>BLSH010123562.1:606766-622638 GCA_018402905.1 Glandirana rugosa | reverse complement strand
TCTCACATTCAACATTAATATTAATATATTGATACATGGAGAAGGGTCTTCCCAAACTATTCCCCTGTGAGGGTGGTATACACCTCGCAGCTAGGTTAACGAAGCAATGTGGAGGTCGTCTCGCCCCTATGTAAACTCACTATAAATAAATGGGACAGCCCCCAAAATATGGTTACACTCATTTTAAACTTTGATCACTTTTCTTATTAAAATTGACTAACGCGACACCTAGTTTGATATAAATTTGAAGATTCACCCCCTTACTAGAAGGGAATCCTTCCGACGACACTCGGTCGTTTGATATGACATTTATTGTTTTTGTACACTATTACCATTGGTGGATGGTTATATACTGTTTAGTATTCACTAATATGCACTTTTACCTTATTTGATTTCATATGTTTAACACATTAGGTTGGCGCTTATCACATGTTTTTGTTATTTACAGTATAGTTTGCTGGCTCACAGCAGCCTTCCTAAGGGAAGATCATTCCCCCACTTAGAAGTTTAAATATAGTTTGATCCACAGCGCAATCAGTTAAAATTATTCTTTTCACTAGTTTCAAATTTTACTCACATTGGTATAAAACCCCCGACAGGGTAAATAAATATCACTCAAATGTATCCCCGCTCTGCTGGAGGTGTAACGAAGCAATTGGATCGACGCTCCACATATGGTGGGAGTGTCCCCTTATCAAACCCTTCTGGGAAGAGGTACATAGTTATATAATTATAATTACAACTTACACTCTAGACTACACGCCAGCGCAATACCTACTCCATCACACATCCATAGCGCAATCTGTATACAAACAATCTCTCACCTTCCACCTCATAAACGTGGCTAAAATGTGCATACCCACACAATGGCGAGACAAAGGTCCCCCGGCAGTACGGGAATGGCTCATTAGGGTCAAACAAGTCACAGAAATGGAAGACTTAGTCCATCAGGTGAGAGAAACATCAACAAAATTCCACAAAACATGGGCGTGTTGGATACACTTTACTAATACTGCATAATTTGACACAATCCTTAATTCCTAGACCAGAAGACCTTCTGTATTACCAATTATTTAACAGACCACTCCAAATGACACGGGCAGCACACAGTGTCCGGTGGCCTCTCCCCCCCCCCCCCCTCCTGGCTTCCACGCATAACCTACCCCCACTCCTCCTAAGCCCAGAACAAGATAAACCGGCAGTTAACGGAGACCGAACATCGCAACATAAACCACTAGATGCTCCCATGCTCGTCCACAGCGAGTCCCCTTTTGGGGTGGACGGACGGAGAGCAACAACATTCGGAAACCGTACAGAAAAAATACCCACTGACTCTGGGCCAGAACACATGACATTGAGATCTGATTGCTACAAACTCTGCTACATGTACTTGAGAGCCAGTTGTAGAGGGAAGTCATTAATGTATACTCCAAGATTGACTTCAATGTACTTTTACAAATCGTGTTATGTATACTTTTGCTCCTAATGCATTGTAAACTGCAAAAATCAATAAAATATTGAAACATAAATCAAACTTTCACTTTGTAATACTTAGTTGCAAATCCTTTGCAGTCAATTACAGCCTGAAGTCTGGAACGCACAGACATCACCAGATGGTGGGTTTCATCCCTGGTGATGCTCTTGCCAGGCCCCTACTGCAACTGTCTTCAGTTCCTGCTTGTTCTTGGGGCATTTTCCCTTCAGTTTTGTCTTCAGCAAGTGAAATGCAAGCTCAATCGGATTCAGGTCAGGTGATTGACTTGGCCATTGCATAACATTACACTTCTTTCCCTTAAAAAAAACTCTTTGGTTGCTTTTGCATTATGCTTTGGGTCATTGTCCATCTGCACTGTGAAGCGCCTTCCAATGAGTTCTGAAGCATTTGTTTGAATATGAGCAGATAATATTACCCAAAACACTTCAGAATTTATCCTGCTGCTTTTGTCAGCAATCACATCATCAATAAATACAAGAGAACCAGTTCCATTGGCAGCCATACATGCCCACGCCATGACACTACCACCACCATGCTTCATTGATGAGGTGGTATGCTTTGGATCATGAGCAGTTCCTTTCATTCTCCGTACTCTTCTCTTCCCATCACTCTGGTCCTAGTTGATCTTGGTCTCATCTGTCCATAGGATGTTGTTCCAGAACTGTGAAGGCTTTTTTAGATGTTGTTTGGCAAACTCTAATCTGGCCTTCCTGTTTTTGAGGCTCACCAATGGTATATATCTTGTGGTGAACCCTCTGTATTCACTCTGGTGAAGTCTTCTCTTGATTGTTGACTTTGACACACATACACATACCTCCTGGAGAGTGTTCTTGATCTGGCCAACTGTTGTGAAGGGTGTTTTTTTCACCAGGGAAATAATTATTCGGTCATCCACCACAGTAGTTTTCCGTGGTCTTCCGGGTCTTTTGGTGTTGCTGAGCTCACCGGTGCGTTCTCTCTTTTTAAGGATGTTCCAAACAGTTGATTTGGCCACACCTAATGTTTTTGCTATCTAGTTGACAGCAACTGATTCCAAATGCAAATAGCACACTTGAAATTAACTCTGGACCTTTTATCTGCTCCTTGTAAATGGGATAATGAGGGAATAACACACACCTGGCCGTGGAACAGCTGAGCAGCCAGTTGTCCCATTACTTTTGGTCCCTTAAAAAGTGGGAGGCACATATACAAACTGTTGTAATTCCTATACCGTTCACCTGATTTGGATGTAAATACCCTCAAATTAAAACTGAAAGCCTGCAGTTAAAGCACACCTTGTTCATTTCATTTCAAATCCATTATGGTGGTGTATAGAGCCAAAAAGATTAGAATTGTGTCAATGTCCCAATATTTATAGACCTGGCGGTATATTCTGCCTTGCTCTTTTGGTTACTGGTTTTTGGGTGTACTGATCTAAAGCAGGCTAGCAATCTTTATTTAGCCTCTCCACTTCTTTGGTAACCCTTCTGTTGTAATGGTATACGATCCTGTTAATGCGATACCTAGGCTAAGCAGATGACTGGGCTGTGGGGGAAAAGACAACTGACCCAGGGTGACAGGAAATAAAAATGTATTCTAGTGGTGGGTAATGGGTAAAGGAAACACACCCCCCTCTCCCCCAGACTGGCAATGCTGCTGTCTGTTGTGTCCCCTGTGTTCATTCATCCAGAGCGTGGGCACTTTAATATAGGAAATGTGTTACCAGGTGAAAACAGAGGGGAAAAGCCTAAAAAAGAAAGCGAATGCAGCCACAGAATCTAATGATTGGTAAGCTGCAATATGCTACAGTTTTGGCTTTGGATTTAATACCACTTTAAGATAATATATTGTTTTTAGGACAAACAAGGCTTTCTTTAGCTGATATTGTTTTAGATTGTTATGCAATCCATAGACAAAAACATAGCAAAATGAAAAAATATTTTTTTTTCCAGTTTGGTCTGGGTTAGTGTCCAAAAACATTGTTACCATAAATTAAAATTAGAAATTTTATTTTAGACTTAGTCCTTTTTAAAGTGAGACTACAAGCATGATTCTGGTACAGAGCATTGCAAATTGTTTTTACTTGTCAAGTTGCTTTAACTGACATAATATGCAGATTGAGGTTTATTCCTTTGGATTTTAGATCTGCAGAAGAATTAAACAGATTTAATACAAAGTAGCAATGTCTGTTTTGTGACAGTAGTTGCTCTAGTTACACAGAAATTTCTGGCTGTCATTCTGACAGATGGGAATTGCTGGCAAATGCAAGAGGGGGAGAAGCATTGTGGCAAAAGGTCAGGGCACACTAAACATGCCTGGTGCAATTCTTTAAAGTTTTTTGGGGCATGTATAGCATGCCCAATGTCCATAATGGCCATCCATTAAAAAAAATGTGCTAAAGCACCTAATTATAAGTATGTCTGCTCTCACAGTTAGATTTGTCCACTGCTTTCTAAATGAATCCTTTCAATACCAGGTCCGTACAGCATGTGGACTTATGGAAGTGTTTCCAGCTGACCAGGTCAGTATGCTGCACATGGTATTCCTCCTTCTGCTATAAGCTAATGGTCACTTCAGTGATAATGAACTTATAGCAAAACTGTTCAGCGCACTCTGCTGAACAAAACAATAGCCTTGTTCAGTGGCTGACAAGCCACTGATTAGAGCTATTCCCCTAAAATTTGACCCCCCCATCCTTCCCCACAGCTTCTCTGTCCTGTGTCCCCTGCTTTCTGCTACGTCATATCCCCTAATGCTCTTATGTACTGATCCCCAACTGCACCACTGATCCCCTGTGGTTCCCCTGCAGCTGGCTTCTTCTGCTTCTCTCCCCTCCCTCTGGCTTCAGAGTTTTTAACTATTGAAATAGACCCCCCTGCTGCTCTGATTCCCCCTGTACTGCCCCTCCCTCCAGTGCTGTTGGCCATCTTCCCCTTCTCCCCCTCTCGCTGGCTACTACTGCTGCTGCTGCAGCAGGAGATTAGTGTCAGAATGGAGGGCAGGATAAACCCATTCCTGAATGAACACAGTGAGTGATCAGTATCGATGGCTTCTGTGTTCATTTATCACTGAAGCATAGTAAATTGTGCTTATTATGCTTCAGTTTGTGAATGAACAGAATGCCCTTGTACACAGGTTTCTATTTATTCATCTGCAGCTGAAGCTGCAGAAAAGGGGAATGAGGACTCTATGTCCTCAGTCCCTTTCTCTGTCTCAAACAAGAGACACCAGGGGTCTTTATTTAGACCCCTGATGTTTCACCACCCCCCCAAAAAAAAGTAAAAAAATATTAAAAATAAAATTGCACCAGTGTGAGGTCATGTTTATCCACATGGGGGTGCACAGGTGTTATTTATTAATTCAATACAACTCAATAATGTTATCTTTTATATTTATTAGGAATTTTGTAAATTTTGCTGTGTTTGCTTATAATTTTTTAGATATAAGATTTAATTTAGATATTCGATTATAGCGGAAATATTGTATTTGATAAATGTCGGCACAAATATCACAAAGCCTGAAAAATTAGTAGCTTCTTCTTTTTATTCTACTGGTCCTATGTTTTCAGAAAATGTATGCTTTGGGGGGATTTTAACCACTTGCGACCAGCCGCCATCATTATATGGCAGGAAGTCGGCTCTCCTGCGCGAATCGCCCTAGCTGTATGGCGGCTTGCACAGGTGCAGTTGCAGGACGGGTGCGCGCCGCCGGCGGTGCCCACTTGCACCCGCTGCATGCTGCGGGAGCGTGCCCGTGGGTCAGGCAGACTCGATGTCCGCTGGCAACCCACGATCGCCTAGTACAGAGGCAAAATGGGGATCTGCCTATGTAAACAAGGCGGATCCCCGTTCTGACAAGGGACATGACAGAGATCTACTGTTCCCAGTCATCAGAAACAGTGATCTCTGTCATATCCCTGCCATCCCATCCCCCCTACAGTTAGAACACACCTGGGAAACACAGTTAACCCCTTGATCGCCCCTAGTGTTTAATCCCTTCCCTGCCAGTGTCATTTTTACATCAATCAGTGCATTTTTATAGCACTGATCAATGTAATTATATCCCTGGTCCCCAAAAAGTGTAATTCAGGGTCAGATTTGTCCGCTGCAATGTCGCAGTCCTGCTAAATATCACAGATCACCACCATTACTAGTAAAAGCAATAAAAAGCAATAAAAGTTCCTAAATCTATCCCATACAGTAGTTTGTAGACGTGATAACTTGCACAAACCAATCAATATACGCCTATTGCGTTTTTTTTACCAAAGCTATGTAGAAGTATATATATCAGTCTAAACTGATGAATAAATTTTTTTGGATATGTATTATAATAAAAAGTAAAAAAAATGTGTTTTTTATTTTTGAAATTGTCGCTCTTTGTTTATAGCGCAAAAAATAAAAACCGCAGAGATGATCAAATACCACCAAAAGAAAGCTCTATTTGTGGGAAAAAAGGTCGTCAAACCTGTTTGGGCACAGCATCGCACGACCGTGCAATTGTCAGTTAAAGCAACGCAGTGCTGTATCGCAAAAAATGACCTGGTCATTAAAGGGGCAAATCTTTCCAGGGCTGAAGTGGTTAACACATTCTGATAGCTGTAAATGAAAATGTAAAAGAACAATGGAAAAATTGCAAACATTTTCTGGCCACTGAGCTGCAGTTTCTAGGATAGGGAGTATGTGAGACGCAAATGAAGGAGGATTTGGCTCAATCAGGGAGGTAAAGGAAGTTTCTTGATTACTTTATGCAGTTTGTGCATCTCATAGTAACAGCGTTTTGTTCTTGTTTCGACTGTCATACGGACACCCCCTTCATAAACAGGCACTGCGTTAATAAAACTGAATATTGCATAGTAAAGCAATGCTGTACCCAAATAAAATGTATGTTCTTTTTATCCCCGCAAATAGAGCTTTATTTTGGAGGCATTTGATCACCTCTGGGTTTTTTTACTTTTGTGGTATAAACAGTATTTTTTTCTGCTGTAAAATATATCCAATAAAAAATGTAAAAAAACAAGTTTCTTCATAAATTTAGGCCAATATGTATTCTGCTGATGATTGGTTTGCGTAAAAGTTATAGCATCTACAAACTATGGGATATATGTATGGAATTTTTATTTATCTATTTATTTGTATACTAGTAATGGCGGTGATCAGCAACTTATAGCGGGACTGCTATATTGCAGTAGTCTGACACTAACTGACACTTTTGACACTTTGTGGGTACCAGTGAGATTAATACAATGATCAGTGATTAAAATATGCACTGTCACTGTACTAATGGCACTGGCTGGGAAGAGGTTAAACATCTAGGGAGAGCAAAAGGTTAAATGTGGGCCTAACAAGTGTTTTTCTGTACTATGTATGCTGTTTTTACTAAGGGCTCTGATGGATTGTATTCCCGCCCAACTGTCTTAAAGGGCCCTCTTTTTTTTTTGGAATGTCATTTTTTTCAAATTTTTTTTTTTTTTTTTTTTGCATTTTAGTGTAAATATGAGATCTGAGGTCTTTTTGACCCCATATCTCATATTTAGGAGGTCCTGGCATGCTTTTTTCTATTACAAGGAATGTTTACATTTCTTGTAATAGGATTAAAAGTGATCATTTTTTTTTAAAAGAACAGTGTAAAAATAAAAATTAAAAAGTAAAATAAAAAAAAAAAAAATTTAAAGCGCCCCGTCCCCGGAAGCTCGCGTGCAGAAGCGAACACATACGTAAGTCCCGCCCACATATGAAAACGGTGTTCAAACCACACATGTGAGGTATCGCCACGATCGTTACAGCAAGAGCAATAATTCTAGCACCAGACCTCCCCTGTAACTCAAAAGTACTAACCTGTAGAATTTTTTAAACGTCGCCAATGGAGATTTTTATGTTGCAAAGTTTGTCGCCATTCCACGAGCGGACGCAATTTTGAAGCATGACATGTTGGGTATCATTTTACTCGGCGTAACATTATCTTTCACAATATGGAAAAAAAATTGGCCTAACTTTACTGTTGTCTTATTTTTTAACTCATAAAACTATTTATTTTATTTTTTTTAAATCGTGCTTGTAAGAGCGCTGCACAAATACGGTGTGACATAAAGTTTTGCAACAGCCAATATTTTATTCTCTAGGGTGTTAGAAAAAAACAATATACAATGTTTGGGGGTTCTAAGTAATTTTATAGCAAAAAAAAATGGTTTTAATTCGTGAACGCCTAACCCAAAAAACAGGCTCGGTCTTGAAGTGGTTAAGCATCATCAGCAGTCACTCAGGTGAGCAGAGGGCTGACAGGTGTGTGTATGTGTTATATTCAAAAATTTATATGAAAAAAGTGTATTGATTAAAGATGCATAGATAAAAAGGAAAAAAATGACAAAAATGAAATTAAATAGAATAAAAAATAAAAATGAAAAATAAATACACTTAGCACCTGAAGGCATATTTATTTTTATTTTTTGATCTCAAATGGTTTGACCACCTTAAAGTGGAGTTTCAGCCTGTAAAAAAAAAAGAGTCAGCAGCTACAAATACTGTAGCTGCTAACTTCTAATATAAGGACACTAACCTGTCCAGGGATTCCACAATTTCGGCACCTCAAGCCGATTCGTCCATTGGCTTCAGGTGCAGGTGCCGGCATTGCAAGCAAGGGAAACCAGCAGTGCAGCCTTCAGACGAGTCACCCTGCTGGTTTCTGACTTGTCCTGTAGTCTTCTGGGACACACACAGGTCCCAGAATGCAGTGGGGGGAAGGAGGAGGCGCCGGACATGATGTAGATCGCCCTGTGGCAATCTTACCAGGGGGGAGTTAGTACCTTTCATAACCAGATACTTGCCCCCCCCGCCCCCAAAAAAATGCCAAATGTGGGAGTGGAGGGGGGGAGGTGCGAACAAGCTTAGCTTCCCCTTTTGGGTGGAGCTCCACTTTTAGTTTCTAAGTTTATTTATTTACCCTATTTTTAAATTTTTATTCCACAGGGATCCTTTTCTTCTGTACAAATCATAGAAGGAGCTAGGATGAGCTAAATCCATGCCAGCATTCCTAGTGGGTAATGCTCAAAGATCTATATACACCATGTTTCAACAGAGCCTAAGCGGCTCACTAAGTTGCATTTGGTCGCAATGCCTCCCTTCTACCCAGTGGCACCCACCATGTCAGTCCTGAGATGGGCACACAGAGCCCGGGATATAAGGCTGGGGCAAGCAAGGGGGGAGCAATCTGGTGGCAGCACAGATACCTAATTGCTTCCATTTGTTAGCCAGCAGTTGGCTTGTCAGATATATAAACAGTGGCACACACACTCCCAGTGTCTGCAGCCACTGGGGGTGTTTGTACAACCCCCCCTCCCACTGCTACCAATGTATGTTATAGGCAGCGAAGGGATTAAACCCTTATATAAAGTGTAGGTAAAGCACATCTGTTGCTATTTTGTTCCAGACATGCATTGTGTGGAAATAGCTCCTTCAATGCACCTGTGATGAAAGTTTAGATACATGCTTTAGATAGAGAACTGTAGGTAGATAGTTCCAAAATGGAGGGGTAAGCTTTTGTAACTTACTTGATTGTTTTGCTTCCTACGTATGCTCATTCAGTTCTGTTGTGTTCTGCTGTATGGACACTAATTATCACTCAATCCACCAAAAAATTATGATTTTTGAGACTATTGTTAAATGTCCAAGAGCATCTTAAGGTATAGAGAGAGAGAAAGAGAGAAAAGTGTAAATTAAGTGTGGGTGCCAATATTTGCTCCCTCCCTGAGGTGAAGCCTATGGCAGTGGTTCTCAACCTCAGTCCTAAAATACCCCCAACAGGCCATGTTTTTAAGGTTTTCCTTTACTTTGCACAGCTGCTTTAAATCAATATCAATGCCATGGTATTGATAAGAACTATTTTGCCTAAGGGAAGTTCCCAAAACATGGCCCATTTTGGGTACTTGAGGACTGAGGTTGAGAACCACTGGCCTAGGGTCTCGTTGAGGTGAAGCTTCGGTTTAACTGTCTGCACTGAGAGGCTGCTTGCACATATAAAGTTTAAGTATCTTAAAGCAGGGTGGCATTTGCACTACAATTAATTCATTTAACACCAGTTAATGCCTTCATAGTTATTTTAAACACAAAATTCAGCCAGAAAAGTTATTAAGATGACTAAGCAAAACTATACTTTAGTAGCATTAATGCAGTGTATTAATTCATCCAGCAACAGCTACTGCATTTGCTATGTAAAAGAGACAAGAAAAGATTATTATATTGTGCATTACACCAAAACCATGTTTTAAGTGATGTGTAGATTATCAGGTTAAATATATTTTATAAGTTGCACCTTTGGTCTATAAAAAAAAACAGATGCATAGCTCATGGAACTCCTCAAAGAAAAGTGCAACTTGCTAAATAGAGTTGGTTTAACCAGTGTGTTTTAGGAACAAATCACACTTTTTGCTTTGAAGTCATTTGTTTTGAATGGAACCCCAAAAACACCTTCCTCAGTGCACCTGCATTGTAGCATCCTGCGATGCATGGCAACACAAGTAGTGCATCATGTCTGATTTTGGACACTCTGGGGTGTGTTGGCAGCCCATTCAAAATGTTTGTGTTAATGCAGTGCATAAATATAAATGGGCCTTCAATCATAATGAACATTGTAAACAGAGCCATTATTTCATTCACTATATACAGTATTTTTTTCTTTCTGACAGCTAATAACTTCTCTGTCTACTGTCACAAATGTTCACATTCACAAACTAATATTTTGATACATTTAATGACGAAAAAAAGTTTACATAGGAACAGTAAAATTTATAAAAATGTGCAAAAAGGCCTATGAGGTCATTAATAGAAAAATAGCGTAACGTGTGGGTTATAGGGAGTCAAAGTGTTTCTAAACGCTCAAGGCTTTTTATGTTTATGCATTCTATGCATGAACATTCTGTGTGCAGCAGCCCCCAGCCTCCTAATACTTACCTGAGTCTCATCTCAATTCAGCGATGTGCATGAGAGCCTCAGATCTCCGGGGACTCTCCCTCCTCATTGGCTGGGAGAGCATCGGGCGTCATTGGCTCCCAATGCTATCGATCACAGCCAGTAAGCCAATAAGGAGAGAGAGGGGGTGGGGCTGTGCTGTGGCTCTATGTGTGAATGGACCCACAAAGCCTCGGCTCAGGAGAGAGCATACTCGGGTGCCCCCATAGCAAGTTGCTAGCCCTGGGGGCACTCAGTAGGAGGGAGGAGCGGGAACACCTTTGGGGGACCAGAGAAGAGGATGATCAGGGCTGCCCCGTGCAAAACCATTACACAGAGCAGGTAAGTATAACATGTTTGTTTTTTAATCTTGCCTTTAATATCATTTTAAATATGAAGAATGCTGTCAAACTGACAGCTAAGCACCAAAGATTACACCAGGCACAGCGGTGATGACGGCTGCAAAGAAGGACAGAGCCTAGTTTTCTATGTGTAATACGTAGCTTGTTTTCAGTGTGTATTGGCACACTACATTAATCAGATATAGTACTGTACATTGTTTACACAAAGTTACTCCTGGCAATCTAATTTCCTGTCAAGCTAGAACATGAATGTGAAGTGTTAAAGCTATACTGTATATTACATAAAATATACAAGACACATGTATATGGACCAGAGACATAACTAGAACCTTCAGGGCCCCAGTGCAAAAAAACATGAAGGCCCCCCATGGATCAGTGGCAGAAGTGGGGGGGGGGTGGGATCAGTGGCAGAGGGATGGGATCAGTGGCACAGGAATCAGTGGCAGTGGGATGGTGGTGGAAGGATGCAATCAGTGGCAGAGGGATGGGATCAGTGGGAGAAGGATGGGATTAGTGGTGGAGGGATGGTATTAGTGGTGGAGGGATGGGATCAGTGGCAGAGGTATCAGTGGCAGAGGGATGGGATCAGTGACAGAGGGATCAGTGGCAGAGGGATGGGATCAGTGACAGAGGGATCAGTGGCAGAGGGATAGTGATTGGATCAGTGGCAGAGGGATTAGTTGCAGAGGGATGAGATCAGTGACAGAGGGATCAGTGGCAGAGGGAGGGTGATAGAGGGATGGAATCAGTGGCAGAGGGATCAGCGACATCTGGATGGTGATTGGATCAGTGACAGAGGAATCAGTGGCAGAGGGATAGTGATGGGATCAGTGGCAGAGGGATGGGGTCATTGGCAGAGGGATGGTGATGGGGTCAGTGGCAGAGGGGTGGTTTCAGTGACAAAGGGATGGTGATGGGATCAGTGGCAGAGGGAGGGTGGTGAAGGGATGGGTTCAGTGACACTGGCACTCATCTGCTTTCAGTGTCAGTCGTTTCCCCCTCCTCCATGCTCAGTGGGCCTCTGCCTCTCAGTTCTTTTCCGGTGCTTCCTCTCCCAACACGGGGCCTCCATGCAAAGCAGAGAGCTCCTCCTCTTCACTCTACTGGCAGTCAGCTTGTCGGCCGACTCACTGCTCCAGTCTGCCTCCTGATGTCAGGTCATGCAAATACAGCAATAGGCGGCGGCGCCCCCCCCCACAGTGGCAGAACGAGTGGGCAGGGCCCCCACAGTGGTGGAACGAGCGGGAAGGGCCCTCCACAGCTACAGAATGAGCAGGAAGAACCCTCCACAGTGGTGGAATGAGCGGGCAGGCAGGGCACCCCCACAGTGGCAGAACTCCAGGGCCCAGGCTCAAGTACGACTGCTGCGACCCTGGTAGTTCCGACACTGATATGGACACAATGTAGTATGAGACTTGCAATCATAAAAATATTCTAGTAAATGTAAGACGTCTTTGGCTTTATGATGTAATTTGCCATGCATTCATTGTAATTATTGTGTTAGTCTGTTAAAGAACATAAAATAAATAATACAGCTTATAATGCTACATATTTAAATAGATTTAACATTCTTTGAAAAAAAATTGCAGAAGTGTAGAGAATGTATCTGAGAGACTGAAGATATAACAGTGTGGACAGATAATCGCATATATAACAAAAACAAGTTGGTTATACGCTATGCTAGTTGCTAATTTGCTCTTTGCTATAAATCTTATAATAACATAACCATGTGAAGAAAGCTTGAAATGATAAACAGGACTGCAGAAAGTCGCTATCTTGAGACTGAACATTTTAAATATTTTAAATTAGCAGTTAGCACCACTGTTTTCAGGCCATCTGCATCATCTTCAGCTAGAAAGGATTCCCAAGTCAGCAGAAAGATTGTGCCAAGGCACAGTCACTTGACAAGAGTTTAGGAATGTCTGTTAATTAAAATGTATAAGTATAAGTATAATTTCAGCCTCTATAGTTCTCTCCATACATTTTTCCTTTAAAATGAAAAGTGATTGATATTGCCAAAATAAAACAGTCAACATTTGCTCTCCTTTACTTGATATGGGGTAACAGTTCTGTAGCCCGAAACCAGATGACAGAAAACATCAGACAGCTGTATCTATCTCTTCTGATACATCAGGTATGTGTGTTTGGATGCCATTCAAAATTAATGAAGCTGTGGTGCATCAATCCATGTGATGTGTGTTGCCATGCATGTTACTGATACAGAGTGCTATGAATGGGTCATTAGGAAAGGTTGCCTTTGAACATAAAAAGTGCTTATGAATATTTTAAATACAGGTTTAATCAAGTTTCACACTTTTTTCTTTTATATAAATTAAGCAGAGCATGGATGTAAGTGTTGGCTCTCTCATTCTTTTGATTTGTGTCTTAAATTTAAAACTAAGATTTTTTTCCAGAAGTGCCTGCCACAGAACTCAATTTAAAAAAGAAAAAGAGAAAAAAAGCTTGAGTTTATGATATTTTAGAGTTAATATGATTGTAAATGATTTCTTTTTTTTAAATAACAAACAGGTTTATACTCGTTTGCTCTGTGGAACTGCACAGAGTGGCCCAAAACCATCCTTTTCTCAGACCCCCCCCCCCCCCGGCGTTCCTGGCTCCTCCTTCCAGGTGAGTGCCTTCATAGAAAGCGGGCCTATAGACACAGACACTGAGACACCCCTGCCCTCCTGCCCCGTTTCCTTGTTACTGGCTTTGATTGACAGCAGCCAATGGCTCCTGCTTCCTCAGCAAAGCCTGTCAAGCTGGGAAATGAGGAGAGAGAAGAGCTGCAGATGGGCACAGCACTGGTAAGTAAAGGGGAGGGGGGGGGGAGGAAGCATACTCCAGGAATGCGTTAAGGTATGTTTAGGCTTTATATCCACTTTAAAGGAAACCTAGAATGATAGAAATATGAAAACTGACATTGTCGACTTCTATTTTTTCACTGACCTAAATATTGTGTGCAGCAAGAAAAGAACTTCACTGAGCATGATTTCGTATAAACTGGTTACATAACAAAACTTGGATTTCCAGAAAAAAAAAATGGAAAAAAGAATAACAGTAATAAGTGTTGTTAGTGGACAATTTTCCACTTCAGCTTGTCACACATAAGTAGGTCTAACTCTGAAACTAAAACCCCTAACTCTGAAACTAAAACCCCTTGCACCCTTGAACAGGAAGTTTCCAACCTCCGTTTCATGTGTCATATGATGGTGCAACAATGGGAGTGTACACACATGAATGGTTGCTACAGACTTTTTTTATCCTAAAGTAGAGAGGAGGGCCAGAATCTCCTTGTAGACCCCATTAAATCTCCTTCGTCCACTTCCCCTGCTCCTTTAGAATAATGGAAGCTTCTTTCCTATTTATCTGTATTAATGTAATCTCAGGGCTAGTGAGGTAAGGCTATCTTTGAAATGCTACCAGGTTGCATGGTAGTAAAATCTGAATTTGTTTTGGACCATGGCTGGCTGCAGATTAAAAAGAAAAAGGTAATTTTTATTAATATTCTAGTGAGTGTTAGGCGAAATAAAAAAAAATGACATATAATACAGTTTATCACTAACATTATAGCAGAACTATATTCACCTCTGCTCAGTGATATGATGTCTGCAAGCTCCCACGTTGGCTTCTACCAGGTTTGGGATCTTGTTCGGCCAGGGTGATGTAATTTCTGTGTGTGCACATCCCATAGGACATGTTTGAGCAGTCCTTGGTTGGTGATTAGTGCACTGTGATGTTAAAATCTTTACAAAAGCATTATCAATGCTAATATATGTGTTTTGGAACATTATAGCCATTTTGAACAGAATGGGTTCATCCTCAACTAGCAGGCATTGTATCAAACCCATAGAGTATTGACTTTACATTTGGCGATTCACTCAAATTGGGACTCCCCAAAAATAATGTTGCAGTGCGCTATCACTAGCTCTTCAAAATGTGTTTAACAGCTTGACATGTGAATTTTGTTTAACGGTTATACAACTCCTACAGTAGACATTCAGAGAGGCACTGGACAGGGTTGCCCCTTGTCATCTTTGTTATTTGTGGTGGCAATGAAGTCCCATGCAATAGCTATCCATTCCAACCTGGACAATAAGCATTTAATATGATGTCCAGGGAAATTGCAGATGTGCGCTTTTTGCGGATGCCTTTCTACTATTTATTATCTCACCTATCATGACTATTACTAGTCTATTTAAATTGTTTCAATCCTTTGCATCTATATGTGCCCTGGTGGTCAATAAAAAAAAAATTTCAAGCCTCAACATTAATCTATCATGGGCAACAGTAGGACTACTTCAAACTAACTTCAAATTCAAATGAGTCTAGCCTGTATTTAGTAAAGCATAATGTGTCCTACATTATCCCACTCCCTTGCAACTTAGGACAGATAGAGGACCAGAATAGCTCTAAATTTACCACATACCCCCCTTGCCCCAGAATGAATCCACAATGTTTGCAATACTGGACAAACATAGTCCTAATCCCCATAGCTGACTTCCTGATGGATGAGGAAATTCATAGTGTAGATTACTTAAAAAAACACACAAAAACAAACCCTTAAATAATCCCCAACAAAAACCTTTTAGCAAACCAGCCTCTGACTGTAACTATGTTTTTATCAGCCTTGGTGGCTAAGGAAGCTTTAAAAGGGAGAATTTCCATGGCGTATACCAGACCTGGACAAACTGCAGCCCTAGAACCAAATCCAGCCCTTTGGCTTTCCCTATTTGGCCCTTGATGCCTCCACTGTAAGCATGCCTCCCTGAGCCTGTCAGCTTCCTCAGGAAATTGACAGGCTAAGAGAAGTATGCTGACAACTAGAGTTGAGCGAACACCTGGAAGTTCGGGTTCTGCTGGTCCGTCCGAACTTCGGGACAAAGTCCGGGTCCGGGTCCGGACAGAACCCGAACGATTGCACGGACAACGAACCCCATTGAAATCAATGGGGACCCGAACTTTTAGGCACAAAAATGGCTGTAGGAAAGTCCTGGAAAGCCCCAGAGGGCTGCAAAAGGAAGTAAAATGTCGGGAGACCCCGAAAGGTCCTGAAAGGATGTCGGTAAAAACACGGATTTTCAAGCCCAGGGGTAA
>BLSH010123562.1:572193-604376 GCA_018402905.1 Glandirana rugosa | reverse complement strand
TCGCTTGGGCCTGACATTGCAAGCCCAGGCATGGCTTGAAAACCCACAGGCACCGTGCCTGGGCCTGGGCCTCCGGGTCCGGGTCCGTGCCACGGACACCCAAAAGTTCGGTACGGACCCGAACGTTACAGTCCGGGTTCGCTCAACACTACTGACAACACTCTGCTACCCAGCTAAGTTAATCCTGTGTTAGCACCTACACACTAAAAACCCTAGGAGCCATGCACCTGTTCTTCACTCCAGGTCAGGATCTGCCGAAATCCCTGCTGTACTTTTCTCAGACCTACTTCTTCCAGCAACAGTGGTGCTTGACAGGGAGTGAGGACATGTTATATTGCCTCCTTACCTACTGATTTAACCCTATAATGCCACACTACAGTGCCGCAATTGCGCGCATTGTACATGGTTACATTGAGCCCCATTGAACTCAATGGGGGAGTTTGGCAAGCGGTGTTAAAGCTAATTTCAATTAACATTTCATAAACTGTCACAGCAGCAGGTTTTTTTAATCTTATAAAATAAGTTTTAACCAGCTGTGGACACTAGGCATGTATAGTATGCCCTGTCCTTCTGCCCAGCTGCCACTCCCCCCACTTTCCAGCAACTCCTAGTGGGAGTTGCTACATAAATACAGCAGCTGTGATAGAAATAAAAAGCAACTTTGTTTCATTCATCTGAAGATTTATCTGCATTCATCTGCAAAGGAAAAAGCTTTTATCTGCATATATTTTCAGTTAAAGCAACCCGGAAATGTAAACGATTTTTTAAATAAAATGTGTTTATATAAAAACCCTTTTTACCCTAGGTTTACCCTAATCAGACCTAAGTAACTCCTTATTCCCGTTCTCTACTTAACTATTTGTTTCCTGATGATTTGTTTTTGTTTGTTCCCATTATTATTCCTATTTTCCATTATTATGTTTATTCCTTTTGTTTAATATTTTTTTGTGCAGCAATTAAAACGCAATTATCAAATTTGTTAATAACTTTGCATTCCTTTGGAGCAAAGTCATAATTTTAAACAGGGCATGTTTTAACATGTATACTGTTTGTTTACAGCAATAATATTATTTTTTAGTTCAATCTTATTTTATTGAAAAAGAAGATATAATATGTTTCAAAACACAAAGCTAGGTATTACAAGTGGAAGTGTACAAGGATACAAGTAGTTAAATATTTCAGTTAACATTCCAACATTTCTTGATATCATAAATTTACTCACATGGTACATTTACATCTGTCAGCGATGCTTACATCTGTCTCGGTGGACACCACTATCTGTTCTACCAGAAGTGTCCACACATATAAAAAACCATGCTGGCTCTTAGCTGTGAGTTTATCATGCCATTTTATGGGAGGGCATACTGCTTGTAGCTTATTCACTTTTCTTAGGAGGTAAGTGATTGGTCAATTGGTATAAGTATAGAACCTGAAGGGGAAAGGAAGTGGGAGGGGATATTGGAACCAGGAAGGGTAAAAATAGATAGAGGATGGGGAGCATTCCACCATGGCTAAACCGATGTATCATTTGCTGTCCCCTTGGTCCAGGGCCGAAACCCTGTGGAATAACGAAACACAGACCACGGAATCCAAGTGATAGAGAATTGGTCTTCTTTATTTAATTCCTGTGCCAACAGTCATTCCGAAACCGTTTATGCGGTCCACTTTAACTGCCCAGTCCCCCCGGGAAGGCATGCTCACAAATTTCCAGTATCTATTTATGCCTGTCCTAGCCGCTGCCAGAAAGTGGTGCAGTAAGTCTATTTTTACTATTTTGAGTGGATCAGTTAGCATTGACAGTAGAGCTACTTCAGGAGTAGGAGTTATAGAGGTCGCCATAAGCCTACAGTACAATTCGAAGATTGCTTGCCAGAACTTTCACACAGGGGGGACATTCCCACCAAATGTGGAGTAAGGTTCCCTTGGATGAGGAACATCGCCAACAAGTATAAGGTAGCGTTGGGTTGATGTGAGGTAGAGTCGAAGGGCATCTATACCAATGAGTCAGCAATTTAAGGCCTTTCTCTTGGTTTTTTGAGGCTAGAGACACTTCGTGTTTCAGTATAAAGCACTTTTGCCATTTCGTGGGTGAGATAGTGTGACCCAGATCTGATTCTCAGGCCTGTGTGTATGGAGGGAAATCGGAATTAGAGGTGGTGTGTATGAGGGAGTGTAAGTGGAAGACCGCATGTGTTGGGGGATCGGTCTGAAGCATCAAGTTTTCAAAGTTAATGGGATCAGAGAGAAGGTCGGGTAAAGATGGTAGAGTGCGGATATTGAATTCCACTTGTTGCCCCTATAGCCAATTTATGGGAGTATGGGAGGGCGATCACAAAGGGTCCCCCAAATTTGTTCTATTCCAAGGTCTACACCTCGTCCAATGTAGAGCTGGTGGAAAGGCCAGAGTCCTGAATAGTGGAGTCATAAGTCCCTGCGGGTGGGATATAGCCTTGGATGAATTCAAGCGGTGCTAAATTTGTACCGTTTGTTGGGTGAGGTCACTTAGAGGTGGTGTGCCCTTCAAGTGGTCGACTGGCATCCACGGTAAGGCTCGGAGGTCTATCAGTGTGAGATGGCTCTTTGTTTGGACCCACAGATTAGTGGAGGAGTGATGGAACCAGTCAAGGATTTGTGTGAGAACTGCTGCTCTATGATAAGTAAGGGAATCTGGGGCTCCAATCCCACCCCAAATCATCGGGAGGGATAGTATTTCATATTGCGTCCCTGGTCTGGCCCCCTTCCAGATAAAATTAGAGAACATCTGGTGGAGTTTTTTTTAAAAACAGGGAGGGTATGGATATGGGAACAGTCTGGAATAAGTATAGGAACTGAGGGAGAACATCCATTATCAAGGCATTAACCCTGTCTAGCCAAAACAAGGGTTTCTTAGTGTAATTGGAGAGATCTGTCTTAGTTCTGAGAAGGAGAGGAGTGAAATTTTTGGAGAACAGTTGGGCCGCATCCATGGGTATTTGAATGCCAAGGTAGCGAACGGAAGCAGCTCCCATCTTGAAGGAGAATTCATTTGAGACTTGTTTGAGGGTCCCCGCGGACAATGATATATTTAGGATCTCAGACCTAGTATAGTTTACTTTGAAGTTGCTCAGTTCCCCATACCTCTTAAACTCCTGCATTATGTGTGGTAGGGATATGTGAGGTTGGGTAATGAATAGTAATAGATCGTCAGCAAAAAGTGCCAGTTTGGAATGAATAGGGCCTACTGAAATGCCTGAGATATTGGGATTACTTCGAAGAGCGATTGCTAAATGTTCCATGACAAGGACATGGAGGAAGGGGGACAGGGGACATCCCTGCCGCGTCCCATTATGGATAGAGAATTTGGGGGACAACAAGCCATTTACTCTAATCCTAGCGGATGGGGAGGAATAAAGAGACATAATGCAGGACAGCATATGGGGGGTCCAGGCCTGGATAAATTGCCAGTCAACCCGGTTGAATGCCTTTTCATCATCAACTGTCAGGATGCATAGGAATCTTATGAGTACGGGCATATTCTGTAAGGAGCAGGGTTTTCAGGGTGTTGTCCCTTGCCTCACGACCTCTGACAAAGCCCACTTGATCCAGGTGTATTCGTTGGGGAAACAGGTTGTAATCTAAGGGCAAGCGTTTTGGCAAACATTTTTAAATTCACGCCAATAAGGGAAATGGGCCTGTAATTTGCACATCGTCTTGGGTCCTTCACAGGTTTCCGGATAAGGGCAATGTAGGCCTCTAATGTTTGTGGGGGGAACACTGCTACTTCTGACAGGGAATTGAATACTTTGGTCAAGAAAGGGGTCAGTAAGGGGACAAATACATTGTGGAATTTAGGGGTAAAGCCGTCAGGGCCAGGGCTTTTTCCAGATGGGGTAGTGGCTATCGCTTTTGCGACTTCGTCCTCGGTCAGTGTGGTCTCGAGTTCTTCAACTGTGTCATTATTTAATGTGGGGAGTGCTGTCTCATTGACATAAGGCTCAGCATCAGTCCCAGGGATGAAGAGGGAAATGGGGGTGCCCTAGGTGGTAGGTTGTATAGATCTAGAAGAGGCAGAAGAGCATGAGGTTGAGGAGTCCAGAAGCGGATCCAGGGGATTATTAAAATCTACCCTCAGGATCAGCTTGTCCTCTGCGAACCCAGACAAAATCTTCTTATACTGTGGAGCTGATGATACTTGATTCACATTTGAGAGGTAATGATTAGCAATGGTGAATTTTGTTTCCCCATGGAGAGAACTTTACGAACATGTACGAAAACACATCAATCAATATTCTTTTTTAACCACTTGACCTCTGGAAGGTTTTAATCCCTTCATGACCTGGGCATTTTTTCCTATTCAGCATTGAAACCGGTAAAAACGTTATAAACGTTCATAAACTTTAACTGGCAATTGTGAAAAAAAAATAATATTTTCTACTTTCTGTTATAAAACATATCCAATAAAATTGAATTTCTTCATAATTTTTGGCCAAAATTTATTCTGATACATGTCTTTGATAAAAACCAAACCGTATTTTTTGGGACACTATACTATTGGGCTGGGAGGGGCACTAACTGACTAACTGACACTGACGTTGCTAGTGACACTAATACAGTGACCAGTGATAATACTGTACAGTGTACTAATGGCATTGGTTGGGAAGGGGCTTACATCAAGGGGAAATAAAGTGGTTAACTGTGTGCCTAACAAGTGATATGTGTATAATGTGTGCTGCTTTTACTAACACATCTGTCTGCTTTTTTTCCCTTAAATCAGAGTTGATTTTAGGGAAAAGAAACCGTCAGATTGCTGTCTGTGCACAGACTTCTGTGTGTTTATCAAACTTGTGCTGTGTCCAATCACAACAAGCAAGGGTCACCAGGGTTGCGCAAGGCCAAACCAGGAGGTGCTCCACGACATACAAGTATGTCACTGTGCCTGTCTGTGCTGCTTGCTTGCAATACATCTACTTTGAGTGGGTCGGCAAGAAGTTAAACTAATCAAAATCAAACTTAGAAAAAAGTTTTCTTTTATTATTTTCATTTTTTTTTTAATCTATGGATTACATAAAACATGAAATCATTTTTGCAAGACAAAGGGCTTCATTTACAAAGCAGTATCTTACCGCTTCTGAGTATGCGGTAAGAAACTGCACAGCCTTTTTCAAAATGTTGTTTAGCATTCACTAAAAAATGCTGCTAAAATACCACATGAGTTATTTTATAAAGCCATGCTGTATTTTAGTAGTTAAAACATGCGGCAATTTAACACCTGGTGATAGCTGGCATATTTATTACCAGTAGTAAATACCATCTTGTTAAGGAGCGGGTGGCCGCCAGCATTCTTAAAAACCAGTAACTGTAATAACTGTAATATAAAAGAAGGATTGTTGGCAATGAAAATTTAAGAAAAAAAAACTGTGTGGGGTCATCCAATCCATACCAGCCTCTATGGGTCTGGTAAGGATTTTGAGAGGAACCTTCATGCCAAAATAAAAAAAATGCAGTGGGGTCCCCCTAAATATCCAAACCAAACCCTTATCCAAGCATGCAGCCTGGCAGGTCAGGAACGGGGGGGGGGACAAGTGAGCACCCCCTCCTGAACCACACCATGCCACATTTCCTCAACATGGAACATGGTGGGGTGCTTTGGGGCAGGGGGGCTCTATTCTCCCCATGTTGGGAACAAGGGCCTTTTCCTCACCACATTGGCCGGCGGTTATAGGGGTCTGTGGGCGGGGGGCTTATTGAAATTTGGAAGCCCCTTTAACCCCTTCCTGCTTGTGCTATAGCAGAAATATGGCTACAGGGCAGGCTTAAAATGCGGGAGAGCTACTAAGGGCCTGCGGGCGGCACATTTTGTGATTGCCAAGTCCTTGGCAAGTCACAAAACAGTGGCCCTTTACCACATGATCAGCGGTCACCTCAGTGCCCACCAGTGCTGCTGATCAGTGCCCACCAGTGCCGCTAATCAGTTCCTACCAGTGCCATCTATCAGTGCCCAACAGTAGTGCTATTCAGTGCCCACCGGTGCCACCTATTAGTGCCCATCAGTGCTGCCTATCAGTGCCCATCAGTACCTCATCATCAGTGTCACTTATCAGTGCTGCTTATCATTGCCGCCTACCAGTGCCTATCAGTACCCATCAGTGCTGCCTATCAGTGCCCATCAGTGTCTCTCAGTGTCCATCAATGGTACCCATTAGTGTAGCCAAATCAATGCCTTCTGATCAGTGCCCACCAGTGTCACCTCCTCAGTGCCCATCAGTGCCATCTATCAGTGCTCATCAGTACAGCCTATCAGTGCCCATCAGTGCAGCCTATCAGGAGAAAAACTACCTGTTTGCAAAATGGTATAACAAACTATAAAAAAGTGTTTCTGTCTTTTTGTGTTTGTTTAGCAAAAAATAAAAAATGCAGTGTTGATTAAATACCACCAAAATAAATCTCTATTTGTGTGAAAATAATAATAAACATGTCATATGTGTACAGGGTTACATTGTAATTGCAATTGTCCTTGAAAGTGCAACAGCACAGAAAGCTGAAAATTGGCCTGGGCAGGAAGGGGGTAAAAGTGCCCAGTGCCTACTGGGTAAAAGTGCCAAGTAGGCAAGTGGTTAACAAGAGAGCTCCCAGATACTGGCCCTCCCCCATGTGAATAAGTACATAGCACTCATTCACCACACCCCTACTCATTCACCACAAAAAGGTTTAGTGTAAA
Organism: Glandirana rugosa; assembly: GCA_018402905.1. Taxonomy (NCBI): domain Eukaryota; kingdom Metazoa; phylum Chordata; class Amphibia; order Anura; family Ranidae; genus Glandirana; species Glandirana rugosa. The sequence goes on along the minus strand of BLSH010123562.1, from coordinate 597,679 downwards.
AAGTGACAGTCAGCTTTTGACAAGTCCTTTACTAAAACAACAAAAATCTTAAAATTGTTCCCCCAGTGTAGATTCATTGTAAATCACAATGCCCACCGCCACTACTGACCCAAAAAATAAACAAATAATAAAAACAAACTCCACTCCTGACAAAGGCTCCCTCAGTCTGGCAGCTCCGCCATCTGACAGCTCCTAAATAACTATAAGAGCTGGTGCCACCAGGTAACGTCACAGGGTGGCACCACCTACTTGTCATGTCACTGACATAGCATGCTCCAGTCAGTGATGTCATAAGGGAGCGTTGCCATCCAATGATGTTGCAGGGTGGCACCACCCCTTAGTTATTTAAGAGCTACCAAACGGTGGAGCGAAGGCTCCAATGCACATTTACATAGGGTGGGTCAGGGACTGGGGGCCCCCTTGTTAAAGGGGGCTTCTAGATTCTGATAAGCCCCCTGCCTGCAGACCCCCATAACCATCGGCCAGGATTGTGGGAAGAGGCCCTTGTCTCCATCAACATGGGAACAAGGTGCTTTGGGGGGCAGAGCCCCCTGCTCCAAAACACCCACCTGCGTCTCTTTAACTGACAATTGCGCGGTCATGCGATGTTGTACTCAAACGGAATTGACGTCCTTTTTTTCCCACAAATAGAGCTCTCTTTTAGTGGTATTTGATCACCTCTAAATCACTTCTGATCACCGCTATGAACAAAAAAAGAGTGACAATTTTGAAAAAAAAAACTATTTTTTTTACTTTTTGCTATAATACATATCCAAAAAAAAATATATAAAAAAACAAATGTATTCATCAGTTTTGGGTGATATATATACTTCCTCATATTTGTGGTAAAAAAATCGCAATCGGCGTATATTGATTGGTTTGCGCAAAAGTTGCCACGTTTACAAGACATGAGAATTAATTTATGGCATTTTAACTTTTGTTTACTAGTAATGGCGGTGATCTGCGATTTTTATCGGGACTGGGATATTGCAGCAGACATGTCGGACATTTTTGACACTTTTTTTGGACCATTGACATTTATACAGCGATCAGATCTAAAAATAGCCACTGATTACTGTATAAATGTTACTGGCGGGGAAGGGGTTAACCTGCAGGGGGTAATCAAGGGGTTAACTGTGTTCTCTAGGCGTGTTCTTACTGTGTGGGGGCTGGGCTGGCAGGGGCATAACAGATCTAACTGATCCCAAATACAGGGATCAGTAGATCACTGTCATGCCACCTTTCAGAATGGGGAACCGCCGTGTTTACATGGGCGGTTCCCCATTCTTCCTCTGTAGTAGGTGATCGCGAGTCGCTGGCAGACATTGAGTCTGTCCGACTAGCGGCCTCACTGAGGGAGCATGCGGCAGGCACAAGAGCATGCCACCGGCACCCTCTCACGCTACCACTCTGCAGCAGTAAAAGTATGTGACGCCATCGTTAAGCGGTTAATGGCTGTTCATGCAGTATTTACCAAGCGTTTTCAGCGTTTTGCAGTAAATACCACAGAACGGTATAGTGAATCGACAGTTTCAGGATCACATACAGTATTTAGGGGGAATGTGTCTGGACACCTACATACCGCATGCAATCTGGTTCTATGAATGGAGCCCAATATCACCATTAATTTGCCATCTTGAAGACAGTTATTGCCCAAAAAAATGAGAGGTTCCTTGAAGCAATGTAAACATGCTTTAGGGTGTGCAAGTGTGAGAGAGCTGAATCGGTTAAACAATATGGATAAAAGCTGTCTGTAATAATTAAAAGACTGTGGGGCTGATTTGCTAAAACTGAAGAGTGCTAAATCTGGTGCAGCACTGCAAACTTTTTTTTCAAAGCTTAATTGAACACGTTGAAGTTAGAAGCTGATTTTGCACTTTTTAGTAAATTTTTAGTACATCAACCCCAGTGTCATATATGCCATGTTTGATTTTTTCCCATTCACTTTATGTGTCAAAATGTGTGATACAGCAGTTATGCGATGTGAGTTTTCCTTTAAGAGCACACATTCAGTACAATTGTATGTGCCTGAAACAGCTCAAGCAGTACCCTCCCAGGGGGCTCATAGATAAGATATCCAAGCTTTCCCAGCTGGCTCTTTTCAGTCTGAAAAGCAATGGCTCTACTGAGAGATGCTCTTGGATAACTTAACATCTCATCCTATTATGAAGCATAAGACAGTCAACTGCACAGAGAAACCTAATTTCCAGCACCTACAAATCATGTCCATAGATGAGGTCAGGCACATAAATAGACTCGAGTCTTGTTTGGAACACGACATTATTTTGCACAACTGCAACTACTTACTATATTTTAAAAACTGTTGCATAGAAACTGAAGCAAAGTAAAGCTGTTGTTCACAGCAACCAGGTAGGTTGGATCTTTGTTTTAAAAGTAATCTAAATGTTTTTGGGCAGCCATTTCACCTTTTTTTTTTTTTTACATTCTCATAAATCAGACTTGGTCAAGCTTAAAGCTTAAAGTGTCTGTGGTGCCTCACTGCAACCAATCATATCTAACAGGTTCCCGACCGTGTGCCGCATATTTACTGCTGCAGAGTGGTAGCATCCCCCGAATCGCCGTATATAAGCAGTGATGCGCACGTGCACAGTTAGCGCTCTCGTGCCCACCGCACTCTGCAGGAATGTGCCCATGGATAGGGTGGACCCGATGTCTGCCAGTGAGCCGCGATGACCTGCCAGAGAGAAAGAACAGGGAACTGCCGATGTAAATGTGGCATTTCCCCACTCTGTCAGTGGGCATGTAAGAAATCTACTGATCCCTGTCACTGGGATCAATTAGATCTCTTAGGCCCATGGTAGCCCAGCCCCCTCACAGTTAGAACATGCCTAGGGAACACATTTAACCCCTAGATCTCCCCCTGCAGGTTAAGCCCTTCACTTCCAATGTCATTTATATAGTAATCAGTGGATATTTAAATTTCTGATCACTGTATAAATGTCATTAGTCCCAAAAAAGTGTCAAAAATGTCCGACATATCCGCCCCAATGTCAAAGTCCCAATAAAAATTGCAGATCACTGCCATTACCAGTAAGGGCCAGTTCACACCATAGAAACGCAGTCCGGATGCGTTCCGGATGCTTTTCTGGATGCGCGTTTTTGACACATTTCCGGTCTGTTCTGGTGCTTTTTTGATGCGTTTTTGATGCAGTCCAGTGCAGTTTTTCCCCCTTTTTTTTTTTCTTAGGACATGTGCATTCCAGTGCGTTTTTCATGCGTTTTAGCGTGTTCCAGTACAGTTCAGTGCATGAAAAATGCAGCATGTTCTACTTTTTTTTCTGGAGCTGGAAAGCACTGGAACTGACTGCACTGGTGTGAACTAAGCCATTGAAAGCCATATAATCTACTTTCCATGCATTTTGATCCAGAAAAAAAATGCACTGGACTGCTTGTGGTGTGAACTGGCCCTCAAAAAAAATAAAAATGTAAAAACGGCAGAAATTAATTCTTATGGTTTGTAAACGCGGCAACTTTTGCGCAAACCAATCAATAAACACTGATTGCAATTTTTTTTTACCAAAAATATGAGGAAGAATATAAATCAGCCATAACAGATGAATAAATTCGTTTTTTTATATATTTTTTTTGGACTTGTATTTTAGCAAAAAGTAAGTAATATTGTTTTTTTTTTACAAAATTGTCACTCTTTTTTTGTTTATAGCGGTGATCAGAAATGACGCAGAGGTGATCAAATGCCACCAAAAGAAATATCTATTAGGGGGAAAAAAAAGACTCAAATTTTGTTTGGGTACAACACCACACGACCGCGCAATTGTCAGTTAAAGCGACGCAGTGCCGAATCGCGAAACGTGCTCTGGTCCTAACATGGGAAATCCTTCCGGGGCTGAAGTGGTTAAACAATCATTTTCCAACTGCCATTCTGTTTTCTGTATTGGAATCTTTGAAATTTTAATAAAGAGGGACCATTTTGACAACTTGTTTTAATTTCTTTTTTTTTATGGATATTGGATTAAACATGTACTTTAGCCAACTTTCACATTGAAAGAGTTTATTATTCACAGAGGTTAAAGTGAAGCAGCTTAAAGAAGATTGGAGTGTATTGGAGATTATAAAATTGAAAATACACAGTATGCATGAGATACTGCAGCTCTTTATGAATTTATACATTTAATGTGACAGAGCTAGTGGGATAATAAATAACACTAAGAAAGAATAGAAATGATTTTTGGTACTGATAGATTGATAAAACAACATACAATAGAAATTTCATTCTCTGTGTCAAGGTATTTGTCTGAAGCGTGTCTAATAGTGATGGACCCAAAGCTCGGCACGCCAACTTGAAAGAAGGGTCTAGCATGAAGCTTTAATTGTCTGTCAGAGACGGAGAGGGTTCGAGTGACATAAGAGACAACAGCAGCTTTCAGCTTTTACCAGCTGCCACCGATTGACTATTTCCCAGCTTCATTTAACAATGAGCCAATAAAGAGCAGACAGATATCACCAGTGCTGCTGCTAAGATGAAGGAGCTAAGGCTAAAGCAAAATTAATAAAAAGGATCAAACTTGCAATAAAATTGTATCTAAAATGAATATTTGACCTATCTATTTTAAAAGTAAAATAAAAAACTGTCTGAACTATGTTAAAAACGTGGAAGCTTTCTGTATACTATAATCTGGAGGTTCTAGCATCAGATACATTTTTCAATATAGGTACACGTTTAAGTCACAAATCACCCAGCTCCTTCTCTCCAGCCCCATCAATACATAGATTTGTGTCTGGCCTCCATTAAGTGTATACTTATTTCCATTAATGGCCATGGCCTACCACAATGTCTGCAGCAGGTAGCAATCCAGTGTTTACACATTATATATTTGAATTGTACTTACCCATATAGCAGGAATAACATTCCATTCAAGTTTAGTGCAAAGGCACCTCAACACTAGATTTTTACGTGGCAGGCTGTAGACATCATGGGAGACTGCAGCCATCAGAAGATGTATGGACCTGCTTGTGGGAGTCCCTGATGTACTGAAAAGTGCTAGGGAGAAGGGCTCGGTGACTTTTGATTGAAATGTGTACATGACATTTAGGTAAATGCGCTAGTAGGCGTAGTTTTCACAGGTGTTTATTACTCACAGATATCTGGGTACTCCCTTTAACAATGCTTTAATCTGCTTTTTCTGCAGAAAGACAGTGCAATCTTTGTTCAGGCACTATCCAGGGTCATCATCTACTTTCTGAACTAAGATGTTGTTTCAGAGATGACACAATTCTGTAAACCCTATGTCTGTGCATTTCTTGACTGTGTTCACAAATGCATAGTTGCCAACATTTCAAATAATCTTTTAGGGACACCTTTTTTTCTGTGTGTCCAGAAAACCGATGTAGGTGGAGCATGTACTTTAATTAGAGGTGGGGCATTCGTGCAATATGGGTGTGGTTCTACAAGAAGGTTAATTATGTGCTTCCATCAGGGATCTGACAGCAATGAAATAGTTAATCACATTCAGCCACCAGGGATCTGCTGGCAATAAAAGGGTTAACCATGGCTCTAGACACCAGGGATCTTAAGCTAGTAATACCCCTGGTGGCTAGAGACATGTTTAACCTTTTTGATTGCTAGAAAATCCTTGCTGGCCTGGTAGCTGGACATGATTAACTATTTCTTTGCTGTCAGATCCCTGATAGAAGCACATGATTAACTCTTTATTTGATAGCAGAGCCCTCTTGGAAATGCATGACTAACCCTAATCTAGCTATTAAATGGGTACACGTGCATTTCCACCAGAGATCTGCTAGCAATTAAATGGTTAATAATCATGACTTCCAACACAGAGATCTTCTAGAAAACAAAGGGTTACTCACATTTTCAACTCATCTGCAGGCAGTAAAAGGGTGAATGTCCAGTCAGTGATCATCTTCTAGGAATGAATGGACACAGCACTACCTTCAATGCCCCCCTCCCCTGCCTGAAATGTTCCCCCTTCCCTCATCACAATTCTGTGGCAAAACACCTCATCCCCAAATATTTGTGCAGTTACCTTCATACCCTATTCTTCCAAATTATCTTATTCTGGCAGGAGTACATGCTGAGGGCAGACCTGGAATGTTTCAGCCACCCACATGTGTACAGGCAATGCTTCCATTCAGAAGCCGATGCCTGCTTAGGAGAAACGCCTGCCCACCCCCCCTTCTGTACAGCATGTACTAATGGAGAGGAGAGGTACTGCAAGCCTGTATCAATAGACTGTCAGACTGAGCTGCTGTATTTCTGGGACAACGGCCAGTACAAAGTTGAGGTGGGACATTGAGCTACTTTTTGGGACTGTCCCGGCAAATTTGTGAGTTTTGGCAAGTATGCAAATATCTGATGCAGAACTGCAATCTCTTCCCTTGTGACATGTCCCAGAGTTACAATGTTTCAAGCTTGATTCATGGTAGTCCACTTAGGGCTTAAAGCAGGGTACACACATTGGGCCATTGGCTGTGAGTGCTGATTGAATGCTGGTTTTCCAGCAGGACTGCTTAAGAGAAGCCATTCATTAGAGCAGCTTCTGTTGAAAAGACAGGTGTACACACGGACTGAAATTCGCCCGGTTCCTGCTGAACCAATTGAATTTTGGTATTATACCCAGCTTTAGTTTACAAACTTTATTGATTGAACAATAGATAAAAGGACCTTCTAAACATGTCCTATTATAGACATCACACTAAAGTTCCAAGGTAAAATCAGGTGTGAAAATGTTCTTGCTATGGCATACTTAGTGCTTGAGTTTCTGACATACTTTTTCTAATCAGACATTATAAAACTGTTTGCAGATGGTTCAAGTGCTGCTTTGATTTACTTATACAGAAAGAGAAATCCTCTTAGCCCAATAGTTTCATATTGTTTAGACAAAGGCAATCCGCCTTCTCATTTTTAATTATTTTTACATAAAACTAAGCAGCCTAACAGATGTATTCGCATAAAACAGCCTGCAAGTAAGATTGCCTATGGTTATGTTATAGGGTGGTAAGATGGACAGTACTGTGCAAAAGTTTTAGGCGGGTGTGAAGAAATGCTGTAAAGTAAGCAATTATTTATTTGTATCAATTTACAAAATGCAAAGTGAGCAAACAGAAGAAAAGTCTAAATCAAATCAATATTTGGCGTGACAACCCTTTGGCTTCAAACCAGAATCAATTCTTACACTTGCACACTTTGTACACTTGCACAAAGTCAGATTGAAATGCAGCCATTAACTGAAACAGAAACAGCTCTGTAGGAGGCTTAAAACTGGGTGAGGAACAGCCAAACTCTGCTACTAAAGTGAGGTTGTGGAAGACCATTTCATGTCACAGGTCATACACCATGGCAAGACTGACCACAGCAACAAGACACAAGGTAGTTATATTGCATTAGCAAGCTCTCTCCCAGGCAAAGATTTCAAAGCAGACTGGGGTTTCAAGATGTGCTGTTCATACAAAAGCACATAGAAACAAGCAACGTTGAGGACATAGACACAGTGGTCAGACATGGAAACTTCACGCAGCAGATGAAAGACACAGCATGCTTACATCCCTTCGACATCTGAAGATGTCCAGCAGTGCCATCAACACATAACTAGTGGAAGCCAGTGTGGACCATGTACACCCATGTACTGTCTGGAGAAGTCTGGCCAAAAGTGGTCTTCATGGGGAATTGCGACCAAAAAGCCAAACCTCTGATATGAAAAATAAGGCTAAGTCACTCAACTATGCATAAAAGCATAGGAATTGGGCTGCAGAAAAATGGCAGCAGGTGTTCTGGACAGATGAGTCAACATTTTAAATGTTTGGCTGTAGCAGGGAGCATTTTTTTCACCAAAGGGCTAGAGAGAGGTACAATAATGGGTGTCTGCAGGCAACACTAAAGCATGGTGGAGGATCCTTGCAAGTCTGGGAGGTTCCTTGCAAGGCTGCATTTCTAAAAATGGAGTTGGGGATTAAGTCAGGGTCAACAGTGTTTACAATGCTGAGAAACACAGGATCCATCATGCCATAAAATCAGGAAAGCATGCGATTGGCCGCAAATTTATTCTGCAGCAGGGCAATGACCCCAAACATACAGACAATGCCATTAAGAACTATGTTGAATGTAAAGAAAAACAAGGAATCCTGAAAATGATGGTTTGGCCCCCACATAGCCATGATCTTAATATCATCAAATCTATCTGGGATTACATGAAGAGACAGAAGGATTTGAGGCAGCCTACATCCACAGAAGGTGGTTAATTTTACAAGATGTTTGGAACAACCTACCTGCCGAGTTACTTCAATAAATGTGTGCTAGTGTACCTAGCATAATTGATGCTAGATTTCTCTTCTGTTCATTTACTTTCCATCTTGTTAATTTATTAACATTTATTAATTATTATTATTACCTACATGAAGTGCCTGGGGTATCAATTGGTACAACAGGTACCTTCGTCCACAATTGTTTGTATGGAGTGAAAAGGGGGAAGAGTGGCTGAAACTCACCCGTTTGAGGCACATTTTAAGGACTTTCATGGTACTGTATGAACTCATTAACAATAAAGGTTTATAAAAAATATATCTTTATTTGTAATCCTTAGGCTCCATGCACACTGGACATTATAGGGCTCTTTCAGCGTCGGGCAGGAGACGCTGCTCAGAAAACATTCTATTTGCAGTGTTTTGTAAGCAGTGTTTTGTAAGCAGCGTTTAGCGGCGTTTTTCTGCATTTTTTTTTTTACTTCATTGGCTTCCATTGAGGACTGCAAAGAACGACAGACGCCGATAAAAGCCAGCGTTTACTGGCGTTTTTGGGCGTTTTTTTCTTCATTGGCTTCCATTGACTGCAAAAAATGCCAAACGCCGATATACCGGCGTTTACCGGCGTCTGGCGTTTTTTGTGGTCAGGAGAACGACTTTTGAATGCCAATTCAGGGCGTTCAGATAACAGCCCAAAAACGCCACTGCTGATAAAAGACAATAAACGGCCATGTGTGCATGGACACATAGGATAACATAAAGTGGCGTTTTTGGGCTGTTAAAAAAAAACGCCAAAACGGCCAAAAACTGTCGTTTTTGAGATACAGTGTGCATGGAGCCTTAAAAGGATAATTGAATACAGATTGATAAATGATACTTATACAGATTCCTGTAGACTCAACATGTTTCGCAGATTTTATGGAGTATCACCACTTCCTCAGGAGTCTTTCTTACAGGAGAGTGCATGTGTTCTGTACATTCAATATCTGCATGAGTACTGCAATAGTAGTAACCAAGTTAAACATTAGACGCTAATACCATAAGTTATCAAAAAGTTTCATAAATGTAAATCACATAACAATACAGCTTGTAAGCATATAATGAACTTAACCATCACTAAGGGGAGGCTGCCCCACATGGTCACCAAGGAGTCACTGTGTTCATGGATAGGGGGGCCACAACTCCCCTGGTGAATGTGGAGACATCAGCACATTGCCAAGCCTCTGTAGGCTGGGCAGCATTTGTGTGCGCAGCCTATTGCATAAGGGTGTGCACATCAGAGCACAAACACACATGTGTAGCAGAGCAATGGATGGTGCCAGTAGTTTTTTATTTTTCTTATTTGTTTATTCTTTTTTACAATAATCTTTTTAGTATTTTTTACAATATTAACTTTTCATTACTTTGTTTTAATTTCTTTTAGGAGCCCTGTTATGGGGCTTTGGTGAAATGTCAAAAGCCTAAACAGACTCTTGATGTCTCCCTTTTGAGACAGAGAAAGAAACTGAGGACAGAGATTTTCCAGTCCTTTTCTCTGTAGCCTGCAGTAAACATAGTTCACTATGCTTCAGTTAAAAATTAAGACAACTTCCGGTTCCGGCGCCACATGCGAAGGAGGTGAGCTGCACTCCCCACTAAACTGGCTCTAGAAGCCCGCTATCACTTCGGGGTGACCCCCTCCTCTCTCTGCCACCAGTGGGACCCTCATGGACCGCTTTGTAGAGTGCTCCTATGCCCGTGCAGTCTCCTCCACACATCCTTCCATGGGAGACGTGGCCACAGCTAATATGGCGGCCACACCATATGCACCTGAAACACCACAGCTTCCAGCGGTGCCCACCCCAGCAGATGTGGACCTTGCCTCACCTGCAAGCATTGCTTAGGCTGTAGTCACCCTCCTGGCCCCCACCCTCACTTCCACAGTGGACACTGCAGTGCAAAGAGGCACTGCCTCAGAGACTCACCCAGGCAGAGGAGCGGATCTCTACACTGGAGGAGCTAACTCTGCTATGCTGGCATGCATTTACACATCACAGAGACATATGGGAAAAGCTGGATGATTTAGAAAATCGTTTGCGAAGGAACAATCTGCGGATTATAGGTTTGCCAGAAATAGTATCTAATGCACAATTTCTGAACTTATGCTCTAAAATCATCCCTGAGCAGCTGGGCCTACGCATCCCTTGCGCTATTGGGCGTGCTCATCGCCTTGGCCTGTATGCTGAAAACCGCTCCAAACCCTGTCATGTCACTGTCAGATACCTCAACTATGCTGCCAAAAATGCTATTATGCAAAAAATTTGCAGATCACCCTCTCTATCCATCGATGGGGCAAAATTACTACTCTTTGCAAATTATTCCACAGAGGTGATGAAACAATGCAAGGCCTTCTCTGAGATTTGCTCCATGCTGCACAACCACCAAATCAAGTTCACCCTGGCCTATCCAGCAGTCCTGCATGTCAACCGGCAAATGGGAGAACACCTCACTTTCAGCTCACCTGTGGACGCAGAACAATACATCAACAACACACTTGGCCTGAAAATGGAACACTCTAACTCTGCTGATGGTTCTCCCTCACACTCCGTTAATCCTCCCTCCACTCAACCCAGACAACAGTGCATTGCCACCAAACCTCTATATAAACGTAGCAGCTTCTCCCACTAGGGCGACCACTCTGGAATCTGCTGAAAGAACTCTAAAACTTTACTATTGGATCCCCCAGGAGATGGGAAGTATACCCCCTTCTCTCTATGTTTCTTCCTCCCTCTTGAACTCTTTTTATACCTTAGGGGCAACACCATTTTAATATTTGCTCTTTCTACTCAAAGGTTGCATATCTTCTCTGTTGTTGGTATATATTAATGCATGCATTTTTTATTATTACTATGTTCGCAGATGGCTGGCTCCTTTCTCCCTCTATGAGACAAACATTGAGCTACCTTATTGTTCACACAGACCCATCTTTCTATACGGCTCCCACCAGGCCCCCACAAACCCCCTCCGACCCCCACCCTTACCTTCCCCCCGTCGTTTTTTCATATTAACACCCCCCTTTCCCCCCACCCCCCAATGCTCAGTTCTCACCCCTGGGAAAGGAGCAGGCAGCTGACAGAAGTTCTGCATGATAGAAGGTTCCCATATGGAAAAAAGTGAAGTTAGCGTTAAGTATTAGGTGGCCTTTACACCTAACTTTTGTTCAGCTTTCCTTTTGTTTAAAATACGACTGTTTGGTGATCATATTTACCTGTTTTATATCCATATCCTCAGGTAACCTACAATGTTTTGGTGAATCCCAGAAAGGTGGAATGATGCCTGATCTAAAGTTATATTCAAAACTACCGGTTTGCTACTTCCATCTATTACAGACATGGCTTCGCGACCTGATAGGAGTCATATAAAGATTGTATCATGGAACGTTAAGGGGCTTCGCTCTCCATGTAAGCACATGATGATCCTTAGAAACGTCTGCAGGCAGATGTGATGCTCCTTCAGGAGAACCACCTATCCGCAGATGACTTAACCCACCTTCGTAAATTGTGGGTTGGTGAAGTGTACGGTTCATAGGCAATTGGACGCAAAGCTGGAGTACCTATACTGCTTCACAAAAGCTTGAGGCATACTATCCGAAAAGTACAGACTGACTCGACTTGCTATAAAATGATGCTACATATGACACTAGCTTCAAAAAATATAGCCATCACTAACATATACGCCCCCAACTCCCCAGATACCTCCTTTTGGAAGACATTGTATCTTGGATAATGGGTGCCCCTGAGGCTCTTCACCTGGTAGGGGGAGACTTTAACTCTGTTATATCTCCATCAGAGGACCGCACTAGTGCACAACCTCACAAAACACGAAAACCTATTACCACAACTAATAACACAACCCGTTTAGCCCAATCTATTGCTTCCATGTGATTTGTAGACATGTGGCGCCTTACTCTCCCAACTGATGGAGAGTATACTTTTTTTCGCCCCCTCATAACTCCTTCTCACAAATAGACTATTTTTTTGCTTCCCCTGCTCTACTTTCAATACTACATAGCTCCAAAATGAACAATGCGAGAATATTGGACCATAGGCCAATCACCATACAATTGGCAAATGTTAAACCTTCCTCTCCTCCACCTACATGGCACTTTCCCTCCTATCTGGCAGACAGAGAGGACTTTCGCCATATGCTATATGAAGCATGGGCTCAGTACGCTTCCACAAATGGAGCACACATTACAGATCCAAACCTCTTCTGGGAAGCTGGTAAACCATTCCTAAGTCAAAATCATGTCATACACCGCTCAATACAAAAAGAACTCTAAACAACAATACATACAAGCCAGTGAGGCTTTGCGCTCAGCACACCAACGCTTGACGCTAAATCGTACCCACAATAATATACAGACACGGCAACAAGCTAAATATGACTTTGACCTCTGGGCAGAACAACAAGAAGCAGCTAAAATGCTATTCCACCTTACACTTCCACAGATTTGGCAACACGGTAGGCAAACTAATGGCTAAACTATGCTCAGGTCCCAGGCGCCCTACCTACATTTCTGCCCTAAAAACAGTAAAGGCTCCCTCATCACTACTCCCACAGAAATTAGCAAAATACTTGCAGACTACTATACTTCCCTATACTCTGAGGACCCGATTGACCAGACAGCTGCAGAAGGGTTATTAACTAAGATTTATATGCCTAAACTTCAGTCTACATAATTAGAAGCACTTAACACTCCCATATCTGTTGAAGACATTCAGTTAACTATTAAATCTCTAGCATTGGCCAAAGCTCCAATTTTACAAATTGACAAAAGATTTTAACCTGACACTCTGAAACATGTCTTCACCGCTATGTGGGAGGGTGGTCCATATCTCCCCAAAGGAATACAGGCACATATTAAATTGATCTCTAAAAAAGGCAAGGACCCCCTACACCCGGGTTCATATCGTCCAATCTCTTTAATCAATGTAGATGCTAAAATCCTCTCTAAAATAATTGCTTCACACTTGGCTCTGCTACTCCCTTCTCTACTCCACCCAGCCCAATCTGGCTTTGTACCAGGATTGTCGGCCACCTTGAATATTCGTAAGGTCCTAATGGCACTAGAATATGCAAAATCCCACCCACCCAAACAAGATGTTGCCATTATCTCACTCGATGCTGAAAAAGCATTTGATAACATCAGCTTTTCAAGGTTATTCAAGGTAAAGGACGCCCTCGGTTTTTCAGGCCTAATTATACTATTTTTGCAGCAAATGTATGCGGCCCCTACAGCATGGCTTGTCACACCAGACTTAATTTCAGACACGATCCCTCTCACAAAGGGAACAAGACAAAGGTGTCCTCTATACCCCTTAGCACATAGCACCACATAGCAAATTGTGTTCACACCACATGCAGTTCCAGTGCATACGTGATACAATTTGCTATGTTCCAGTACAGTTCTGTGCAGAAAAAATGCAGCATGCTCTACATTTTTCTGTACTGGAAACTGACCGGAAACTGACTGCACTAGTGTGAACTATATGCTTTACATTTTTTCTGCACTGGAAACTGACCGGAAACTGACTGCACTAGTGTGAACTATATGCTCTACATTTTTTCTGAACTGGAAACTGACCAGAAACTGACTGTAACTAGTGTGAACTATATGCTCTACATTTTTTCTGAACTGGAAACTGACCAGAAACTGACTGTAACTAGTGTGAACTATATGCTCTACATTTTTTCTGCACTGGAAATTGACCGGAAACTGACTGCACTAGTGTGAACTATATGCTCTACATTTTATCTGCACTGGAAACTGACCGGAAACTGATTGCACTAGTGTGAGCTATATGCTCTACATTTTTTCTGCACTGGAAACTGACCAGAAACTGACTGCACTAGTGTGAACTATATGCTCTAAATTTTTTCTGAACTGGAAACTGACCAGAAACTGACTGTAACTAGTGTGAACTATATGCTTTACATTTTTTCTGCACTGGAAACTGACCGGAAACTGACTGTACTAGTGTGAACTATATGCTTTACATTTTTTCTGCACTGGAAACTGACCGGAAACTGACTGCACTAGTGTGAACTATATGCTCTACATTTTTTCTGCACTGGAAACTGACCGGAAACTGACTGCACTAGTGTTAACTATATGCTCTACATTTTTTCTGCACTGGAAACTGACCAGAAACTGACTGCACTAGTATTAACTATATGCTCTACATTTTTTCTGCACTGGAAACTGACCAGAAACTGACTGCACAAGTGTGAACTATATGCTCTACCTTTTACCTGCACTGGAAACTGACCGGAAACTGATTGCACTAGTGTGAGCTATATGCTCTACATTTTTTCTGCACTGGAAACTGACCAGAAACTGACTGCACTAGTATGAACTATATGCTCTACATTTTTTCTGCACTGGAAACTGACCAGAAACTGACTGTACTAGTGTGAACTATATGCTCTACATTTTTTCCGCACTGGAAACTGACCGGAAACTGACTGCACTAGTGTGAACTATATGCTCTACATTTTTTCTGCACTGGAAACTGACCAGAAACTGACTGCACAAGTGTGAGCTATATGCTCTACATTTTTTCCGCACTGGAAACTGACCAGAAACTGACTGCACTAGTGTGAACTATATGCTCTACATTTTTTCTGAACTGGAAACTGACCAGAAACTGACTGTAACTAGTGTGAACTATATGCTCTACATTTTTTCTGCACTGGAAACTGACCGGAAACTGACTGCACTAGTGTGAACTATATGCTCTACATTTTTTCCGCACTGGAAACTGACCAGAAACTGACTGCACTAGTGTGAACTATATGCTCTACATTTTTTCTGCACTGGAAACTGACCAGAAGCTGACTGCACAAGTGTGAACTATATGCTCTACATTTTTTCCGCACTGGAAACTGACCAGAAACTGACTGCACTAGTGTGAACAATATGCTCTACATTTTTCTGAACTGGAAACTGACCAGAAACTGACTGTAACTAGTGTGAACTATATGCTCTACATTTTTTCTGCACTGGAAACTGACTGCACTAGTGTGAACTATATGCTCTACATTTTTTCTGCACTGGAAATTGACCGGAAACTGACTGCACTAGTGTGAGCTATATGCTCTACATTTTTTCTGCACTGGAAATTGACCGGAAACTGACTGCACTAGTGTGAACTATATGCTCTACATTTTTTCTGCACTGGAAACTGATCGGAAACTGACTGCACTAGTGTGAGCTATATGCTCTACATTTTTTCTCCACTGGAAACTGACCAGAAACTGACTGCACTAGTATTAACTATATGCTCTACATTTTTTCTGCACTGGAAACTGACCAGAAACTGACTGCACTAGTGTGAACTATATGCTCAACATTTTTTCTGCCCTGGAAACTGACCAGAAACTGACTGCACTAGTGTGAACTATATGCTCTACATTTTTTCTGCACTGGAAACTGACTGGAAACTGACTGCACTAGTGTGAACTATATGCTCTACATTTTTTCTGCACTGGAAACTGACTGGAAACTGACTGCACTAGTGTGAACACTGTGCATGCATTTTTAGTGCAGAAAAAAAACTCACTGAACTGCATCTGGTGTGAACTAGCACTTAGGAAAGCAGTTCCTAAACTTCTTTCTCTCTAGAATCAACGTTTTAGGGCCAGTTCACACCATAGAAACGCAGTCCGGATGCGTTCCGGATGCTTTTCTGCATGCGCGTTTTTGATGCATTTCCGGTCCGTTCCGGTGAGTTTTTGATGCAGTCCAGTGCCGTTTTCCCCCTTTTTTTCTTAGGACATGTGTATTACAGTCCGTTTTTGCTGCATGTAGGTGCGTTCCAGCGCGTTTTAGTGCGTTCTGGTGCATTTTTGATGCGTTTTACCACGTTCCAGTACAGTTCAGTGCATGAAAAATGCAGCATGTTCTACTTTTTTTTCTGGAGCTGGAACGCACTGGAACTGACTGCACTGGTGTGAACTAAGCCTTTGAAAGCCAAATAACCTACTTTTGATGCGTTTTTGATCCAGAAAAAAAACACACTGGACTGCATGTGGTGTGAACTGGCCCTTACAGTATAGAGGATCTGAGAGCCACGGGAGGCAGCAAGTAAATTGTGTTTTCAACTATTTCTTCTCTCTGTATAACTCAACCTAAGCACAATATATAACATGCAGATTTTGCCTCTTTTTAACTGCTTTATTACAAAAAAAAATGGCACTGGAAATATATGCAGGGTATAGCTGCTCCATACAAACAATAAGCAGAGTAAAAACAGAGTTTACTATTCCCATGCGGCAGGATTTTGAGCAGTATAATTCCTAACCCTATGTTTTATTATTCAGGATAAAAAGCAATATCAAGAACAGACTGATCTACAGTCAAACAGAATCATTTTTCTTAACTGAAAATCGAGTGGTGAATCTCTGTAATTATTTGTTTAATTGTTCTGGACACAGTACAATAGTATCATCGTATTCCCTATTACATTCTGCACATGTCAAAGGGAACTTATGCCACATCAAGCAGGAAAAAAATGTCACTGTGAAAGAACTAAGCAGCTGGTGAGTTTATTTCTATCCACTAAAGCATTATTTCATTTTCGACTTCATATCACCAGTAGAAAATTGAAGTAAAAAATTGCTTTGGAAAGAAGCACAATAGAAACCCACTAAGGTGGTGATTGCTTTTCTGGCTATTTGTGGCTGCCCATAACTTGTACTGCACAAAGAAAGCCAATTCTTTTTTTTTTAATCTGGGATCAGTAATTGCACCGTTTTGTAATCACAAACCAGTAAAAAGCTACTGTATTAGTTACCTAAGACACACAATCATAGCTATGCATATCACTAAAACACTAACACCGGGTACTGCAAATTATAATCAGGTAAACTAACAACTTTAAGGAATAGGGGAACATTAAACCTAAAAGATATGTTATTTTTTAGCACCAAAAAAAAACAGCTTGTCATGCACAAATATGCTGTCGGTATTTCTGTTTGTTCTATGTTACTGATTTTAGACTAAAATTTTCTACAACTGATTCTAAAATAAATATCAAAAAGCATATATACAATATATATATATATATATATATATATATATATATATACTGTATCTCACAAAAGTGAGTACACCCCTCACATTTTTGAAAATATTTTATTCTATCTTTTCATGTGACAACACTGAAGAAATGACACTTTGCTACAATGTAAAGCAGTGAGTGTACAGCTTGTATAACAGTGTAAATTTGTTGTCCCCTCAAAATAACACACAGCCATTAATGTCTAAACTGCTGGCAACAAAAGTGAGTACACTCCTAAGTGAAAATGTCCAAATTGGGCCCAATTAGCCATTTTCCTTTCCTGGTGTCATGTGACTCATTAGTGTTACAAAGTCTCAGATGTGAATTTGTAGCAAATGTGTTAAATTTGGTGTTATTGCTCTTACTCTCTCATACTAGTCATTGGAAGTTCACCACGGCACCTCATGGCAAAGGATTTGAAAAAAAGAATTGATGCTCTACATAAAGATGGCCTAGGCTATATGAAGATTTCCAAGACCCTGAAACTGAGCTGCAGCACGGTGGTCAAGACCATACAGTGGTTTACCAGGACAGGCTCCACTCAGAACAGGCCTCACCATGGTCAACCAAAAAAGTTGAGTGCACATGCTCAGCGTCATATCCAGAGGTTGTCTTTGGGAAATAGATGGCTGAGTGCTGCCAGCATTGCTGGAGAGATTGAAGGGGTGGGGGGGTCAGCTTGTCAGTGCTCAGACCATATGCCACACACTGCATCAAATTGGTCTGCATGGCTGTCATCCCAGAAGGAAGCCTCTTCTAAAGATTATGCACAAGAAAGCCTACAAACCCTTTGCTGAAGAGAAGCAGACTAAGGAGATGGATTACTGGAACCATGTCCTGTTTTCTTATGAGACCAAGATAAACTTATTTGGTTCAAATGATGTCAAGCATGTGTGGTGGCAACCAGGTAATGTGTACAAAGACAAGTGTGTCTTACCTATAGTCAAGCATGGTGGTGGAAGTGTCATGGTCTGGGGCTGCATGAGTGCTGCTGTCACTGGGGAGCTACAGTTCATTGAGAGAACCATGAATGCCAACATGTACTCTGACATATTGAAGCAGAGCATGATACCCTCCCTTTGAAAACTGGGCCGCAGGGCAATATTCCAACATGATAACGACCCCAAACAAACCTCCAAGATGACCACTGCCTTGCTAAAGAAGCTGAGGGTAAAGGTTATGGACTGGCCAAGCATGTCTCCAAACCTAAACCCTATTGAGAATCTCTAGGGTATCCTCAAACGGAAGGTCTCTAACATCCACCAGCTCCGTGATGTCATCATGGAGGAGTGGAAGAGGACTCCAGTGGCAACCTGTGAAGCTCTGGTGAACTCCATGCCCAAGAGGGTTAACCTCCCTGGCGGTATGATTATTTCAGATTTTTGGTGCTGAAAGTGGTACCATTATTTTGCATGGAAATTTGTCATTTCATATTGTAGACCTGTAATTCTTAGGAATAACTCACTTAAATCTGTCCAAACAAGAGTCTAGTAGACATCTCGGGTATGATAAAGTTTGAAACACAAAATCATAAATTATAATATATATGAAAAAATTATATAATATAATAAATAACTATAAATAATTATCAAAGATGATAATATAATAATAACATTTATTCAATAATGTAATCTAGTCAAAAACACAGAAATTTGCTCAGTTGCAGAATTGTCGCTGTAGTCACTTTCAGTGTCTGATGATACATTTCGCCAAAAATTAGTATCACTCAATTCTGCAAATGATTCTTATTTACTATCACTGTTTTCTAGCTGATCAAAACTGCTTTCGTCGTAAAGGGACACTTTTTTATGCCATGGACGTTCTCAAGTTTCCAAGCAGAAAGAATGGCATATATAATATAAAAGTGCATGCAGGTCACTGGACAAAGCCCTAGGGACAAAGGGGATGTGAGATGATTTCATACAGTAATGTAATCTTACAGATTACAGTGTACTGTGTGTGTATCACTTTTTTAATTTGCCGCCAGGCTCCGCCCCCGTGCAACGCGACGCTCGCAGGGAATGGAACCCGGCACATAGAGGCATCGGGCAGAGGACACAGCCCGCAGACACAGCGGGGGGACATCGCTGGATCCAGGGGACAAGGTAAGTACCACTGCCTGGATCCAGCTATGCAATCCCGAGTGTGGCTCGGGGTTACCACTATTTGCAGTGAATACATACCCCGAGCCACACTCGGGAATACCGTCAAGGAGGCTACGACAGTGCTGTAAAATAATGGTGGTTACACAAAATATTGACACTTTGGGCCCAATATGGACATTTTCATTTAAGGGTGTACTCACTTTTGTTGCCAGTGGTTTAGACATTAATGACTGTGTGTTGAGTTATTTTGGAAGGGCAGTAAATGTACACTGTTATACAATCTGTAGACTCACTACTTTACATTGTAGCAAAAGTGTCATTTCTTCAGTGTTGTCACATGAAAAGATATAATAAAATATTTACAAAAATGTGAGGGGTGTACTCATTTTTGTGTATATATATATATATATATATATATATATATATATATATATTCTGACTCACAAGTCCTTAGATGTTTTGTGGATGCATTACTTTTCTTTTTTGTAGTGTTGCCTCCCTAGGATACTGAATGGGTTTTGACTACAGAACACCTCAACCTTTCCCCATATGTTATAGCATGGAGTAAGGTGTTTTGTAGTTCCCATAGATGAACTGGGCAGGGCTGATAACACTGCATGAGACAGGTTTTAAGAATGCCCAGGATGAAGGACAATATTGAATTCATAGATAGGATCAACAGGTACTTTTTGAAATTATCGAACAGATAAAACTAAACACTTTCAATGACACATTTGACATACTGAAGAGAGCAAATAAGAAAAGTTCATTGTTAAATTTACATGCTGTATCATGTACTTGTATGAAAAAGTATCTTGTTCTCTTTGCATTGAATTAGTGGTGGAACTACCAGGGTCCCAACAGTCGCACTTGTTGCAACTGCAGGGCCCTGGCATTCCGCCACTATCAGGGGGCCCTCAGCAGGGTTGCAAGTGGCGCGTCTATGAACTGTCAATGCCAGCTTTAAGCTGTATGAGAGAGACACTCTCAACTTAGATCCTGCTGAGAAGGCAGACAGCATTGATCAGCACTGATAGGCTGCACTGATAGGAAGCACTAATGGGCACTGATAGGTGGGATTGCTGAGCACTGATAGGCTGCACTGATAATCACTGATAGGTGGCATTGATGAGCACTGATAGGTTGCACTGATGGGCCCTGATGAGCACTGATAGGCAGAACTCAGGCAGCATTGATGGGCACTGCTAGGTGGCACTGATTGGTACTGATGAGCACTGATAACCAGAACTCATAGGCAGCACTAATGAGCACTGATAGGTGGCACTGATAGGCGGCATTGATGAGCACTGATAGGCAGCATTGATGAGCACTAATAGACACTAATAGGCAGCGTTGATGAGCACTGATAGATGGCACTGATGGGCAGCATTGAAGAACACTGATATGTGACACTGATAGATGCTGTTTAGCAGCATTGATGAGCACTGATAGGTGGTGCTGATAGGCAGAATTGATGGGCACTGATAGGCAAAATTGATGAGCACTGATAGGTAACACTTATAGGTGGAATAGATGGGCACTGATAGAAAGCATTGAATCATAACACTGATAGGCGGCATTGATGAGCACTGATTGGCTGCATTGATGGGCACTAATAGGTGGTACTGATGAGCACTGATAGGTGGCACTGATGATTGGGGCACTGATTATCAGTGTAAACCATTTACTAACATTCTTGATGGTAAACTGCTCTCCTTTCCTCACACAAACACAGCATGGGAGGCAAGGGCTGTGGATAACCTGCAAGTCTGTTTACATGTGATCAGGTGGTAAAGGGCTGCTGTGATTGTGCTGGATGCATGTCCCAGGGGGCACGCGGGAGGCAGGGTTCTGGGAAGATGTCCATGGACACCCTCCCAAAATTGGAAGCCCGGAGCTTGGATGGAAGGGGAGGGGGCAGGGGGCCCATCAAGGTTTCTTGCAGCGGGGCCATAAAGGTTCTAGTTATGCTTCTGTATTGAATCCAACACTCTGGATATCAAACATGAATTATGTCCATGTTTTTAATGTTTACATAGATCTTTTTTGTTACTTTTTAATATGAAATACACAAATAGAAGGATTATATTTTAACGTATGACTTAGATTTAAGTTATTGGCAGCTAAAAAATCCCAGCTCTTATACAGAGCACCTCTACTGTCTTGTTTTTGTATTGCTTTCTTTGTGTGAATTCCCTGGTGGTCCTGTCAGTCCCTCTGCTTTTCTGTTAAAAACTGACCACGCTAAGCAGGAGAGCACACCGTGGTCAGTTCTCTAGCTATGCTAGGAACTCAGCCCGCTCTGGGAACTCAGCCTGCTCTTCTCCAATGATCATACTTGTCCTGACACCCCCCCCCCCCCCCCTCCCGCTGCGCAGCCATTCGCTGGGAAGCTAAGTGTGCTGCTTCTCCTCCCCCAGCTCTTATGCAGCTGAGAACAGAGGGAATGTGATCACTAATAAAAAAGGGAAACAAGGTATTTATAATGTGTTTGATATCTATACATAAATGTTTTGCATTTCATTTCTATTTTAAACTGAATGGGTTGTTTTACAAGATGATCGTTTACAATCATTTTAACTACTTGTCCACCAGCCCGTTAAAGGTAACGCTCCCCTGCCTGACTGCCTCGTGCCTCATATCCCAGGCACTGCTGTCCCACCTGTGAACCTGGGGCCACCATGGGGGGTGTCAGCAGGTGGAACAGAGGGAGACCAGCTTATGTTCATTCACTGATCTCCCCTCCAGGAAATGAACAGTGAAGTAACATACCGTATGTCACATCTGGGTTTGGCTGTAACTTTCTCTGACTACTGTGACTGGGGAAGAAGCAAATGGAGCACAATGCATGCTCCATTAGCTTCAGTGAAAGGCAGGGGAGACATCAGGAGTCTAATAAACTCCTAATGTCTCCTCAGTTGCGGGAGCCTGTCACATGAAAATGCTATCACATTGGGGGCTATTGGCCCCTATGTGATAGCAATTAAGTTAAATTATGATTAATGCTATCCTGATAACCTATAAAGGCTTTTATAGTGATGTCCATGGACAATTTTGGGTACCAAAGTTTGTTGTCATTTCACAGGCAATCACAATTTTAAGGCTTGACATGTTGGGTATATGTTTACTCGTCACAATTTCATCCTTTATATTTTACAAAAAAAAAAAGAGTAATATATTGTGGATTCAGTACTTTAAGGTACCAGGTAAAAGGAAAAATTGCCAAATGATGTATAAAAATTAAAATTTTTTATTTAGTATTCAAACAATAAAAAGTTCTTAGTGATGTATAGATTATACAAACATTTAAGAAATGACATAAAACATATGAGATTAATACTGTATGAGTTATATTTTTCACATCCAAGATTCACAAGAGAATCCCAATGTGTTTTAACTTGCAAAAAAGTGTGTGTCTTCCTCAGGGGAGTTTTGTTCTCTGTAATGATTTCTGCAATAAATATAGTCCATGTTTCAATATATCGCAAAACACAATAATATAAAGTAGAAAGCACTGCAAAATCCCTCAAAGGGGCACATAATTCAGCATATATTACTCCCATCCATCTTTGTGGCCATGTTACCTGTATCCCAAGTATTAGTATCGCTGTTTAGGCCCCTTTCATCCAAGCGGAATCAGCCTACTTAGCGGTGGATCGCAGGCAGATGACAAATCCTTGTCCGCACCACTATGCAGAACGGACACAGTCCACTCTCCTCTATGAGGCGATCGGATGGAAATGAACTGCATGTTCATTTCCAACCAACTGTCATCCAATCCACAGGACGGATGGCGCACGATCGCCATACATCTGTTATCAATGGATTTTGTCGGATAGGATGCCTGGCGGGAGTCAGTGGACATATGTCGGTTGACATCCGCCGCCCCATAGAGGACAATGGGGGGTCCGATTAGGCCTGCCTAAAAAGCTGACAAAAGCAAACACCCGAAAAAAGACCACAAAAAAAGCACTAAATGGAAACTCCTGTGGGAATAAGTGGAGGACCACTATGACAACTGAAAGCAATCTCTGATGGTGCTAATGATGTTAAAAGGAAGGAAGTTTATTTGAACAATATCCTAAAATTCTTGATAAAACATAGTCAATGATTATGAACCGGTCCTCGGTTGTATAACAAAGCAGTCCGGGTACACCACCACTGGGTGGGTACCTGGTACATGCCGTAGGCTGTGGTATAGCCATTCAGAGCAGTGCTGCGGTGTTTATAGCTATGATGCTCCTCTGCAGTATCGCAGTGGCCCAATGGAGGAGGATGAGTGTTGAGCAACCCTTACAGCGTGTCAGATGGAAGATGGCACAGGAGTGGGGCGGGGAGAGGTGAAACCGACTAGCAGCCCAGGCACCTGTCTCACTGTCCACGGAGCTGCCGGTCAGATTCACCTCTCCCCTGCAGTTTGGCTGCTTTATGGTCTCCAATAAAACTCTGTACATCAATATGGAGGGATTCCTTGTCAGAATCCTATAGCACCAGACTTTTTTGTGTGTATCTGAAAAGCTGACAGGCTGACCCAATCACTCCACTGGTGTGAAAGGGGCCTTAATCTCTAAGCTTAGTTTGCTTCATTGCTTTCTAGGAATGTATCTTTGCCCCAGTATCAGCTCTTACTTTAATCTTAACAGATACATTACATCCCCTGAAGGCTCTACTTTATCCCTTGTGCTCTTTGTGGACCCTTGGAGGAGTGCCCCCTGGAGAGACGCCTTGTGACTGTTTTCTTTTGGATGTGAGTTACAGCAGGTATGGGAAGAATCACCCCCTTTAAAATAATCACATTTTATTGCTTTGCAACTTGAAATTAAGACAGACACGGTTTTTGTTTTATCCTGCTGTATTCACTCAAATTATAACATTCGAGTGAAAGATATAACACCCACATGTCAGAAAAAAATCAAAAACAGAATCACTGAGTTGGAAAAATCACCCCCTCCTAAAAATGCCTTGTAAACTCAATCAGGCATAGCCAATCACATTCTCAATGGCACACAAAGCCATTGGACTGTCAACTGTGATTAGCTGTGGTGATTTTGATGCCCAGCATGAAAAAAGAGCTTTCCTTGAGCATTTCAGTCCCTGGTAGTGAAACTGAAGCAAAAAATCAACTATGGGTGGCAAGGCACTGTCAAAAGTTGTAGACAGGCACCAGTCAGGAGATGGATACAGAAAAAAACGGCTTTATCAATGCCTAGAAGCACGGTGAAGTATTTTATTAAGAAGTGGAAGGTATTTGGTACAACACAGACCCTCCCTGGATCAGGACATCACTCCAAACCTGGATGAAAGAGCCAGGAAGAAACTGGTCATAAAGGCTACCAAGAAGCCTACAGTAACTCTGAAGCAGTTGCAGGAATTTATGGCAAACAGTGGTCATTGTGTGCACGTGACAACAATATCACAAATTCTCCATAAATATGGCTTGTATGGGAGGGTTGCAAGAAAAATGCCACTCACTCAACAATAAAGGCCACATGCAGTCACGATTAAGCTTTGCCAAACACACTTTGAAGATTCTGAGGCCACATGGAAAAAGGTGTTCTAGTCAGATGAGACTAAAATTGAATTATTTGGCCTCAACACTAGAGTTGAGCGAACCCGGACTGTAAAGTTCGGGTCCGTACCGAACTTTGGGGTGTCCGGGACCCGGACCCGGACCCGGACTTTTCAAAAAAAGTCCGGGTTCGTACACCGGAGTCTTAGAAGTTTCACACAAACCGTTTCGAATTAGCACTGACGTACACCGGAAATAACAACTCACTCACCGTAAAAAGAACGTTGGGAGGGTATGTTCGGTATAAATACCTCTTAAACACTATAACAACAGTGCACGTGTGTTACTGGTGACAAACGGTATTTAAGGACGTTGACGAAGTCTCAATGACATCCGAAGAACCATCGGAAATACTGGTCAAAGAAGGACCGAGAAAGTAGGTCCAAACCTCACTACAGGACTAGGTCCCTCCCAGACACAACATGGTTTATGGAAGGTGAAGAATTATTTTATGAAGTGGCACGAAGATCCGT
>BLSH010123562.1:543672-569612 GCA_018402905.1 Glandirana rugosa | reverse complement strand
CCCCCCCCCCCCCCCCCCCCCCCAGGAAGACACAAGCTTTTTTGCAAGTTGAAACACATTTGGGTTCTCTCGTGAATTTCTGATGTGAAAAATATAATTTATGACTCCACTATTGCTACTAGTATACAGTTTTAATCCGATATGTTTTTATGAACATTCTTGAATCATTTGTATAATCTATAGAGCTCTAATAACTTTTTATTGTTTGAAAATTAAATAAAACTTTGTAGTTTTTATACATCATTTTGGCATTTTTCCCTATTACCTGGTGCCTTAAAGTCCTGGATCCCCTTTCTTTCCCTCCTGTGCTTTGTATACCTTAGTACTGTTGGCATATAGTACCGCTTTAGAGTAGGTTGGGTATAGGAACATGTTTTATCTAGAGTAATATATTGTGGTTGTGTACACTAAAAATAACGTTATTGTATTTTTATTAAAAATTTGCATTTGATAAACATCCACTAATGTCCCATGACATAAAGCTCCAATCTCTCTGCCCCTCCCCATCCTCTGCTCAGCTCAGAGTGGAGGGAGAAGGAGGGTTGTGCAGTCTCTGCTTTTACTGTGTAATCACTGCACAGGCAGGGAGAGGGATATGAGCTGTCCAATGACAGCTCACATCCCGCATGATAAGGTCACACCTGGTGTGGATTTGTGCACTTTTCTATATGAAAAACTGCTAAATTGTCTCTGTTAATAAGGTACAGGCTTGTGCTAGTTTATAGAACGGGTGCAGGTGGCACAGATAGACCTTAAAAGTGAACCTGCTTATTTAATATGGTGCATGTCATTCCTGACAGTTTCCTGTGTTAATTCCTCAGTTTGTGTCTCATTGTAAACCCCCCCCCCCCCATCTCTTTCAACCTTTGTCAGTCTCATTCCAGCAGCTATTACACATAATTTCTAAGGGCCATCTTGTTTATAGTGACAATTGTGGGCTATGCTTATGTAATGTCCATTGACACTATTACATATCATCTCCAACAGGGGTACATGTGACAGGGTGACTATACAAAGTTCATATTTGCCAGCACACCACGCATCCCAAATGTCATCTGAAGCCTATTTTTACTAGGAAACTGTCATCACTGTTTTATTGAATTCCCCTGAATGTCTCTCTTTAGTTCTGACTAGCTCCTAGAATTCATCATTCTTTTAAATAAACCTAATA
Source organism: Glandirana rugosa (assembly GCA_018402905.1). Classification (NCBI taxonomy): domain Eukaryota; kingdom Metazoa; phylum Chordata; class Amphibia; order Anura; family Ranidae; genus Glandirana; species Glandirana rugosa. The sequence goes on along the minus strand of BLSH010123562.1, from coordinate 568,441 downwards.
ATATAGTTTACTTGCTTGTATAAGTATTTTTTTTTCAAGTTATTCTGTTATCTTTCCCTATTGTGATCTTAAAATGCAATTTTTTTTAAATACACATGCAGAACATATTGGAGCTCATTTAAAATAACCAGAGGAAAGATAATGAAAGGTGTTGCTGTAACAGATAATTGAAATCCAGGTGACATTTTCCCAATGCAAGTTAGAGATTCAATAGCTAACATCTGGTTGTTGTGGGCAATTGCCATCTTTGGCATGAAAGCTACGTGGAACGCACAAAGTTCTGTTATGTGCAAATTTGAAATAAGCACAAAAATCAAGCAAACACCCTTGAAAGTCAAAGGATACTGTATATGCATTTGCATTACAATCACTCACATGCATTCTATGAAGTGGTGAAGCTAACCGTACGCCATTATTATCATTTCTCCTAAATTCTTTTTGTGGCTTAGGATGGCGACAAGAACATTACCACAAACAAGTAGGAGGTTTAGATAAGGTCATTCCTAAGGTAGACACCAGGGGTAACAGCAGTGATAAAAGAATCAAACATTGTGTTAGAAGTTTCAAATACAGTTATGGCTTATTGTGTGTGTGGCTTAACTAACATTAATATTGAATATTGCTATTTTTTTCTTGCCCAGTAAGTAGAACATTCCATGAAAGAGATGAAGAAATGTTATTACTGGTTGAGAAATATTGACTCTATAGTATCATAATAAAATGGTATACTCAAAATGTATCATGATTTGATAACAGATCTATTATCACCAACAAACCTGTATTTACTAACAAAAAAAAGTAAATAACAATTACAAACTGACCCCCCGCTTTGTTTTTTTTCCCAAAACGTCTCCCCCCCCCCCCCAAAAAAAAAGGATATATTCACAGTATAGAAGCCACAGTGACAAGAATATTATTTCCCGATGCCAACATGACAACATACACGTGATATAGATTTGCCCCTATACCCACCCACAGGACAAGTTTAATCTATAAACGGAAAGCTAGAGCAACATCCCCCATTCTCATTTTGTCCTCAAGATCTACACCCGCAAGACTGCAATGTTGCAAGTCCCTACCTGTCGACGGAGTTGGAACCTGTCTGATTTCAACCTCTCTCAGGCGCAGTCCCATATCTTAGGCTGCTAAACGGTTGTTAAATGCACCAACAAGGAGGAGAGCCCATTCTGGTGGTCTTTTGGGGTCGAGGAGTTCTGCAGTTTTTTCCTTTCACCCTTGGCTTTTCCTGTGACCAGCGTGTGTGCAGGATCCGGTCCAGGTTTTGTGACTGTTTCCAGTTTAAGGGCTGGCTATGGCATCCATGCATGCACTATGCAGAGGGCCTCGTTTAGTGGCCATCTTTGTTTGGAGATGTCCAGGCTCTCACAATGAGCATTAAAAACGCCCCCCCCAATATGTACGTTTGCAACAAGGTTGATTAGTTCTTTTGGCTTGTTAAAACAGCACCACAAATGTTTACTCTAGCTGGATGCTAAGTAGTGGGCTGGGAAGCCGGCCGCTTCATCCTTGAAAACAGCTGAAAGAAAAAAAAAGCTGGTAAAAAACAAAAACACAAAAAAAAGGTGTGGGTTTCCCCCTCCAGTCCATACCAGGCCCTTTGAGTCTAGTATGGACTGGGGGGAACCCCACACCAAAATTAAAAAAAAAAATGGCACGGGGTCCCCCCATAATCCATACCAGACCCTTATCTGAGCATGCAGCCCGGCGGGTCAGGAAAGGGGGGATTTTGCGCCTCTGCGCCTCCCACCCCAAAGCACCTTGGCCTCTCCTGACAACCCTGGCCAGTGGTTGTGGGGGTCTGTGGGCAAGGGGCTTATCAGGATCTGGAAGCACCCCCTTCAAGATCCATACCAGACTCAAAGGGCCTGGTATGGACTGGGGGGCCCCACGCCATTTTTTTTTTTTGTTTTTTTAACCGTCATTTCCTTTTTCTTTCAACTGTCGGCGGGGAAGCCCTCTGACAGCTGATGACTCATCGGTTGTTAAGGGCGCGGTGGCTGGCTTCCCGTCCCCCTCATTAACAACCAGATAAAATTCTCACTGTACTAACATGCCACAACCGTATCCCAGTGCAGTTGCGGTGCATAATCATAGACTTGAATGGTCTGCATTGAAAGGCTTTAAACGCCTCTTTACTCAACATGAGGCTTCACTTTTTAAGCCAAGTGACGCGCTGCTAACGCTTCATGTTTTATAATGTGAACCGCACTTGTGCTGTCTATTGTATCTTGTGCATAGGTGTTTAAGGGATGTTTTTAATGCCCCTCAAACGCCTGCTGTTAATTCCAGTGCAACACTTTTTTTTATGAAAGTCCAGATCTGTACGTTATGCGGTATGAGTTTTTTCCTTCTTTGTACATAATATATATCATCCCTGGGGAGTCCTTGATCAAGTAAGGATTGGGACACACAGCCCACTGATGAGACACAGCTACCATAACTGGCCATAGGAGTCACTGACAGGCGGAGGGATCGGCTCTGTCTGCCTGAGCTGCTGCAGGCACTCATTATCGCAATACTTTGAGATCTATATCGTCTAGTAAGAGGCTTTATGATTCGGTGGAGGATTCACAAACACTGGAGCACTTTTTTGTTTTATAGAGCACCGGGCATTCACTGAGGAGCACTTTGATGGATTGGATTTTACTATAATGAATTGATTCCATGAACTATGCACTTTATAATATTTAATTGTTTTTTTTATAATTGTATATATCACTGAATTTATTTTGCATATTTTTCACATTGTGAACTTATATTTTACACTTCATTTAGTAGTGCATTATTGATTTTTTTTGGTTTACCTGTGTTTTATGATCAAGGTTGCACATGGGTTGCATAAACCTTTTTTTTAACACATTTGCATAAGTTTGTTTCACATTTTTTATTAATTTGATGGTTGATTCAGTTTCATAGGTCATAATATTACCCTTTTGATTGATTAGCAATCATTGTTGGTAGTATATCCAAAGAGCAGGAATATATTTAAAGAGAAGCACACTTTATTGTTTTTTCTATATTATTCCCACCTAGTATTCAAGCATGAAGTGCAGCAGACAATTCACTATTAGATTCTAGCGTGAGATTGTTCCTAGTATACACTCTCCACCTCATCGATTACCTTCTTGGAAGTCCTACCCTCTGTGTAGCCCCTCTGAGGAAACTGAGGTACTTAGAATCCATTATTACTTGAATGTATTGAAAGTATTCTACTGTTGGCTTAAGAGTCCAGATGACCCATTACTACAAAAGGGGGTTTCTCTGGCCAGCCTGAGAAATTTTGGCTGGATAGGAGGTGTCAAGACAATTGGAGCAGACCTGATTAGTCATCAATACAGAGGCCCAGTTCGATGCTGAAGCGAGTACTTTTCTCTTCCTTTTCAGAATGGGCCAAGCAGTTGTCCGCTTCCCAATGCTGGGGTATCCTGGAAACAATGATGTCTTGCATCTCTGTGCTACCCTAGATACAAAAGATTCTCTGGAAGAATTGCCTTTTTAAAATGCAGAAGGCAGCATTCGAGTCAATTCAAAGTGCTTCTCCTCAGATACACAGTAGCCTCTAGTGATAAGTATGTCAGGGAACCCTCACTCAATCCCGTCCAGCAGGTTAATAATCCTGGACCATTGTCACCACCAATGTCAGTGCTACAGGATCGATCATCATCTGTACTCATCTCAGAATGCAAAACAGATGGAGTTTCCTGTCAGACAGGGTAGTCTTCAATGTGCAGAAAATCCAAGCAGTTGGGATATCACTATGTGTGCTGTTGCCTCACATTCAATCCTGACCGGTTATTCTGCATGAGGTCAACACTGCAGCAGTGTCATACTTTTAGAAACAAAGGAGAACTGATGGTAGGTTCCAAGAGAAGAGGAACTATCATGTCCCCGACCGAATGTAATCTTCAGGGGCTATGGGTGGTGTTCCCAATGAATGGACCTTTAATCTGAAGATCTTGCCCATATCACTCAAGTATGGGGCCTCCCTCAGCTGAACCTGTTTGCATTGCCATCCATTCCTGAGGTGCTTCTCTTGCTACCCCCATTCGTTTTGAGGAGGAAGTAGACGCTCTCCCTCACCCAAGGAATAGTCACCTAGCAGATGCCTTTCCTCTACTGCCTTTGGTCATGAAGTTCCAGGGGAGACTGTTAAGGGTCTCACTGTGATAGAAAGCAGGCTGAATGCTCCGCAGGCCTAGGATTTACCCTATCCATGGAACTCAGTCCAGACCAAGCACTTCAGCTACCAGTGTTTCCATAACACCTGTTCCAGAGTGGACTGGAAATTGAAAGGGGAGTACTGGAGGAACTGGGCTGTCCTCTGGATGTGGTGTATTTCTGGCAAGGTTCCATAAAAGACATCAACAAATGCTATTTACTCTGAAGTCTGGAACAGGTTCACAATCTTCGCAGTTGAGCAGAATTTTGATTATTGCAACCCGGATCCATGTGAAGAAATGCAAGCCCAGTTGCTTGCATTTCTTCACATGGATCTGGATTTGGGGCCCATCCTAGTTCCGTAAGGGCTTAAATTTCAGCCATTTCAGGTTTCACCAGGGAAAATTGGCATGTGAGCTGCCATGGACAAGCTTGAGGGGGTCAGTCCTGAGACTTTTCCCTGAGGAAGAATAACCTTCCCCAGTGGGTTTATATTCTGGTCCCGGATTTCCTTGCCAGGATTCTGTTTGCATCATCAGAAAACAGTCCTCAGTGGGACATCACTCGAGAGGCAGTATCCCTCGATAACTTCAGACAATAACTTCAAGGGGTGGAGTATTAGATCTGCAAGCAACCATGGGGATGATAATATTGTTGTTAAAGAAGAGTATAAAGAGCAGGATGAGGAGTATGGAGTGATGGAGGAGTTATCAGAAGGACGCAAGGATATGATGGAGTCACCTAATACCAGGAACCCACCAGAGAGATGCCCTCATCCTCTGTATTCCAGGAAGATCACACCATCCCTCACTGTTACACGAGTGGAGATCTAATTGATATAAAAGTTGAGGTCAAATCAGAAGAAGAGAGGTATGTGAGGGATGATCAGAAGTCTATGGAAGAGGATGGAATAATGGGGACATTTATAGAGGAGGACACTCCTACAGAGATCAGCACAGTAGATGGACGGGAGATGAGGAAAACCTCCGAGGATTGTCTCACTTTGTCTCCAGACTGTAAAGTAGAAGATGAGGACATCACACAATATAGTCCAGGAGAAAACCCGGCTACCTCAAATGTCCATCCGGCACCACACAGTGTAGATGGACCATCGTATTCCTCTTATCCTGAGGAACCTCAGACTGTGAGGGACGGCGCTGTCCTTCCAAGAGAGAAGAGGTTTTTCTGTAGTGTGGGAAGTGTTTTCATTTTAAATCTGGTCTTAATGTGCATAAAAGATCTCACACAGGAGAGAAGCCGTATTCCTGTCCTGAGTGTGGTAAATGCTTTTCACATATTTCCCATCTTTACAGACATCAGAAATCACACATGGGGGAGAAGTCACTTTCCTGTTCTGAGTGCGGGAAATGTTTTTCGCAGATGTACAATCTTTACACACATCAGAGATCTCATAAAGGGGAGAAGCCGTATTCCTGTCCTGAATGTGGGAAATGTTTTTCAAGAAATTCCAGTCTTTACACACATCAGAGATTGCACACAGGGGAGAAGCCACTTTCCTGTTCTGAGTGTGGAAAATGTTTTTTAGATAAATCCAATCTTAAAACACATCAGAGATCTCACACGGGAAAAAAGCCGTATTCCTGTCCTGAGTGTGGAAAATGTTTTTCACATAATTCTAGTCTTTACACACTTCAGAGATCTCACACGGGACAGAAGCTGTATTCCTGTCCTGAGTGTGGGAAATGTTTTTCACGTAATTCTAGTCTTTACACACATCAGAGATCTCACATGGGGGAGAAGCCATATTCCTGTCCTGAGTGTGGGAAAAGTTTTTCACGGAAGTCGAATCCTTACACACATCAGAGATCTCACAGCGGGGAGAAGCCGTATTCCTGTCCTGAGTGTGGGAAATGTTTTTCAGATAAGTCCAATCTTAACACACATCAGAGCTTGCACATGGGGGAGAAGCTACTTTCCTGTCATGAGTGAGGGTATTGTCCTCACTGAAGTCCTGTCTTCCTGTACATTAGGGATCCTACACAACCCTTGAAGTGTATTAGTACCTTGAGTGTGGTAAATGTCTCCTATATGAATTTTGCTAGACATGACAGCTCTCATGTGGGGAAGAAGCGCACCCTGATATACACCTCAGATATACTCCATGGCTGATCTTCATCATGTAAGAAACAGTTCATAAGGAGATCAGAGATCACCAAAGACATGGATGAAGTGCTGAACCGTGTTGGCCATTGATTGCAGTAGAACAATAAAAATGGAGTCATTACCTTTCAAAAAAAAAAAAAAAAAAAACAAGCCATCAATTCTGTATGGAGTAGATTTCCATTCAGGCATCATCAATGTGCTGATTAAAGTTAGGGGGGAAATGTACAGTAGTTACTGAAGTTACACATTGAGTAGTTGAGGAATGATAGGGGGACAATAATTGTGAAATGCTATCTATTCTGGAATAAGGATATCTCAGATAAAATGCGTATATACCCAGAAGAGATTGAAGAGGAAGAAGCCATACTGTGCTTTCCTGAACTAAACTGTTGACTGAGGAGGTCAGGGATCATTTGGTTTTCAACTGTTAGTATATTCTAGGCAGCCTCTGTGGGCAGGTGGACAGCAGAATTGCTGCCTGATTGGTTATTTAAAGCATAAGTGCCCCACACAGAAGGAATTTTGAGTATTATCTACATAGAATGGATACTGGAATCCAAAGAGAATAATAGCTGGTCAAGACTGTAGGTATGGATGGAGAAGAAAAGAGGTCCATAAACAGAAACTTGTAGCACCCCAAGTGAAAGAGGGCAAGGAGAGGAAGCAGAGTAGGTAGATATCCAAGAAAGTTCAAGAATGTTGATATCTAAAAATGAAAGAGCCTGGAGTAGTAAGAGTGATTAACTGTTAAAAACTGACAACAGATCAAGATGAACGAGATAGAAAGAGTGACGGATGGAAGTCATTGCCAAGAGGAGAATGTCTTGGAATAGTAAAGAGCATTGAACAGTGTCAAAGGCTGAGAACAGACCAAAAATAATGAAAACTGAGTGGTGGTCTATAGATTTTTCAGCCATAAGTTAATTGGCAAGTTTTGTTAGGATAGTTTAGTTGGAATGACAAGTGAAATTCAGATAAAAAAAAGAAGCCAAAATTTGTGTTTCACATGGATGTTTATCCAATAGGAACAGAGGACATAGTAACTTTATCCAATGTGCTACTTTAAAAGAGGGGGAGGTTTGCATTGCCTGAATTGTGCTTGCACTGAGAGTACAGATGGGAGGAAACCTTTGATTATGTTACCACACATGAAGAAGTTATCTGTGGATTTGAAATGGTCTCAATGGCCACATATGCACATCATCATTTTCAGCACAGTTTATGGAGACATTTGTGAGAAAATGACTCTTGTTCACTTTAGATTTCTGATGAACATCTCTAACATATTTAAATGTATTTAAACATCAAAAGCCTATTTAATTTGAACTTGGAATGCAGTTTTCTAAGAAATGTGTGTTTTTAGTGACTTTGTTACTTCAGGAATTGCTGCTCATATTGATACACACAGTAAGAATATGCTACATGTGGACAGAGTCTAGTAACCATAAGCAAACAATTGAGTTTGGTAGTAGTTATAAATAGTGGGATAGTGCAATATGATTGTTAATTTATTGATTTCATGTAAGGGGATTTTCAGACTTGTGTCCATGCTTATCAACTGCTTGTTTCTTTCAAAATTGCTGTGTCTACCTCTCACACACAGATTTCCTTTAAAGGGGGAAGGTTTAGCAGTCAATACTTACGTTCCAATAACCCCCACCGCCCCCCCCCCCCCACCCAATTCACCAATAGAGCAATACCTACAGTATATGTTGTGGCAATACCTGCCACTCTTCCTATTAACAACAATGCAGCTCTTGATTCCTGGAAATTTGAATAACCCTGTGTAAGTTAAAGCTGTAATTTTCTCAGAATCTAGTTGATGAGCTGACACTGTGAAAGCCATGTATGCATCCTGCTTTTTGAAGGCTATGTGCAACAACATCAAAAGTATAAAACTTTTACCAAATTGTTTTGGGGAATTATTCCATATTTTCTATTAACTCAAAGTTGTAGCTCCCAATGCAGAAAGGCTTAGCTGTGCTTTAGACTTTCAAGATAAAACTTTTATCGATCAAAGTAGTATCTATATTACACTTACCAAATAAGCCAGTTTAAAATGGAAAACCATATTGTAGCAACATCACAGCGAAGTCTACATTCACAATTTAATAATCTTGAATTTCAGATATGCATACATCATCTTTCTGCCATATGGTTAAAATACTAAAGATGCTTTATTTCTTCTCATTATGTTTGATGGCATGTTTTAATTTTCACTCTATGCAATTCTAATTAAATGCAAATACCTCAACAGGGATTAACTTTTCTGTAAAAAGATGTATTGTGTTTATGTAGATGCTATTTGCTTTACAAAGCCTTAGTCTACACTGAATTAGGAAAAGCTGCTTAATAAAATTCTAGATATAAAACGTATATGTCGACACAATTAGATGACAGTAAAAATGCTATGTTCTTCCTAGTACAAGCATGTTTATTGTGTTTGAGCAGAAAATACTGAATGTGGAAAACAATATTTAAAACAAGTAATGATCTATTGTTATCAGTTAAAGCCTTGTTAGTGAACTATTTGATGCCATATAAAAAGCTATATAGATTGTATAATCACTGTGTGTCACAAGTTTTTCAACACCATCATTGGCATGGAATGAAACAAACACAATGTAAGATTTGCACAATTACCTATTAAAGAACTTGGGAGAATCAGCATAAAGTCATAGGGAATTATATAGTTTATCTTACAGAACTATATAGTTTATCTTTATCTCTTTACTGTCGAAAAAAATACTTTGACACTAAACAATATCCTTATTATACAAAATTACACATCTATTACTTAATGACCCTGTAATCTATTTTTCATGAAATTGTTCTTACTACTAAACCTGATGTACAGTTAATTATGGTTAGCTGTTTACTTAAACCTATTACTGGTTTAATTTTATATTCAGGTTTTTTTTTTTTAACCTTCAGAATTGGCAATTTTGTACACTGTTGAATGCCGGAGTTCAATTTACTGTTTATGTATGAAAAAAAAACCTTGGACCCCACACAAAATCCATACCAGAGCATGTAGCCTGGCTTGCGTGGAGAGGCGGTGAAGGCAAGGATGTGGGACCACCCTGGAAAAGCCTTGTTCATTCACACAAAAAAGTACATGTAAATAAACACTCTTACACAGTTTTCTTTAATATATATATATATATATATATATATATATATATATATATATATATATATCACAGTGTAAATCCTTCAATCATGACATCCAGCGATCCAAATCCAGGTTAATCACAATGTCTGCTGACTGGTCGAGAGAAAAAAAATTCTGCTGACTTGATCCGTTACTGTCGCTCACTTGCCACCAAATTATATCTCCGGATCCCCACCACCAAAAGTAAACAAAGGAGTGGGAGCAATGTCATGCCTAAATATGGCCATATTGCTATATTTGCTCAATGATATCCACAATCTCTCTACCCCTTTGTTTACATGGTCAGGATTCCAGACCAGAAAATCAATGTGGCAGGATGATGCCAATCGTTGCTAAGGACAGTGCATGCCAGCACCTTCTGCTTCCTTACCAATCATTGACCAATCATTGACAGAGGGTGACCATATTGGTCGCTAAGGACATGGGGGTTCATGTCCTTGTTTTTTCCTTATCAGTCATTGACAGAAAGCTGTAATATTTAATAGGGAAAAAAGCTACTATATGTGACATTTGGCTTCTGCCAAGGCAGCAAGAGTCTAGCATTTTATAGAATTCTCAAACAGGCAAAGCCTGAACCTGTGCTCATATAGAACTGAGAGTTCATCCTTATTGCTTTTTCAGATGGTCAGCAGTAAAAATGGGTGGCTGAGCTGCAGTTTTTGCCCAACCCCTGCCACCCACCTGAACTGTTGCAATACAGCTGGACAGGGCTGAACAGATGCTGCAGCCACAATGCTTTGCTTTGTAGCCACTGCATTTTAACTCAGGGTGCTCAGTTTTACAGACGTGCCACCTATTGAAATTGTCCATTGAGTTAATAAGGCCACACTGTAACCATGTGCAATGCATGTGATTGTGGCATGATAGTTGGGCATTAAAATGTTAAATAAGATGAGGAGGCATTTTTAACATGGATCACTCTTCAGAGGGCACCACGGGCCACACTTATGTGCAAGAGTCCTTGGTATATGTGCTGGAACAATAGAGAATAGACAAAACCTGCAGGCTTCTAGTGCTCTCATTGTTTACAGAAGATATAGGAAGCCCATCTCTCTAAGTATGCCCTGTATTATTCATGACTCCTGAGCCCCAAACTCTGCAATGTCAGCGCAAATATGGAAAATTAGATGTTTTAGGGTTCTATCGCCAATTTTTTTTACAATGTGGTTAAAAACACAAATTCTGATGTTTTTTTTACTATTCTTGATGTTTCTCTGTTGACTTGATTTTTACCAAATTTCAACAAATGTGAAACTTAGCCTGCAAAATCAAATCTGAAGATAGACTGAAAGACTTTCCTCCCAAATACTGTCTGTCAAACAACACCCCCTGAAAATCCATTTATTGCAGATCACTCCTCAGAGAAGCAGTAGTATAGTCGCACATATGAAAGAGCCCTAAGGGCTCATTTACCTTGTGTTGCCCTCTGAAGAGCAATCTAACATGGACATTTGACAGGAAGTGTAAATTCATTATGTTGTCTCCTCACCACCTGTTTTAACCCCTAAAACATGCACCATTGTGCCACCACCACGTGCATTGGTCCTTGTTTGGTTTTCCACTGCCTTTGACATCCATACCCCAACTGCAAGTGTGCAAGTGTAAATGAGGCCCTAAAGTATGGTAATTTTTTTTAGTTCTTCTTTTTTTAATTGCTGACTTATTTTATCTTTTTCCTCCGTTTTTTTACCAGGCTTCATACGTTTTACAATTTTTTAAAACTTAAGTTTGACACCACAAACTTTTCAAATTTGAATTTGGGAAAAAACAGCTGAGATTTTATGGTGAAAGTGGTCAAGGTGTTGTAAAATGTTATTATTTTGTCACCCTTTATAAATAGGCACCATAGTCTCTAAGTAATATTTTCAGATCAACAGTGACAAGTTGCTAAAATAATAGATGATACAACATGCATACATCTACGGTTCATGTATTACACCATTCCATAAATAATGAAAGCTTTCTGATTGCTCTAAATTACTAATCAGTGCAGCCTTTTTTATGATGTCCCATGCCATGCTGTGTATGTCAATGAATGATTAATGTAAAAACAGCATTAAACCTTCTGAGCCGTAAATGTCTGTCATTATGGATTAACACTGATCTGGATTTTATACAGTCAACGTATGTGACTTACATCAAGCAAAAAATAGTAAATGTTAAAAATAATCCTTCATAGAGCCAAATACTTTAATAGGTTTATTGCAAGTTGAATATAGCAGCGCTAAAACATCACTTAAAAATGATGCCGGCATAAAGTAACATCAATGTGTCAGCAGATTAATAATACAAATTAAAAGTGCTCAATAAGTCCTTATATATCGGTATAATGTTCAGAGCTTTATCCACCACCACACCACTTGAGACTTGGGGCTCTCCCCCTATATGGAGGGACTCACCAGATGATATTATTTATAACGCCCACGATCTTACATCCACAGGTAACTCCAAGACGCTGTGGTTTGCAACTATAAGCCCTTCGTTCCTTATCACCATAAGCAGCATCCACCGTCAATACTTTTTAAAAGTTCCTGCAATCGCTTTGCCTGATGAGAATCAAATCTCATAGGAAGCCCTTACAGTGATAGATTTACGTTTTCTCTCAGAATGAAGGAAAATGAAGAGCGATTTTGAATTCTGGAAGAAGAACGGGCTTTCTACGTCTCTGAGTCTCTGGCCCTGCACACCTCTCTAGCTGAACGTACTGCTGATCCTTTGCTTCCCTGACAAACAGTGCTGCCGATTGTCTCTTGGTGTGCTCATGTCTATTGTAGGGCTATGGACCTTGCTCTGATCTTGATGACATCAGAACCCTAGACCAGTGAAGTATGGAGGTGCAGATACCTTTTTTCTCATATTTTCAGCAGCACTTCTGACTGCGGCAGCTAGGGATGGGCCGAACACCCCCCCCCAGTTCGGTTTGCACCAGAACATGCGAACAGACAAAAAAATTTGTCCAAACAGTTAAACACCGTTAAAGCAAATGGACCCGAACATGACAAAATCAAAAGTGCTAATTTTAAAGGCTTATATGCAAGTTATTGCCATAAAAAGTGTATGGGGACCCAGGTTCTGCCCTAGGGGACATGTATCAATGCAAAAAAAAGTTTTTAAATTGATTGTTTTTTCAGGAGCAGTGATTTTATTAATGCTTAAAGTGAAACAATAAAAATTAAATATTCCTTTAAATATCGTGCCGGGGGGGGGGGGGGGGGCTTAGTCTGCCTGTAAAAGGGCGCACCTCTGTGATGTTTAGAATAGTGCCAGAGCAAAATTACATTTGTGAAGGAAAAATTGTCATTTATTATCACGGCTGTAAAGAATTTCCGGATCCTGGCAATATACAGAAACATCACTGAAAAAATAGGCATAGAGTCCCCCCCTGTCCAAACCAAGCCCTTTGGGTCTGGTATGGATTTTAAAGGGGAATTCCACGCCAAAATTAAAAAAAAAATTGATGTGGGGTCCCCCCTAAAATTCAAACCAGACCCTTATCCGAGCATGCAACCTGGCCGGCCAGGATAGGGGGCTGAGCGAGTGCCCCCCTCCTGAACTGTACCAGGCTACCTGCCCTCAACATGGGGAGTATGGGTGCTCTGCACCCCCCACCCCAAAGCACCTTTTCCCCATGTTGATGGGGACAAGAGCCTCTTCCCCACAACCCTGGGCTGTGGTTGTGGGGGCCTGTGGGCGGGGGGCTTATCAGAATCTGGAAGCCCCCTTTAATAAGGGGGCCCCCAGATCCCAGCCTCCCCCATGTGAATTAGTATCGGGTACATCGTACCCCTACTAATTCACCAAAAAGTGTCAAAAAATAAAAAATCCACAGGAGACAATTAGGGACAAGTTATTTATTAAAAAAGAAAAAAAAAGTGTCCCCCAGTGTAATCCACTTCAATCATGTCGCACGACCGATCCAGAAAAAAAAACCCACAACAGCTCCTCCTCCATGGGAGGGCTCCTGCCGACTGAGCTCGGTTTGTTGTGACAGTTTATTTATAGTGAAAAATTGAGTGATCCGCCCCTCTGACATCACATGACGTCAGAAGGGGTGGGGCCACCTGTACATCACCGGATGGCCTCGCCCTTCACTATAAATAAACTCTCAAAACAAAGTGAGTGCAGACGGCGGCAGCCCTCTCATGGAGCAGGAACTGTGCGCACCGCCTGTGCACTATACATTATAGGGCGTTCGACGGTGCCGAAGTTGCGCCTAAAACCCCATAATGTTCTAAATTCGGGATTCAGGCAAACAACGGAAGTTCAGCCCGAACGTATGCTCGGGCTGAACCGTTCGCCCATCCCTAGCGGCCGCCTAGGTGACTAGGCGATTCGCAAGGATCGCGGCATCATGTATCCCAGGAGTCCATGCAAATCGCCTAGTGATGAAATCTCGCTTTATTTCTGGAATGAAAATGATGTGAATGGAAGGACTGGGGTGTCCTGATTGACAGGTTGCTATAGTACCTCCTTCTGCTGATGTCACCATTGCTATGGCAACCTGTCAGGAAGGCGCAAGATCGGGAGGTGCATGTTGGTTAGCCAGCTGCGCCAAATTCCGTAAATCAGAAGAAAAGGGTTTCAGGTGCCCACAGATGACATGGAACCTGCCTGCTTAGTGTTCAAATATTTTAACACAAACTACAGGGACTACACATATGACATAGTATGCATTTTGCTGTATATGTTTAACCATGTTTATACACCTTCCTGCCCAGACCAACTTTCAGCTTTGAATACTCTCACAGTTTGAATGACAATTACTCAGTCATGATACACTGTATCCAAACACATTTTTTATCATTTATTTCTCACCAATAGAGCTTTCTTTTGGTGGTATTTAATCACCGCTGTATTTTTTATTTTTTGCGATAAGTGAAAAAAGAGCATACATTTTGAAAAAAAGCTTTTTTTAATATATATTGGAAAATTTTGCAAATAAGTAATTTTCTTCATAAATTTGGACATTTGGACCAAAATGTATACTGCTACATATCTTTGGTAAAAAATAACCTAAATTAGTGTATATTATTTGGTCTTTGTGACTTTGCAATCATTAAAAATTGATCACACCTGATCACACCTGATGTACTAATGCCATTTCTTGAGACACTAACAAGCAAGGAAAGTACAAATACCCCCCAAATGACCCATTTTTGGAAATACAGTTCAAGTTATTTAGTAAGAGGCATGGTGAGTTTTTTGAAGTTTGAATTTTTTTTGTTTTTTTTTACACAAACTTGTCATATTAACAGGTTATTTCTCACACACAGCATATGCATACTTGCAACTACACCCCAAAATACATTCTGCAACTCCTCCTGAGTATGGCGATACCACATGTGTGAGAATTTTACACAGCCTGGCTACATACAGAGGACCAACATTGAAGTAGCACCTTCAGGCGTTCTACGAGCATAAATTACACATCTCATTTTTCAACCACCTATTACATTTTTGAAAGCCTGGGGGAACCGGGACAATGGAAATGCCTACAAAATGACCCCATTTTGGAAAGCAAACACTTCAACCAGTGGCAGCTGGTGAATTCTTAGGATGAGGGGGTGCTTAGCCCCACCCCTCCTGTTTGAGTCCTCCTACTTCTCATAAGCCCCACCCCTTATATAATCCACCCACTCCATCCCCTGTATTCCACATATTGTGTCAGGAGTATACAGCTTGGCATCACAGGACACAGTATACAGCCCCAGCATCACAGGACACAGTATACAGCCCCAGAATCACAAGACACAGTATACAGCTCAGCATCACAGTACACAGTATACAGCTCAGCATCAAAGGTGGGGTATATTTCAGCCAGTAACATAGTATACAGCTCAGCATCACAGGTGGGGTATATTCAGCCAGTACACAGTATACAGCTCAGTTTCACAGGTGGGGTATATTCAGGCAGTACACAGTATACAGCTCAGCATCACAGGTTGGGTATATTCAGCCAGTACACAGTATACAGCTCAGCCTCAAAGGTGGGGTATATTAAACCAGGAGGACACAGTATACAGCTCAGCATCACCGGTGGGGTATATTCAGCCAGTACACAGTATATAACCAGTACACAGGTGGGGTATATTCAGCCAGGAGGACACAGTATAACTCAGCATCACAGGTGAGGTATATTCAGCCAGTACACAGTATATAGCCAGTACATAGGTAGGGGTATATTCAGCCAGTACACAGTATATAGCCAGTACACAGGTAGGGGTATATTCAACCAGTACACAGCAGTATGTACCGGACCGGGAGTCTGGCTGCTTTCTCTCACACGGCCAGCGGGAACAACAGACGTGTGTGCTGGACACTCTCCCAGTCCAAGCACCAGCACGTCCGCCAGTCCTGCCCCCGCGACCTGAACAATCAGTCACTGGCTGGAGGCCAGTGACTGAGGCCAGAGCCAATCAGTGTATCAATGTGCACTTTGGTGGCACACATAGATACACTTTAAAGGCTGACCAATGGGCTTTGGGACTTGCTGTCTAAAAAAGCAGGCACAGTGTGTCCCGGTGGCCTATTTTTTTTTTTTTTGTTCAGACATTCCAGCGGGGGTGGGGGGTGGTGCACTGGTGTCCTCTATGGAGCCACCATTGACCCCAATGTATAATCTATGAGGCATAATGAGTCTTTTGAACAGTTCAGTTTTTCCAGAAGTTTTTGGAAAATGTGGAAAAAAAGTGAAATACATTTTTTTACACAAAGGTGTCCATTTATAAGATATTTCCAACACACAGCAGGTACATAGCAAAAATGACACCCCAAAATACCACATGTGTGAGAATTTCATTGGCTGTTTACCTTGATTGGGGAAGGGCTGTGTCCGAGGGACATCCGCAATGCCCGATTGCCGTGGTGCGTGCCTCCGGCGGAGCGGATCAGGCTCTCCTCCGATTCAGTTCACAAATGTGACCGGCTGTGATTAGACAAAGCTGATCACATCTTAAATAGCAAATTTCATTGGCTGCTTACCATGATCGGGGATGGCTTGTGTCCGGGGGAGGCTAGTGGCTTATCTGGCCGGACATCATATGACATCTGGCCAGGATAATGGAACCACTGGCCAGCCATCATGTGTCTATAGGCTGGGCGGGAAGTGGTTAAACAAATAAGGAGGAGTGTTTAATAAAAAAAAGTATTGGGGGACTGGAACTCCGCTTTAAGTTTATATGTGCACTTAAGACATTTTAAGCATGCTAATTACCTGTAAAAGTCTCTCTTGTGTAGACATCCAAAAATTGTGAGACTGCTGCTGGGTGCCACCATATTAGAGGAAATGTCCACATAAACACATAATAATGCAAGCAGAAATCATGTGTATAGCAATGCTGATAAACAAGAGCTAAAAGTCCTTCCTTGAATATGTGAAATAACTGTATCTGCGTATTAAACCCGTCACCACACCACATGAGAAGACTGGGGTTTCCCCCTATATGGAGAGACTCACCAACAGGTGATTAGTCAAATGCCCGTCATTATAATCATATAAGGAAAACAGCATCCACGTCCCCTCTGCTTAGTGCAGCAGTTCAACTTACTGCAATGGGAAATCTTAAGCAATCGTCTTGTATAGATCAGATTTCTCCTTGAAAAAAAGTGCTCACATAGTACATTAGCTTTGGATAGTTTATTAAAACACACATGTATCTCAAACTCCCCCCACATAGGAAATGCACTCACACGATTAAAAACATCACAAGCAAATAAAAAGCATGAATGGTAGTGTAGCAAACTATAGTCAGCTTTGGACAGATCCGTCTCACCACCAGTGGATCAGTTTCCTTAGCGGTGTTGCCGGGATAGGATCATCCAAGCCGACGTGACTGACAGCTCAGCACAACAATCTTCATAACTTCAGTACAAAATTAATTTAACAATTGGTAAATATTACTCTGGTACAAGGCAGGGGATCTCTATAAACATGATGGGATTTATTTCTAAATGTTTTCACATTACAATTCGCTTAGCGTTTACCTGTGATTAACATGACAGTGCAGCGCTTAGAACAGTCCCAAAAAGTTTCAGAAAGATGATCAGAAGAAAGTCCCACTTCCATGCTCAGAATATGTCAGAGGCTGAGTGTCACACCACACCATAAGCACACCGCTCTTACCAGAGAACGTTGATACTTGAGGATGTAGATAGAGGAGATATTGCTGGAAAAGGCAGCAGAGGAGGCTGGAGTGGCCCTCCATCTATGTAGCTTTGATGAGCATTCGGATGTGATGTGGTGACAGTTTGAGGCCTCAAATTACTGCATGGGGAGAAGTGGACGTCCTTCAATATTCCTGCTGGATTTATGTTAAACAAAACGTGTTTGACCGCTCTTATTAGGGGGTCACACGTTCTCTGGTAAGAGCGGTATGCTTATGGTGTGGTGTGACACTCAGCCTCTGACATATTCTGAGCACGGAAGTGGGACTTTCTTCTGATCATCTTTCTGAAACTTTTTGGGACTGTTCTAAGCGCTGCACTGTCATGTTTATCTATTGTTTATGGTTTGGTGTATAACTTTGTGCACAGCTGCTATAGGATCATTATTATCATTATTGTTTGAATCATATACCATCAAGATTTTTGCGCAGATTGATTTTTTATTATTAGTCTTGTTTACCTGTGATTCACATATTTTTCTAAATAGATTTGTCAAAACCAGGTAGCAGAAAGTGAGTTATCCAAGGGTGCCACGATTTGGTAAATGAGGGGATATTGTGTAGCTTCTATTTTACCATGGATCATGGCTTGTATGATTCTATTCTTTGTTTCAGTAACACATAATTTAGGTGTTTTCCAGGCATTTGCTACTGTCTGATTAGCTGCAGTAGTGACCTGCAGGAGGAGTAACAACTGCCTTCTAGTGAGCTTGCAGCTGTTTTTTTATTAAGGAGAGCTACTGTGACCTCTGGAGATAGTGAAGTATCAAATACAGTGGAGAGTATTCCAATACCTCAGCCCAAAATGTGCATACTAGAGGACTCTTTTATTGCTTTTTTTTCTTCAACCCTAAAATCTCTATTCTGCTCTTTTCCCACCAGTAAGGAACTTTCTTCTATTTAATTGTACCTCCCAGCTATCATCATCTCATTGCACCCCCACTGTTCACCTTCTTGCTTCTTTTTCAGTCCCCTTTTGAATGTCTTCTGCTCAAACACCAGGCAACAGTCAGACTCTCAGTTGGAGTTAGGGATGTTTTCTTCTCATAAATCACTGCTACAGGTGTTTCCAATGAGAATTTCATACAAAGAATGAAATAAAAAAGCCCTGAAATTGCTTTTCTTAGAACACGTTTAATTTTTGAGCAACTTTGAACAAGAGCATCACAAACACTGATTATAAAGACAAACACTGGTGACAGCTTAAAATAACATATTTTTAGACAAGAAGTATTGAGCATTTGAGCATTTTTACAGCTGAAAAATGTCTCTCAGAACCCACTGGTCTTTGTTTTTTTTACAGCTCAAAAACGTCCCTGCCAAAAACAGTTGATAACAGCCTATGTATGCATGAACACATAGGATAACATGATGGAGAGTTTATTGACTGTAGAAAAAAAATGTCTGCAGCTAAAAACAGCTGCTCTAAAACAGTTAAAAAATGTCCTGTGTGCATGAGGCCTTAAAGTCAATGTGAATGGATTTCAACACACATCCTGATAGTTATTGAATTTGAGATTTACTTAGAATTAGGTTGAAGTCATTTTCATAAAATCCAATTATTTTCAACTCCCAGGTCATTGCTAATAAATGAGCAGAGCATACAGTTGCAGGTTTCACTTGAAATATTTAATAAGAGGACCCCTTATATCCTTTGATTATCACATTCAGATATTTGACTGTTAATTTTTCATTAAAACTGAATAAGGTCTTCTTGACTATGGAAAACTTTTACAAGGATCTCAGACAGCAGATAAGAGAACGAAGCATGAGAAATGCTACTTTATTCCTTGTTTCAACAAGTATGTAAATATGGTAGAACTGCAGTCATGTTTGGGATCTATAACATCATGTGTTTGAAGGTAGATACCCTTGTCACTTGGTAGTTGTACCTTAGAGGTGAAAACAACAAAATAGCTAAGTGTTTATATTGTATGCTTTTAGGTGTTTAATTTTAGATGCTGCCTTAAGTGGAAGTAAGGGTAATAAAAATCTGCTTAAAAATGTCAGCCCCCCCCTCCTCCTACCTATGCTGCATACTGTTTGTGAAAGAGAGCAGCATAAATACTTTATTTTATTATTTAACTGAGATTCAATCACATGAACCAGAAGCAGCAGCTTCACTGCATAAAGGAGCACTCAACAGGAGCTCCTTTTGCTCCTCCAATCACAGACACAGGGGAGCCACTGATTCTGGATCACATGACCCCACCCACGTTGATTAAAGAGGAAGTAAACCCAAATTGGGTTTACTTCCTCAATATAACCCTGTTCTCAATATAACCCTGTAAAGAAGCATAATGGGCTACTATGCGTCGCATAGTAGCCCATTATATGCCACTTACCTGGAAACGAAGCCTGAGGCATCCAGCGATGTCCCCGCTCCAGGTCGCGTCCATCTTCTGCCCCTCTTCCTTCCGGGGCTGCGACTCCGGCTCTGAGACTTGCCAGGAGTCGCGTGACGTCACTCTCATGCATATGCGTGGGAGCCGCCAGTCACAGCACAGGGTCAGTGGAGAAACGGCATGGAGGCCGATTCTTCACTGCACATGTGCCAACATGATGTCGGCACATGCAAAACACTGCATATCTCCTGAACCGTACAGGTTTAGAAGATATGCAGTGCACCTACAGGTAAGCCTTATTTTAGGCTTACCTGTAGGCTAAAGTGGTTGTCACAGGTTGACAACCACTTTAAAAGTAAGGTATTTATGCCGCTCTCTTTTACAAATGATATGCAGCATAGGTATGAGGATAACAAGGCAACATTCTTAAACACACTTATATTTGCTTATACTTCCACTATAATTTTTAAGATGACAAAAGCAAAACAACCATTAGTGCTATTTTTTTTTTAGACCAAAGCCATACTCTTCCACACCCCTGAACAAACTTCCAGGACTTTATATAGAATACATCAGATTACCACTACTTATAACAAGACTTAGGGCTGGTTCACACCAGATGCAGTCCAGTGCTTTTTATTCTGCATCAAAAATGCATGGACTGTGCATGGACAACTATGATAAATCTATGTAGTTGAGTATGGATGATACAGACTTTGCATGTGGCATGGGGACAGATAGACTCTGAGAGGTAGATGGGTTTATATACTAAAGCTGCAAAATCATTTCTGCATAGAAACCATATCAGCTTCCAGGTTTCCTTGCCAAAGCTTAATTGAACATGCTGATGTTAGGAGCTGATTGGTTTGTATGCAAAAGTGAGCCTGATTTTGCACTCTCTAGCTTTAGTAAATAAACCCTACTGTTTCTTTGGGCATGTTCATAGCTAGTGGGTGTCATAAGATCAATGCAATTATATACAGCTGGAGTCTTTCAGCCAGGGATGCCATTGTTTGTGGAAGTTGAGTACAATTAGATGTGATACTCTGCTAGGCTTTTAATCACAGTGTACTATATTTCCCTTGAGCTCCTGGTGAATAGCTATATACATAAATAAGAAACTTATAAGAGAATTGTCTTCCAAAGAATTAGTATTTCTATCCAATGAGTCCTGAGATTTACACAGCCCCCTCACACAGGCTAGAAGGAATACAGTGGTGTCTTCTGCTTACTCCCAGTCCGCTAATTGCAAGGTGAAACAGCAGCAGCAGACTGATGTGATCATCCCTCTGCCCATTTTGCTCTCTCCACTTATCAGCATGTTCCTTGCTAGCACATTTGCAAGCAACACACCAGATTGGCTCCTATATTTTCTCCCAGAACTGCCCTCTCTCTATAGTGTAAATGATACTGTAAACAGGATTGCGAGTCTGCTAATAAGTCTAATTCAGCTATAGAAAGCAAAGCAAAACACTTCCAGTGGATCCACAAATGTTAATACAAACCTGGCAGAAGTTCTACTCCTTTCCACTTTATCCAAAACAAAACAGCTTTGCCTTCCATTGGACTTTAAGGCCTCATACACAGGGACGTTTTTTGACGCCGGCGTTTTCTGGCGTTTTTTGCAGCTCTCCATGTTAGTCAATGGCCCCATAAAAACGCCAACATTTTTGAGCTGTAGATGGCGTCGGCGTTAGTGAGCTTAAACTAGAACCCACGGCCAGTGCGTTCTGAGGCTGTAACATTTCGGCATTTTTTTGACGCCGACGCCACAAAACGCCAACTAACGCCAACAAACACCAACGAATATTGTACCTGCATTAACCGGCGTTTTTTGACGCCAACGTTGTTAGGTTGAAAAATAGCAGTGGGATGATTTTTTTTAAAAAACGCCTATTGACCCCGACGCTCACTAACGCTCGCTAACGCCGATGCATAACGCCGAAAAACGCCGATTTTTTTTCCTTGACGTCGGGACCAACGTTTTGTTTATTTTTTAAGAAACGTCCGTGTGTATGAGGCCTAAATGGTATTTGAATGTATATAAATCTGCATTTACACCTAAAAGGAATGTAGATATGCAAGTCCAAAAAAGGGGCAGGTGAGATCTATGCAACAGTGTAGAGTTACAGAGAAGAAAATACATATAAGGTCTTAGAAGACAAAATAAAAAAGCCAATACTAGTCATGTTCCATTGTTTAGTGGAAGCCTCTCCACATCTTTAATTTTTTCTCAGGTAATTTTATTCCAAATTGAATGATGCACTACATCAAACACAATAATGGACTCTTTGATCAATCTCCATCATTATTTTATTCCCAGTTATAACAACTGTGGCTAAATTTTCATTCCACATTAGGGATTTATCTGTCAACAAAACATCTCTTTCTATAGCTATGACTGAATGCAGCAATGTTCCAACATAACATTTCATTTGGAAAACTACTTCTGAAATAGCTTGCATTACTTTTGAATGATGTTTGAGCAATCATGCTGTGTTACATTTATGATTGGCTATTACAGTTATTTTTTTGGTATTCTGATGGAAACCAAAATGCACAGTTCCATTCTTATCCTAATGAAGGATGCCGAGCATCAGAAATAATCACGCTAACTGTCTTACCCAATATGACCAATAGATGGCAATCTTCACCTGTCCCACACAGTCATATCTCCAGTCACAATAAAGATCATGATTGGTATTCCATTCACAAGAGTTCACATATACAACTGTTAAGTATAAAAAGAAAGTAAAAAACTTGCAATATCAAGCTTGTCTCTGTAGCTTGATTATCACGTTAGATGGAGATTATAAATGTTTAAAAATGCATGTGGTCACAAAATTCATTATGCTCTGAAAGAATATGAAATCACATCCAATTCTCTTTTGTTAGCCAAATGAACAGATTCTCTCGGTCAATGATAAGCATGAGATTGCAGAGCTTCACAACTACGGAATTAAAGCGGTGCTAAATTAGGGATGTGTTTTGTCTAGGGAGATGAATAGCTATAATCATGTATTATGTATCGACACGCATTGTTCCCTAACGCAGGATGGATGTTTTAAAAACATGTTGAAGTCTTGTTTCATTTATCTGGTTTATTCTTTTCAGCAGTGATTGTTCAAATAAAGGATTAGCAAAGAATATAGTGTTAACGAGTATTTTGCCCAAGTAATGAAATCTTAATGAATGCATTATCAGTTTTACTGACACAGCATCATCAAATTGGGTATCAGTGATGCTGTATGAAATTCAAGGTAGCTCTTACAACGCAGATTATTTTACTATATAATACAAGGCTGCCAATGGCAACAATTACAAAAGAACAAAGTAGTGCAAAGATTACAATTAAGCACCCTCCTATGTACTCTTATACTTCCAGCAGCTCTATAATGTGCTTTTACATTGCAGGTTTAGATCAGAGTTAACTCTCAACTGAGGATGGCTGAAGTCTCAAACAACCATAAATAATCCTCTCACTGCCACCACCTTGTGCTTTGTTGCACAGAACACATAGCAATATGATATTACATCATTTCCAACATTACAGATTCAAATTCAGGACAACAGATGACCTCCACACAAGTCATATCATCCATCCCTCCTCCTTTCTCATCTGATCCTGGGGGCACGGCCAACAGAGACATTGCACAAATCCGCAAGCAAAATGGCCAGAACACAATTTTTTTTTTCATCTTCAATTGTTACACATGGTGATGCTCTGCTTAGTGACAAATGAATCAGGAGAATCTCTGATTTATTTCTCACTTATGACATTTTCATGTAGATTTGTCTGATTTGCATTTAATCTGGCAGTTTAGGAATCCTGTTCTTGTCCTCTGTGAATTGTATGTTTCTCTGTAGTACTTTTATATTTGCGCAAACAGTTCATTTATCTTGTCTTAACCTTTTGGGCTCCAGTGCTTCTTGGGCCTAGAAGAAGAGATAGATATCCAAAAACTTGTCCTAAAAATGAACTGCTTTTGCAAATGAAAAAAGTATCAAGGACAGTACTCAACAATTTTGTTACAAGTGCACTAATATGGCTACAATCAACTTAGGGGCTTTTTTATTTTAAACAAAGTCTATGGGAATATGAAACCCACTTGAAACTGTTTAAAGAGGAACTGCAGTCTGCTCACATAATTTGTAATAAAAAACATCTTTGCCATTCTGAAGCTTCCCTCCAACCACTTTGCATATTATTTTATATATACTGTTATTCTGTACTAGCAAATATGCTGCAGAAATCTCCCTCCACTAAGTCTGGCTGTATCCATTTTAACCGTGGGCAGCTGAAGCTGCTGACTGTCCACTTCCTGGATTTACACAGAGGCACACCTCCAGCTCTGCAGCTCCCATTGGCCCTCTTATGACTCATCAACTCATCCCCCCTCCTTTCCTGGCAAACTCTCAGGAGTGTGAGAGAGAGATCAGTGCATGATGTCAAATGCTGAGGCATTTTTCAAGCCAAGAAACAGGAAGTGGGCTGTATAAGGTATTTACTGGCTGAAAATAGAACATTTTTCTATTCAAAGTTAAAACAACAAGGGCAGAGAATTGAATAGATGGAAACAGGGCCGGCCCTACCATGGGACCAAGTGGGACCATGGTCCCAGGCGGCAGTTCAAGAGGAGCGGCACTTTGCCGCCCCGCTCCTTTCCCCTTTATTTTACTATGGGGAAGGGGCGGGTTGCCGCTTATCACCTAGACACTGCGGGAGGGCGGGGGTTGGGCGGGCGGGAGGGCGTCACAGATCCACTATTCGCCGTTGGGCGGGG
>BLSH010123562.1:508560-539971 GCA_018402905.1 Glandirana rugosa | reverse complement strand
AATTTTTTGTATAAACAACACCTAAAAAAAGTATCTATGTGGTACCTACCATGTATAGAATTCCCATGTATTATATATGATATACTTTTTTATGTTAACCCGAAGAACCGGGTAAGAAACGTGTGTAGTTTCGTTTTCGTATTTAGGACCTGGAATCGTAAAAAATCTTATGTATAATAAGAAGGTTGGTGGTAATGGGGCGGGGGGGGGGCAGCATTTTACTCTTGGACCCAGGCAGCACAATGTCTTGGGCCGGCCCTGGATGGAAAGATGAAAAAATGACGTAAGATCCGCTTTAAATTCAAGTCAAATGAAGGTCAACAACAGGTTCTATGCATCATTGAAGTGTCTCAAATTGATGTCAATCTGAGCCATGATGTCAATCTGAGTCCAAAGCCCATCGACACAGTCATTGTCCATATTGACAAGTATTTGGAGTCTAAAAAGCATGGTGGTTGGAAGAATAATATGTATTCTAAAAAATGCTAAGGTCCAGGATTTATGCTTTTGCTTTGATGTGTGCAAAGAATGGGCCAAGAAGCCCAATTGTATTTTTTCATATAGTATATATTATGTACCCTTAAGATATGTACCATCCATGGTGTATCTATGAAAAAAATCCACAACAAATATGTTTTTTAACCACTTAAAGACCACCGTTTTACTGCAACAGGGTGGCTTACCTGTGCAGAGTCAAATATATATATATATATATATATATATATATATATATATATATATATATACGTGATCCTGCACTTCCACCAGCGGGCCACTTAGGCTGTGATTATTCACAGCAGAAGCTGATGGATGTCTGCCGACACCCTTTGATAGTTGGTAAAATGCATGGAATGGGGATTTGACTATGTAAACAAGGCAGATCTCCATTCTGACAGGTGGGAAGGGATGGATTTTGTGTTCCTGCAAAGCAGGGAACAAAATCCATCTTTTACCTTAGTAAAAGCACTTAACAAAGTACACAAAAACACTGGCTAGGCACACAGTTAACCCTAGATCACCCTATATATTTAACCTTTTCCCAGCCAGTGTCATTAGTACAGTGACAGTGCATATGTTTAGCACTGATCACTGTAAAAGTGTCACTGGTTCCTGCAAAGTGTCAAAAGTATCAGTTTGTGTCAGATTGTCCATTTCAATATCACAGTCCTGCTGTAAGTTACTGATCACCGACATTATTAGTATTAAAAAAATAAATAAATAAAAATTCCATAAATATATACCATAGTTTGTAGACGCTATAATGTTGGCGTAAACCAATCAATCTACGCTTATTGGGATGTAAAAAAAAACTTGTATCAGAATAAATATTGGCTTAAATTTATGAAGAATTTTTTTTTAAAATGTTTTATTGGGTGTGTTTCATAGCAGAAAGTAAAACATGTTTTTTGTTTTTTTTTAATTGTCTGTCTTTTTTTGTTTATAGCACAAAAAATAAAAACCACAGTGGTGATCAAATACCACCTAAAGAAAGCTCTATTTGTGGGAAAAAAAGTGACATAAATTTTCTTTGGGTGTAGTGTTGCAAGACCGCGCAATTGTTAGTTAAAGTAGTGCAGTGTTGTAATGCAAAAAATGGCCTGGTCATTAACCACTTCATCCCCAGAAGGATTTTGCAGGTTAGGAACAGAGCACTTTTTGCAATTCGGCACTGCCTCTCTTTAACTGACAATTGAGTGGTCGTGCGATGTTGTACCCAAACTAAATTTGTGTCCTTTTTTTCCCACGAATAGAGCTTTCTTTTGGAGGTATTTGATCACCTCTGCGTCATTTCTGATCGCCGCTATAAAAAAAAGAGTGACAATTTTGCAAATAAAAAACAGTTTTTCTTACTTTTTGCTAAAAAACAAATCCAAAAAAAAATATAAAAAAATGTTTTTTTCATTGGTTTTGCCCGGTTTATATTCTTCCTCATATTTTAGGTAAAAAAAAATCGCAATTGGCGTTTATTGACTGGTTTGCGCAAACGTTGCAGCGTTTACGGATGATGAGAATTCATTTCTGGGGTTTTTTATTTTTTTCTATATTTTACTAGTAATGGCAGTGATTTGCTATTTTTAGCAGTACTGCGATATTGCAGGGAACATGTCGGACATTTTTGACACTCTTTTGGAACCAATGACATTTATACAGCGATCAGAAATCTAAATGTCCACTGATTACTGTATAAATGTAATTGGCAGTGAAGGGGTTAACCTGCAGGGGGAGTTCTAGGGGTTAACTGTGTTCCCTAGGTGTGTTCTAACTGTGGGGCTGGCTGGGCTACCATGGGCATAAAAGATCTAACTGATCCCAGTGACAGGGATTAGTAGATCTCCTATGCCCGCACTGCCAGAGCAGGGAACCGGCTCGCCGGTGGACATCGGGTCCGCCCGAGCCATGGGTACACTCCTCTGGAGTACACAGCGCGCACGCACCCCCTAGCGGCCACTCCGCAAACCGCCATTTATTTACGGCGATTGGCGGGACACGTTCACACTGCCGCAGTAAATATACTGCATGCGGTGTGGAAGTGGTTAAGGGGTGTAAATCTTCTGGAGGTCAAGTGGGTAATTATTCTATAATAATAAGATCACAGGAAGTGTACACACCAATATCGCTAAAGGTGTCTATAAAAAAATCATAAACCATGCTGCACAGAGAGTACCACCACGTGTATGTACAGTATGCAGGCTTTGACAATAGCAAGTACACAATTTCTGTGTGTATATGTATATATATATTGATTGGGCAAATTCAATGAAAATAGAATGAATATCATCTGAAGACTAGGAATACTTGTGCTTTATGTCAGAGACAATGAAAAATAATATATACTGTCCTATTTCTTTGAAACTTGACAAGTAAATATGCAGAAATACAAAAAATACCAAAAATGAACTGATCTTGAGGTATGGTAAACAAAGTCCAAACTGCAGTGTGTTGAATGATTACATTTTTAGCAGCCTGTTTATAAATGTCAAGAGTGATATTCCATATAATACATAGAATAGTGTAAATAAAATTTCCAAAGGGTAGCTTATTTAAAGCAGAGTTCCACCCAAAAGTAGAACTTCCGCTCATCGGATTCCCCCCCCCCCGGTGCCGCATTTGCCACCTTTCGGGGGGGGGCAGGTATTCTTTCCCCACTTCTAGAAGACCGGGCCGTGGTGAAGTACGTCAGTGGCTTGGTCCCCCTCCTCCTCCCTCCTCTCTCCCCTTCAGCTGGCTAGTGAAAGAGCGCAGCGCACTTTGTACATGCACAGAAGGGACCTGTCCGTGAAGCCGAAAGGCTACACTGCCGGGTTCCCTCAGTAGCAATGGCCGCGGCAGCACTTGACCAGCCGATCTGAAGATCAGTTTTGGTGCCAACATCGCTGGACTCCTGGACAGGTAAGTGTCCTAATGTTAAAAGTCAGCAACTACAGTATGTGTAGCTGCTGGCTTTTAATTTTTAAAGGGGAAGCTGACCTCCTCTTTAAGTTTAAGTATGGGCAAACAGATAATAAACAGTTGATACATCATAAATACATATATATATATATATATATACAGTATACTGTATATTGTGTATATATATATATATATATATATATATATATATATATATATATAGAGGCAGTCCCCGAGTTACAAACATCCGACTTACAAACGACTCCTATTTACAAATGAAGGGAGACAACAAGAAGTGAGAGGAAATCTACCCAGAGGAAGTGAAATTCAGTCCTGTAAGAGTTATTATGGGAAAAAGGTGTCTCCATTGAAGCTTTATCACCAATCTTTGTTTCCACAACAACTCAAAAGTTTCAAAATCCAATTGTCATAGGGACAGGGGAAATCTTCTGCTCAGGGCCACAGACATCAAAACAAACCTTACAGGGGTTTTAACCCTTCCCTATATTATCCAAAAAACTTAAACATTATTTTTTTTGGGCTGGAATTACACTTAAAAAATGCACCTGTTCCAACTTAATTAAAAATCCAACTTAAGAACAAACCTACAAAACAGTCTTGTTTGTAACCCAGGGACTGACTGTATCTGCTTCTGTTTTCCATGTTGATTCAGCCTCACTTAGCACAGCCATATGTTTAACATCCATTGCAGCTACAACTACAGCAGAACCCAGACACACCTTGAATTGCTGAACATATATAATAATAACTGGAAAATGAAGAAGTAGCAGCAAAATCAGGAGCCTCCATCATCTGATCACTCTGCTCTCCCCTCTTGCCAGCAGGTTCCCTGTCACAGCATGTTCCCGGTCACTGCATGCTGTAAAACCAGACTAGTTTCCAGTTCTGGCCTTCTCCCTGTGTATGGTACAGTGTATTACAGGAAATTGAAAATAAAAGAGCTTCTGACTTTAAATTGGTTAAACTATTTTTTTTGCTATTAGCAAAAATTAACTCCCTTAATTGGCATCTGCATATCTACTCAGAGTTTCAATTTGAAAGCATCTTTGGGCAGTTTTTCAATCATTTTTGTCATAATGCAATTTTAGGGAAAATAATTGGCAAAGGCTAAATACATTTTGCTCAATGTTTCTACTAATAATAATCAGGTAAAATCCATTATTTTGGTAAGAGAGAAGCTGGAGAAAAGACATATCTCTTTGTCTAGTTGTTGCCACTTTTTTGACTTGACATTAAGATCACTTTCCATTTTGAACATATCAACTGGAGAATAATTTTGCAGCAAGGATGATAAAGTTGTAGTTACAGTAAAACAAAAACAACGTATTTCACCAATGCTTACAAAGAGGCCTTACAGTTCACAGCTTTCATTTTAGGCATTTATTCCAGCCTAGGCTTTGTGTATAGGCAGTAAAAGTTTGCATATGGGCAAAACAGACACAAATGTAATCTTTAATTTTTAAAGCTGAAATCTAGGTACTTGCAATGCAGCTCTCTAATCATTAATCCAAAAGTTATTGTAAAAGAAGAATACAGGAAGTGAAACAAAGTTTTTTTCCCCCTTGGTTTCATGTTGAAATGCACTGCAGATTTATTGTTCATAATAGTAATGCAGGACGAGCATTAAAGGATAAGTTCAACTTTTAACAAAAAATAATAAATGCACATTTTCTTGCAGGTAAAAAAATGTGCATTTACTAGTTTTGTTTTAGAAGCCTGGAAAACAATGCATTAGCGATCAACAGATCGCTGATTCCAAGAACGTCTCCTGCAGACTGTGAGCGTAAGCTGTCTGCCCATACATCATAGGGACAGGCAGTTTCACACTGACAGGATGAATCAAAACTACCACAGTGCTCAACAGCACCATGGAAAATCATTGAGAACTACAAGTTGACAACCGCAAAGGCTGTCAGTAGTTGTAATCCATTCTTTCTTTGCAAACATTCTGCAAGTCTGCTGTAAGTTCTGGTTCACTCGGGGGTCACTGTGGCTGAATTTTCATGCTGTAGACTTGCAGAGCTCTGTAGACTCACCGCTGCAACTTTGTTCTTGCTTAGGACTTGCCATGCAAATTTGCTACAAATTGGAAAAGTGTCAACTAGAACTTGTGGTTCAAGTGCTCTTCAAGTGTGGAATTTGCCAGTGAAAATGTGCAGCATGATTACAAGACTTAAGCCTCGTACACACGGGACGATGATCGTATGTACGATCGTCTCAGATCGTATGTTGGATAATGTAACTTGCATACTGACTGCACTACACGATCGTACAACCACAGAAAGAACGTTCAGATACATGTAATTAGCATCCAGCCATTCCTGACTTCGGAGCATGCGTGTTTTGCACAATACAACTTGTTGTACCAACTGCTCTGTACACACGATACAACGGTCGTATGACCGTTTGCTGGTACGACCAAGTTTTCTAGTCTGCTCATACAACTCCCCTTGTATGACAGTCGTATGTCGGCTGTTCTAATCGCGCATACGAACGATCGATTTTGCATACAATGGTCGTTCATACGACCTGTTGTATATGATCGTCGTCCCGTGTGTACGAGGCTTTACACTCAACACTGCCACAAATTTGTGGCAAGTTATCCTTGCTATCTGGGCTAGTTGTAATGCTTTACCCTCTTGTGGCTTGCATCTTACTTCACTGATCTGTGTATTTGTTCCAGGTGTGTGACTGTGAATATACCAAATCGAGGTCAGTCACCATTAAATCAAGGAAAATGGTATTGTCCAGTGGAGATTAAAAAAGTCAGCTATCATATTTCTCTCAGGGAAAATTTACTTAAAAAATGTGCGTCTCTCTCACAATTGATACTTTCCCAACATGCCAGTTGTGCCCACAGTAATAGAGGAGCAAGTATGTGAAGTCACAGCAATATAAGACTATGGGGTTGATTTACTAAAACTGAAGCATGCAAAATCTAGTGCAACTCAGCATAGAAACCAATCAGCTTCTAGATTTTTTGTCAAAGATTAATTGAACAAGAGTTAGAAGCTGACTGCCATGCACAGCTGCTCCAGATTTTGCACTCTCCAGTTTTAATAAATCAATATCGATATGTCATTCAGTATCATGTGGTTGATTCAAGGTATCCCTGCAAAGGTCGTTCTTTCTCTATAAGGATACCAGTCTGAATACCATGCTGGTTTTTTTTTTTTGTTGTTTTTTTTTTTTTTTTTGGATATCGGCACACATTGTTTTTTAAATACAGAAAAATGGTTGCCAGATCTGTTGCAGAGGGGCATGTCTATCATTATTCATATGTCTTCATTTGCCATATTCATATATCTTCATTTGCCAGTTGAAGCCTCTATTGTTTCTCTTCTGAACATTGTATGGGGCATGCAATATGAGAGAGATGTCACTTAACCTCTAGGGGGATACAGTTTGAGAAGCAACAACAAACATGTTAGATATGGCAACTATAACAGAATTTTAAACTGCAATTTCAGCTAACCATTACTAGGCTGTTGACATTGTGTATAAAAAGATAAACAAGATAAAAATGAATAACCCATTACAGGTTGAAATAACCAAACCATTTTCCCCTGTGATATTTTCTTTCAATCCAGAGAAGTACTTTTTTCAGCCACTAGATTTACTTTCAATCCAGCCCAATATGTCCTGGAACTGCCCCAACCTGTTACTGGACAGTCAAAGAAGAACCAGCACAATGGTGAAGTCATCTTTCTGCTTTATCTTCCTTTCAGCATGTTTTTAGTCAGAACATAAACTGTCTCCCTGCTGTACATTGACTGTGCACAACTGATGCCAAGTTAACTTCAGATACTTAGACCCCTTTTACACAGATCACATTCCATTCCAGCCAGCAGGGGATCAACTCACAGAGCAGGTGAATAACACATATTCATGTCCACTCAGTTTCTGCAGAGTGGACACGGACAGAGCCCTTTCTGCTGTATAGGTGGCTGAGAGACCCAATTCCATTGTCAATTTACAACCAATTACCACTGATCGGCTCCACCTTAGCAAAAGAGGATGGAGTCCTCTTTCATATTTTTTGTGGACCCAATTGGACCGGAAGGTAGGCAGATGTAAACAGACACAAGTCTGTTTAAACCCACCTAGCCATAGAGATGAATGGACCTTCTAATCAGGTCCGCCTGAAAACCTGACAGGCACACCTGATCGGAGTGCCCATGTGAAAGGAGCCTTACACTGCTTGCATTAAAAAAATACAGTGCAGTAAAGTATTAATGTTTACAGAGGTACATTAAAGTTTACTAAACTTTTTTAAAATCACTGGCATTGTTGCCATTTTTGTCTCATTTAACTTTACTTCCTGTCCTGTAGTCTGAAAAAGACAGTAAGAGAATGTCTTTACAGTGTGAGGATTATCCCCTTGTAGGCATTTGGCATGTAACAAATGTCTGCTTTGGAAGATTTCTCTTCTTTTCCTGTTCTAAATTAAAATTTAGAATTTTTTATTGCTTTGTTTTCTGGTAACTTTCTGGTAACATTTCTAATCAGGAATATTAGAGAGTGAATCTCTCTAATGGAGACTCAAACATCAATAAAAACCTGACAGTGATTCTAACCCTTCACCACTCTATCCAAATCTAAAAAAAAGGGTTTGTTAGTTATATTTAGTTATATTTTAATTTGAATCTACTAAATGCTGTTAAGAGTTCAGCTTTAAAGTACACCTGTCATAAGAGAATTATGGAGGCTGCATGTTGATTGTTGACCTTTCCTTTTGAGAATGTTAGTTTCCTGGCTTTCAAGATAATGTTTTGCATTCCATGCAATGACCTAGAGCAAGTATAGAGATAAGGTATTCTGACACTTTTCTGACAGCTTGTTCTAGGATTGTGAGACAAAGGTTATGAAACCAGGTACAGCCAAACACCTATCATATGTAGAAGAAGGTAGCAATGGTAGCTCCCACGTGTCTCACATGGCAGGTGTACTTTGAGGCTGGGTTCACACCTATGCGAATTGGATGCGGCTTACACCGCATCCAATTTGCATGACACTTGAAAACACATTATTTTCAATGTGTCCTGTGCATTCGCACTCCGCATTGCACAGAAAAGTGTGTGTTTTCTGTGCAATGCGGTGCGAATTCCCAGCATATCAAGTTCAATGGGAACGCATCTGCCCTGCAGATGTGTTCCTGCACTGAATGGCGATTCTACGGGGATCTTTGCCCCTCCTTGCTGCACCTCCCCTCCCCCCTCCCCAAGCACCTGATGCGCTGTGACAACAGACAGGAGCCGCCGAATGATGGCTCCTTTCCTCCTCACTGTTAATTAGGCTGGAATTCACACTGCTATGGTGTGAACCCAGCCTTAGGCTGGGTTCACACATATGCAAATTGGATGAGCATTTCACCACATCCAATTTGCATAGCAGGAGATTGTGACCGGCTCTCTATGGAGCCGGTTCACATATCTCTGCAGCAGGTCCGGTGTGGTTTGCACAAAGATGCTGTGCGTCTTTTGGTCCATTTCAGGTCCAGATTCAGCCCAAAATTGAGGCTTAAATCGGACCTGAAACCATGAACTAGCACGCACTGGACCCCTGCTGGGAGACGCTGCGGGTTCCAGTCTAAGGCTGGGTTCACACTTGAAAACACATTGTTCACTTAGGTGTGGTGCATTTGCACTCTGAATTGCATTGAAAAGGCGTGCGTTTTCTCCACAATGCGGTGCAAATTACCAGCCCATTATGTTCAATGGGAACACATCTCAGGCTGGGTTCACACCATTGCGAATTGGATGCGGGTTCCCCGCACCCAATTCGCAATGGCAGGAGATTTTGACCGGTTCTCCACAGCAGGTCCGGTGCATTTTTCACAAAAACGCTGTGCGACTTTTGGTCCATTTCAGGTCTGAATTCAGCACAAAATTCAGGCTGAAATCGGACCTGAAGCGGTGAACCAGAACACATCGGACCACTGCTGTGAGCTGCATGTGGTTCATATGTGAACCCAGCCTAACACGGATATGTGTTCCGCATTGAACAGGACACCTCCCCCCTCCCTCCCCGGGCAGCTGCTGCGCTGCGAGAACACACAGGAGCCACCAAAAAATGGCTCCTGTTCTTCTCAGCAGCAAACAGGCTGGAATTTGCACCGCAATGGTGTGAATCCAGACTAAGGCTAGGTTCACACATATGCAAATTGGATGCATTTTGAACCGGATCCAATTTGCACGACACAAGAACAATGCTTTCTATTGTGCCTGTTCATATACAGTATGTCCAG
Organism: Glandirana rugosa; assembly: GCA_018402905.1. NCBI lineage: Eukaryota > Metazoa > Chordata > Amphibia > Anura > Ranidae > Glandirana > Glandirana rugosa. Next base: position 530,313 of record BLSH010123562.1, on the reverse strand, counting down.
TGTAACCAGAGTGTGGATTCAGTGCGAATTGAAAATCTAGTCAGTTTTCGGAGCAGTGCAGCCCAGCTCAGGTGCGAATTCAGGCCTGATGACTTATTGGGAACCCTTCTGAATGGCATATGTCATTCATTTGTGAACAGGATAAAATCCTGACATGATCATGATGTAAACCTGACCTGATACTGATCAAAAACTGACCTTAAACGCTGAACAACTACTTTGTTAATTAGCTGTGAAAACTGAGGCTCAGTTTGGACCGCACATGTGTGAATCTAGCCTAAAAGAGGGATTTCTAAAAAAAAAGCATTGATGTTTTTATATTTTGGTCAGGTATGGAGAATGACCAGTTTTATAGAAATACATTTTGATCTGACTGGAGCAGGAGGTTGTCTGAGGGAAAGTTTGTCCTGTAGGTTGTTGTAAAAATCAATCAGTACAGGAGTATGCATCTGGACATGATAGGTAAAACAGTTTTAAAAATTGTAAATATTAGTAACAATTAGAATTAGGTAGTCTACATGTTTAAGCATGTATTTCAAAATGCATTGCTGCCTCTACATTGTATTTCTATTCCTTCTTTTCTTTTCATTTTTTTTTGTATGAGAACTAGAGATGAGAGGTAAGAGAGTGGAAACTCACTCAGAAGTCACTGACCAGCCAACTTGCAAAGACAGATCCCTGAGCAAGAATGAATGAAATTAGGACATTTAGCTAAAAGGACAAGAGCAGATTAAAGAATTTTAATAGAGAATAATATGTGCCAGTTCAGCTTGTTGGTGGTCGAATTATGTTTTTGAAGTTCAACAGTTTTGTTAGGATACTATAAATTTTCCTCCCAAAAAACCCAGAAACTGTTAGGCTCCACACACACAGGGTGTATGTCCAGCTCTTCTAAGCACCTTTCCTTCTGACAGCAGCGTTTTGGCAAAAAAAAAATGCATGCATTTAGCATCTGGACAAATTTAGGAATGCTTGGGCAAGTCATGCGCTTGGGTGTCATATAATTTCATTGGCCGGAATAATCATTTATTCTGGCCCTTGAAATGAATTAAGACTCAAGCGCCTAACGCGCCTAGCGTTAACGCATATTTAGATGCGTTTACATGTGACAAGCATTTTTTTCTGCCAAAACACTGATGCTCCTGAATGTGCTGGCAGTGGGATTTTTTCTGCCACTAAATGCCTCTAAATGCCTATGTGTGCATGGACACATAGACTAACATAGAGGGGTGTTTAGAGGCAGAAAAAAAACACCAGACACCCCTAAATAAGCATTTTTAACACACAGTGTGCATGCGGTCTTATAAAATATCATTGTTATCACTGTTTTATTGCTAGGAAGACGTATAGACCTATAGGTTACATTTAAAAATGCCAAATCATCATTTTTGTAGGTAACAAGGCCCAGTGTCATTAAGGAACAGATGTGACCCCTTTCTAAATCCGTGTCTTGAAACAGGTAAGAATTCTTCAAGGATAGACATGGGTGCATCAATATATTTCAAACACAAGGAATTGCTGGGTTAGATAATGATTATGTTACAAAGGTAAAGTTGTGTTTCCTTTAATTAATTAGTCAAGCAAAAAAAAAAAACTATTCTTTATGTTGCCCTTGCACATGAGTGGCTTTTAAAAGGAATTGCAGGTTCAGTGGCAAATTGCATTTTTTAACCAACTTTATTACTTTGTTGCTTAAAATCACTGTTGCACTATAGTGTTTCTCCCCAGTGAATCAAATCCGAATTTTGCAATAACTCCTCAATGTCTGGATAATCAAACAGATCAGGCAATCAGTATTTGGGAAATAGCTTATATGAACATATTTAGGCAAGCAAAAAATGTACAATTTATTGAAAAATATTCCTGATTTGAAAATGACTTCAAATCAATTAAACTATTAAACTAACAATTTTACAACTTTTTTGTTTTTGGAGTGTCTTCTTTTTCTTACCACATTTGTAATAATAAAGTACAACTATAAGTGGATATAATATTGCATGAGTTAATGCAGCTATTAAAAATCATTACATGTAATTTTACTGTAAATATAACCAGAGTAAGAATCTTTATCTCTTTTGATATCCTGTACAGTTCTCAGAAAAGGAAAGAAAGGTACTTAAAGCAACTTAGATGTCACCACATGTTTGTTTTGTGAAATTTAAAGAGATTATAATAATAACAATATTAGAGACATTTATTGAAGAAGATACAAAAGACACAAGAAATATTGTACGTCAAACAATGATGCCTCAGCCCCCTTCAATGAAGGCACCTTGGGTAAATCTAAAGGAAATCAAACAAAAAAAGTTGTATAGTGTGTACGGGGTCTTAAGGCCCGTACACACTTGGTGAATTGCGGACGGGAATTCTTACTGTTAGTATGCTCCTTTCGACATCAGATTTATATTTTTCGTCAGACAAAAGCTGGATGTGCAGACTAGTAAATTTTTGTCATACGATGGTGCCACGTCTGATTTTCGGATAGTGTGTACAAAAATCAACACACAAAAGTCGAAAGTACAAACACGCATGTTCGGAATCAAGGAATGACCCAGAAGTGTTTGGTCATGTAAACAAGCAATTGTTATTCACAATTAACAATCGTGAGGCGGCAATTGAAATTACGAAATTTTATCATCTTTTTAATGTATTTTTAATAGCGAAATTAGTGGAAGCAACCCAAAGGGTGACGTACCAAAAATTAACTTCCTCTGTATACTCTCTTAGTATGTCACTACGTTCGCCTTTGTCAGACGAAAAATTTCCGATAGTCAGTATGCTCTATAAAATAATTGAACACACGCTTCTCACAAAAATCAGAAGCTTGGTCGTCCGAAAATCGGATCGTGTGTACGAGGCTTTAAGCTGGATACGCACTATCCAATGTTCTGTAGATTTTTTCCTTCAGATTTACCAAAACCATATAATATGAGGTCAAACCTTAGGAATTTCAATTTGTATGCAATCAGGCAGGCCCTTGCATTACATGTTTTGGTAAATCTGAAGGAAATCTGACAACAAAAGTTGGGTAGTGTGTATGGGGTCTTAAGGTTTTACCTCATATTATATGGTTTTGGTAAATATGAAGGAAAACATCTACAGAAAATTGTATAGTGTGTATCCAGCTTGGGCTAAGCATGGGCTAAATATTGTCCATTTCAGCAGAAACCAGTCAACATTCAGTCATTGTGTACAGCTGTCTTTCCAACAGAAACCGGCCTGATGACTTTTTGTCCAAAGCACATGATGAAAAACCAGCATTTAATCACATGACTGTGAGCGTGGATCAGTGTGTTCTGGTGGGGAGTAGGGTTTAGTCTCCCTGTCAGAACACAAAGGCAGAGTGGGGGGAGATCATTGCATTAACATGGCTTGTACTAGTATGGCAATCTCTCAATGTTTTTGTTCAGCCCGCTGGGTTGAACAAGAAAAAACCTTGTGTGTGCCAGGCTTTTTTCTCTGTGTATCCTTCAGCAAGTAGAGACAAATGCGGTGTGTCCAGATTTAAATCTAGTGAAAAATTGGTCCTCTTTAACCACTTCAGCCCCAGAAGGATTTCCCCCTTTAGGACCAGAGCACTTTTTTGTGATTTGGCACTGCGTCACTTTAACTGACAATTTTGCACTCATGCGGTGTTGTACCCAAACAAAACTGATGTCCTTTTTTCCCCACAAATACAGCTTTCTTTTGGTGGTATTTGATCACCTCTGTGTCACTTATGATCACTGCTATAAACAAACAAAGAGCGACAATTTTGCAAAAAAAAATATTTCTTACTTTTTGCTAAAATACATATCCAAAAAAAATAAAAATAAATAATTTATTCATAATTTTTGGCCAATATATATACTTCCTCATATTTTTGGTAAAAAAAACCCGCAATCGGCTTATATTGATTGGTTTGTGCAAAAGTTGCTGCAGTTACGAGCAATGACAATTCATATATGGGGTTTTTTTTTTTTTTTTTTACTAGTAATGGCAACAATCTGTGATTTTTAGCGGTACTGCGACATTACAGCGGACATGTCGGACACTTTTGACACTTTTTTGGGACCACTGACATTTATACAGCGATCAGTGCTATGAAAATGCACTGATTACTGTATAAATGTCACTGGCAGGGAGGGGGTTAACACTAGGGGTTGATCAAAGGATTAAGTGTGTTCCCTGGATAGTGTTTTTAACTGTGTGGGGGCTGGGCTGAGTGGGGGGGAGTGATCGCCGCTCCCATATACAGGAAGCATACGATCACACTCCTTCTCCCCTGTCAGAATGAAGATCCGTTGTTTACACATACAGATCCCCGTTCTGTCTCTGCGGGGAATCGATCGCGGGTAGCCAGCAGATATTGAGTCCATCCTACCGGCTCCCTGGCTCCCCCTCTACGCAGTGAGTGTGTGAGTGAGCCTCTTGCGGTGTGCACACACCCACGATCTGCAATCTCGCAGCCGCCAAGTTGCCGCCGTCAAGCCGAGGGCGGTCAGCAACTGATTAAAGCCATTTTTGTTGCACCGCTTAGAATTTACACTTTTAGCCTAAAGATTTCCACACTAATAAGTAACCAATTAAACAAAACAGTATGTAGAGAGGATAATTTAAAAACACAAACTATATCTATTAAAACTCTCATGCAGTTAAATGTGGGCTGAAGGACTCTCTGTTAAATTGATTTATTTTAACTCTATAAAACATTAGACTATTTTTACTGGCATTGCTCATTGCAATTGATGGAGAACAATTAATTAAATGCTGACACTGAATATTCTGTTCAGTAAAACTGCTGGTTTCTCTGCATAAATCTCTCAGTGCAATTGAAAGCAAGGCAAAGCTTTCCTAGCTTCTACGGTTCTCCTAACTCATATACTGCCAGCTCTGTCTGATTGCTTCCAAAACTAAGGTGTATGATTTAAATGAAAAGAACCGTCTTTTACTTTATAATGTTTTCAGCACTTGGCACCTTATATTGCATCACCACATCTTCAATAATTCAAGAAACAAAGTGAATACAAAAACACTCCCCTGCCACTAATTAATTAGTTTTCAAATTTGAAAACCTTGTCATGGATTTATATCGGGTTAGAAACAAAACTAAATGGGGATTGTGTCATTTTAATTAACAATCTGATTATGTGTCTGTTTACCTAGATATTGAAGCAAACATAATTTACATAAGAAAAAGTATCATACAAGGTTCTAGGTCAAAAATTCAGGCAAACTTTGTAGATTTCAATTTGACCATTGATAAATTACATCGGCTAAACATTGTATTCAGTAGTGATTAATCTTCCTAAGCCCCATGAATGTAGAGAATAACATTTTTTTTTCAGAACATGCTGCATTGTTTTCCAAAAAGGTCATTGTTTCTGCCACTGGAAAGATTAAAGGTTTATTTCACCTTTCTAATAAAATACACAGTGTTTTGAAAACACATATACAACTTTGAGATATTGTGCTTTGTTAAATAGCCATAGCCGTAGGTCATCTGGGTCCCCCTTGAAGCCTGGCCAAAAAATTTTTTACAAATAGATGTAACCCTTCTTGTCCTGTTGCTAGGACACTCTAACCATTGGATGCTCATTAGCAACATCATAGTAAGCACTCTCCTTATTTGAACCCCCGAACATTAAGAGTGTGTGCCCTTTCTCCTTCTATTGAGTTCAGCAGCTGATGCAAGATAGGGAGATAGAAAGCACACACTGCACATGTGCAGGGGTTTAAATGAGAATCCTTGGTCCTGTGATGCTGGGGGTCAGCATCCCATGGTTAGAATGTCCTAGTGACAGAACAGAGCAAATCTACCTGTAGGTGTGCTTTGGCTAGGCTTCAGAGGGGACCCAAATGATGTATAGGTATGACTATTTACCTAAGCAGTATTTCAAAGCTGCTTAGGGTTTTTTTTAAAACACTGGAACCACTTGACTGGATGATAAATTTCAGTGAAACAGCAAATTAACCTTTTAAGGAAGAAGAAAAACGTATTCAAAGCCACGCTGAACTGAGGTATAATTTATTAGCTTAGAATGGGGATTGTATGCCTATTTTTCTAGGGCATTGGACATTTTGGAGTGCTGGATTGGACTTTCATTATTAAATTCATTCTAAAGGCACTTTTTTGCTCTTTTTAATAACAAACATGTCATACTTATCTACAATGGTTTTGCACATAGCAGCATCTTGCCCCCTGCTGGTGCTCCTGCCCCCCTCCCCCTACCCAGTGACCCCAGAGTAATCTGCTTGCTATGGGAGCACCCATTTCTACTCATTCACAAGCCAGCGCTGTGTGTCTTTTGACATTCAGAGCATGGCTCGACCCCACCCCATCCCCTCTCTCTCCTCACTACTCATCTACCTCTCTGTCCAATGAGGAGAGAGCTGAACAAGCTCCTGCTCTTGTGCACATCCACGGATCGAGACCAGGTGCATGTAAGTATTTAGGCGGGCTGGGATGGGGGGAAGGTAAAAAACCTTCTTGCATTAACCACTTCAGCCCCGAAGGATTTCATACTTTAGGACCAGAGCACTTTTTGTGATTCGGCGCTGCGTCGTTTTAACTGACAATTGCGCGGTTGTGCGACATTGTACCCAAACGAAATTTGCGCCCTTTTTTTCCCACAAATAGAGCTTTCCTTTGGTGGTATTTTATCACCGCTGCATCATTTCTGATTGCCGCTATAAACAAAAGAACAGCGACAATTTTGCAAAAAAAAAAAAAACACATTTCTTACTTTTTGCTAAAATACAAATCCAAAAAAAAATATAAAGAAACATTTTTTTCAACGGTTTTGGCCAATTTATATTCTTCCTCATATCTGTGATAAAAAAAAATTGCAATCGGCGTTTATTGATTGGTTTGTGCAAAAGTTGCCGCGTTTACGGATGATGAGAATTAATTTCTGGGGTTTTTATTTATTTATTTTTTACTAGTAATGGCGGCGATCTGCGATTTTTAGCGGTACTGCAATATTGCGGCGGACATGTCAGACCATTTTGACACTTTTTTGGGACCATTGGCATTTATACAGTGATCAGTGTAAATGCCATTGGCAGTGAAGGGGTTAACCTGGGGGGACGCTCTAAGGGTTAACTGTGTTCCCTGGGCGTGCTCTAACTGTGTGTGGGCTGGTCTGGCAGGGGAAGGGGAGTGATCACAGCTTCCATATAGAGGAAGGCTGTGATCACAGTCCTTCCCCCCTCACAGAATGGAGATCAGTGTTTACATACACGGACCTCCATTCTTTCACTCCGGGGGGGGGGGCATCGCTGGTAGCCGGCGGAGATCGAGTCCACCGCACCCGCTCCCTGGCCCTCCCCAGAAACAGTGAGCACACGAGCGAGCCTCCGCTCAGAGTGCGCGATCTGGCAGCCGCCGTCATATGATGGCGATTTGCCTAGCGGAGCCATCTTGTCACCGTCAACCTGCAGTTGGCGGTCGGCAAGTGGTTAAAGTGGATCTCAGTCATGGAATTTGAGCAAAGCACATATATCTGCATTACTTACATATCTTTACACAAAGCTCTAAGTATTGTTTGTCTCTGGTGTTCCATTCCTCTGTTATCAGTATGAGTCACTTCTGAGAAGTTTTCTTGACACATGAAATAAATTTGTGTCGGGGGGCTCAGAACGGAGCTTGTCTATTCACAACACAGTTCTAAGTTCTGCTGTGCTGAGGGGGGTGTGTGCCTAAGTTGGATGATTTGTTTCATTCATGTGTATCATCTGAGGCTGTTCCCTTCACTGGGTATATGTGAGGGTTTACAACCACTTTAAGATAAAAAAAACCTTCTGCCTTTAGAACCACTTTAATGGTTACTCTTCATAATAAGTCAACTGCTATAAATATGAAGGTATCCATGGGTTATCAGACTGTTGCACAGCAAAATACCTCACTTGTGGTCCAACAGCAGCAATTTTAAAACAGATTTGAGGCATCTCTCTGTATTGTATGTTAAAGTATTTATTTTAACATACAAGTTTTTGAGTCACATGCCTTTGATTACTTGAATATTACCAATATTTAAATTGTCGCTTTTAACTAGGCACGCAAATAATAAATTCATACAATAAATACATCGATCATAAGGTGCAACTGTTAATATGTGCAAAAAATGACATATAATAAACAAATCTCTCACAGAAAAGATCATAGCCATATGAATATAAAGTACTGGTGCTAAAAAGTGCAAATGTTGAAAAATTGAACATCCATGAGTTATGAATCAACAGTCCCAAAAGTGATGTCTTCCAATCTTTCTGCAAAACAGTTCTCAAAACAAAGTGAATGTGCTATAAATCCTCCACCGGTCTCTTATACTGCTCAACTTATCCAAGATATAAAACAGCATTCATCCCCACCATGGGATTTAAACAAAGAGTGGCGTGACTCCACACAGACAATCGGATCCTCTCCAACTGGGGAATCCCCCTTTAGATAGGGGAGCTATTATCCTCTCAGGTATATATGGAACAAGAGAGAAGACAGATCTAGTGCTCTCCATTTTATAAAAAACAATCTATTAAAAAATAGATCAAGCACACTTAACAAGGAAGACACATTAAAGCCGTGCGAGCTGGTAAGGGGTCATACACCGATCATCCAGATGGTCACAACCGTGATGTCCAAACGCAAGCTCCCTCCCCCTAGACACATATCATCATGGTGTGACTTCTTCAGTAGGGGTTGTTACCCCTTGGCTGATCATTTAGCCACTTGCCAATTCTGTTATAAGTACGTTTGAAGAAAAATAAAGTGCAAGCTATGGATGCAATAATTAGACATGATTTCAGTCTTTGGACACTACCTTTTTTAACAGGGCTGCTCCAAATCAGAAACATGTCTGGCTCTCTCACTGAAGACCAATGATTATCCCCAAAAACTGTAATGAGGCAGCCAATGAGAAGTTATTGTTATCCAAAATTAAAATAATGTTATCAGGATGCAGCATTTACTTACAATAAAATGTAAATATTCAGCTACACAAGTTATTTACTTAGTACACGTTAACATAAATAAATACTGTATCTGTGGCAGTTTAAAAACATATAATACTAGATCAATAATATGGGTTGTTATTTGTCTGTTACAGTTTAAAAACCTAGATTTGCTGAAAAATATAATAGATTCTCATTTTAAAGTGTTGTATACCCCTGATGAGCAATGTAATTCTGGACAGCAACAACTTTTATTTATCAGTGCCATAGAATAGTGCATCCATCACTGGGTAGCTGTAGCAGCATGCTTATCTTCCATTATATCTTATCAGTTCTTGATGAAATCACAAGTTCTGGGACACACTGAGAGAAATAAGAACACTGGCTTTCATTTATGTCTTTTGATTCAATTCTACAAAGCTGCACTCTTATGTGAAAGCAAGGCTGTAATCCCACCACTCTTACTTCAAAGTACCTGTAGCTTTCATGAAATGACTTAACTATTTGAGACCTATATAGCATTACATTGATGTTGTAATGTCTAAATTACATTGAAAGAAATGCTTATGAATGAAATATAAAAAAATATACCTGTGGTTAATCTAAGTATTGATCAAGGGGTCTGTGTAACTCTTTGTGTGCAGTACATGCATTGGGGTCGGTTTACTAAAGGCATACAGACTGTTTACTTTGAGAAATGAGCATTCACTTTTGAAAGTATATGTTTATTTTGCAAACTAGAAAAAAATGCAGTTTTGTTCACTTTGAATACCCAATCATGTGCTTGGAGAAATTTTTTTCTTAATCTCCCTTGCACTTGACTTGATTATTTAAAGCGAACACGGGTTCACCTTTCTACTGACTTTCACTTTGCAAAGTTAACAAATACATTTCAAAGTGAACATCCACTTTGCTATGTGAACAGTTGGTAAACCAATGAAACAATTATGAGTTATTTTTTAAAATATATTTTATAATAGTAAAGATTTCAATTTACATTTTCATTACCATTCACACCTGAGCATTTTGTAGCTTGAAGCCTGAAGCTACAAAACGCTGGAGGGGAAAAAATCAATTATTATGGTTCATGTCTCCACTCCAAAATGCCTGAAGCCAAATGCCTAAAGCTCAAACAAGTTCTGGAGCTTTTTTATTTGGGCAGATTTGGGTGTTTTTCTGTTGTTTACACTGGTGATCTTTTGACTTGTACAAATTTGTGGCAAAAACACGGCAAAATCGCTGTAAAATTGCGCGACTTTCTGCCTGAAAACTACACGCTCAGGTGTGAATGCAGTCTAAATCCTCATTCACATTGCAAATCACATGCCAAATTGGGGGCAATTACTGGCAATGGAACCGTAGTTTCTGTACTACTTTTGGCGATTTCCATTGACAACTGTGGGGCAACCCGCACAGATATCTCTGAAATTGCACCTGAAATCGGGACTCACATGGGGGAATGAAATGGTGCAAGTTCAGCTGAACTCACACAATTTCATTCCCGCAGTCAGTGTGAACCTGGGCTTATACCCAAAGCTATTTTCTGCTGCTTTTATGGATATTAACACTTTCAAAATTATTTACTACTTTTGAGGTACAGCAAACCTTGACTTTTCACACTGGATTAGTAAATAAAGCCCACATTTGGTTATTATTATAATCCCCAGCTTTCTTTTATATTTATGGATCTACTACTGCTGTAGAGAGACAAACCAGAGTACTGTAATAGGAAAAGATATAGGGTTAATTTAAAATAAAATCTAGTGTCCAAGGTAAAAATTAAATTCAGCTTCCAAATTTGTATATTAACCCATAGAAGCGACAGATATGCATTAAAAATACAATTAAAAAGTCCTGGTAGGCAACCAATTAAAGAGCAATACTTAAAAAAATAAATAAAAATAAATACATCTACAACTTATGCCTCAAGATATTACATAGTTGGTAAGGTTGAAAAACTCCATTGAGGTTGGCTAAAAGGCAAAGATAAAAAAAAAAAGAAAAAAAAACTACACCATTAGTCCCCCAACCCTGCTGTTGCAAAGGAGGACAAAAACATGTTCCAATTTTCTCCAGTAAGGAAAAAAAAATCCTTCCCAATCTCATAAGGCAATCAGATATTCCTTCAATCAATTTACTTTGTCACTTCAGGTAAATAGTAATAGCTGCATTTAGAAACATATGCAGTCTTTTTTGAGGCTTGGTTCACACTACTGCAAATTGGTTTCCCCACATCCAATTTGCATGCCAGGAGATTGTGACCAGCTCTCTATGGAGCTTGTTCACGCTTCTCTGGAGTGGCTGTGGGGCGAATGGCACAGGAGTCCTGTGCATCTTCTGGTCCATTTCAGGTCCGAATGCAGCCAAAAATTCGGACTGAAATTGGACCTGAAACGGTGAACAGGGACGCACCATAACCCTGCTGTCAGCCACTCCGTGCTCCAGTGTGAACCCAGCCTTACTCTACAGCACTGGTTAGAATGAACTGCTGAGAAATTTTATTCTACAATTTTGCAGTTCTTACTATAAATAAGCCTTTCTATATGCAGAGGTAAATCTCTTTATCGCCTGTTGTAACTTGTACCCCCTTGTCATTTGCAATGATTTTAAAGTGAACAGTTTTGTCCAAAATGTACTGTATGGACCATTTATGTATTAATACAAGATGATTAAATCCCCCTTAACTCCCTCTGATGGGAGAATAAATTCAGTTCAGTTATTATTTCCTTAAAGCTGAGGTCCTCCATGTCCCTTATTAATTCACTTCTCTGCACTCTCTCAATAAGAAAGACTTCTATGGGGTCTTACTCATACATTGTACAGGATAAAGATTGAGCAGTGATAGTGACATTTACCAAAAATTCACAGGTGGTTAATCATTTCCTGTATCATAAAAAAAATGAATGCCAGGCATTTATTTCTTTTATAAATATTTTCCTATGTCTCTTTCATGTGAATCTATACCTCTATACCTTTTTATACAAGAAAGTGTCTTGTTAACTCTAGAAGTTGGCAGATTGGCATCATATGCTGCAATTATGTTGAAAATCCACCAGAAAACCCAGATCCTTCTGTGTAACACTCACCCAGCTGTAATCTCCCTAGATTGTAAAGTGCTGGCATTTTGTTAGCCCTCAAGTCCAAAAATGTACAATTATAAACAGACAACAAAACTATATGTGCAGTGAGAATGTCACAAGACAGCTATGGGAGTCAAAAGATAATGTATACTGGGAAGTCACCAGCCCAAAATATCAAAGACTATAAAAGGAAACATTGCAAGAACATTCAATGGTTGCCTGCAGTTATTTACATATTACCAAATGGATACACCAAATATTTATATAAAACTTATATAAATAGAAAGCTTTATTGTACCCACTTGAAACAACATTAAACCACATATAATATAAAGTACATCAATAAAACAAAAGTTATTGTCAAATGTGTTGATATAATTATGCGTTACGCAGTTACACACCGCTTCTTCAGATTATCATATTCACTTATGACAGTTATCCACAGTGATCTCTTAATTCTAAAGGTAAAGAACACACAATTAAATATACTATGCATAGGTAAATCCTCTTTCATATATAAAGGTTACCCTAGTTCACCTTCTATCCCCCACCCGGGTAAAAAAACAAAAAGGGGAAAGGGAAGAGGTAAAAGGGAAGCACAAAAAAGGGCATGGGGAGGGGGGAAGGGAAGAGGAAAGTAGAAAAAAAGGGGAAGGACCAGAGAAAGAAAACACACATACCAACCCACAACAAATAGGATACTTACAAAAACAACAGTAAAAAAGTAGCCTCAAAGAGACAATTCTGATCTCAGGCTGTGGGTTGGTATAGCACAGGACCATAAACAAGGAGGAAAAAATGGGCCGATCTAATAAAACCCCGCCCATCCTGAAAGACACCAAAATCTAAATAGGACCCACTAAGATACCACAACTCACTAGAGTTGAGCGGACACCTGGAAGTTCGGGTTCGGCGGGTTCGGCGGAACTTCAGGAAAAAGTCCGGGTTCGGTACCGAACTTAACCTGAACTTTACCCCGAACCCCATTGAAGTTAATGGGGACCCAAACTTTTTGGCACAAATATGGCTGTAAAAAGTCCTGGAAAGTGCTAGAGGGCTGCAAAAGGAAGTAAAATGATTTTAGAATAATAATCTGTCCCTTACAGCACCAACAGGAACCTCTCCCTTTAGAACTAGGAGATGATTATAGAACAATAATCTGTCCCTTACAGCAACAGCAGGAACCTGACCCTATAGAAGTAGGTGATGATTTTAGAACAATAATCTGTCCCTTACAGCAACAGCAGGAACCTGACCCTATAGAACTAGGAGATGATTTTAGAACAATAATCTGTCCCTCAAAGCAGTAGACTCTAATCCAGAATCAGATCGTTCTGCAGGATGAGATTATATTATATCTGCAATCTGTCCCTCACAGCGCCGGCAGCATCCTCTCCCTACACTAGCCTGAGAGCATGTGACATGCAGCACTATGTGACTCCAGCTTATATGGAGGCTGGATCACATGATGCACTGGCCAATCACAGCCATGCCATTAGTAGGCATGGCTGTGATGGCTTCTAAGGGCAAACCAGTGAAACGCTTGTTGATTGGCTGCCCTGCAGCTACTCAACAGGCAGGATCAAATACCAGAATCCCGAACCTGAACTTTTTTTTTTCCGGGTTCGGGTCCGGGTCACGGACACCCCAAAGTTCGGTACGGACCCGAACTTTACAGTTCGGGTTCGCTCAACTCTACAACTCACCAATAATAAATAGATGTTAGACATAACCAGGGACGCAGAGGTTCTTAAAGTGGACGTAAACCCACCACTCACCCAGTATAAACTAATGGCACAGTATTAATGTATATATACATGAAAGCCTCCTGCATGTATCCCTACCTTGCAAATGTCACCCCCTTCAGCAGTAGCAGCCTTGCAAAACACTGGAATCAGTGGGTGTCTCTCTTTGCTGAAGCTCGGTGGGTGGAGTTGGGATGTCACAAGATTCCCCACCCAGCTCTATACTAAGAGCTGGAGGAGATGGGAGGGGAGAGTGTGAAGCTTTGTATGCTCCTTGCAGGAGATAAGAAAATGATCGGTCACTCACAAAGCACGAGATGAAATGACTCCTTTTTCTCCCTTAGTTGGTCTTTCACTTACTGAAAAAAGATAAGAGCATTGGTCAGAGCTGGATTAACTCTTCGTGGCAAGACTGGACACAGATGACATGATATCCTCTCCTGTACAAGGTAGAAGTGTCAGTAATTTTTTTTTCGGGTTTACATCCATTTTAATAGACATTTTCCACATTATATATCTCAGAGCTACATCAGTAGTATCCAAAGCCAAGCCTGCCCATCAATGGCAGAGTCTAGGAGCATAACTACGCCATTCCCCTGAGATGATCTGAATTGTCAGCCTGAGATGATCTGTATTGTCCCTTTGAAGCTACTTTTCTTCTGTTGTTTTTGTAAGTATCTTATTTGTTGTAGGTTGTTATGAGTGTTTTCTTTCATTCTCTCCCTTTCCCTTCCCCCATCCCCTTTTTGTGCTTCACTTACCCTTCTTTCCTTTCCTCTCTTTTTTTTTGTACTCGGGTGGGGGATAGGAACTGAACTAGGGTAAAATGTACGTATGAAACAGGCTTTACCTGTGCATAGTATCTTTCATTGTGTATTCTTTATCTTTAGAATTAAGAGGTCGTTGTCAATAACTGTCATACATGAATATGATAATCTGAAGACGCGACACATTTGACAGCACCTTTTTGTATTATTGATGTACTTTATATTATACATGTTAATGTTGTTTCAACTTTGTACAATGAAGCTTTATATATGTTTTATATAAATATTCAGTGTATACATCTGGTAATATGTAAATACCAGCAGGTCACCCTTGAATGCTCTTGCAATTTTTCCCTTTCTAGCCTTACATTTATAAACACATACCTAATTTGATATGTTGCCCAATCAAACAGTGCATCTTGATCAGCCTGTCAGTTCAAGACATCTTATTAGGACTTTATTCCACTATATACTGTAGCTTAGTGTCACCTTCATACACCCCAAACTCTGTATAATTCATAAACAGATTAAAGAATAAGGGTCCCAACATTGAACCTGGGGTACACAACTAAAAAGAGTATGATTTAGACTAATTTATTAAGCCTGTAGACCTTAATTTAAGCATTAGTCATCTTTGGGAAACACTGTCAAATGCTTTAGCAAAATCCAGGTATGCTATATCCACAGCGATATCCAAATAATTTTTTACTTAAGGAAAAACCACATAGAATAGATGCTGCTCGTCCTTATTCACCACACAAAAATAGTTGAAATTCACCCTAGGACTTTTAGGCATCAAAGAATGGTGTAGAAATTGATAAAAACAAAAACAACACTTAAACTATGAGCTCTGGTGTATTTCTATACTTGGATTTTGCGAAAACGTTTGACACAGTTCCCCACACATGGCTAATCTGTAAAGTAAGGTTTACAGGCTTGGAAAAATCTGTTTGTAAGTGATTGAAAACTGGCTAAAAGACTGAATTCAGAGACTAGTGGTTAATGATTCTTACTCTGAATGGTCTAAGGTTATCAGTGATGTACCCCAAGGTTCAGTGTTGGGACCCTTGCCTTTTAATATATTCATAAATGATATAGGGTCTGGGATTAAAAGTACCATTTCAGTGTTTGCAGATGACACCAAGCTAAGCAGTGGAATTGCATCCTTACAGGATGTCTCCAACTTACAAGCTGAACTCAATGCACTGTTTAATTGGGCAAATATGTGGCAGATGAGGTTTAATGTTGAAAAATGTAAAGTTATGCGCTTGGGGGCTAAAAATATGTGTGCATCTTGTATACTAGGGGGAGTACAACTTGGGGAATCAATGGTGGAGAAGGATCTGGGGTTTTTGGTAGATCATAAGCTTAATAATAGCATGCCATGCCAAGCTGCATTTTCCAAAGCAAGCAAAGTAATTTCTTGTATTAAGAGAGGTATAGACTCCAGAGAGAGAGAGATAATTCTGCCCTAGTAAAAATCATTAGTAAGACCTCATCTGGAATATGCAGTTCAGTTTTGGGCACCAGTTCACAAAAAGGATATTGGGGTCTGGAGAAAGTGCAGAGAAGGGCAACCAAACTGATAAGAGGTATGGAGGAGCTCAGCTATGAGGAAAGATGGAGGAATTCGATGTCCGCTGGCCACCCGCGATCACTCCAGAGAGACACAGAATGGGGATCTGCCAGTGTAAACAAAGCAGATCCCCATTCTGTCAGGGGAGTTGAATGAGATTGTCTGTTCCCAGTAAATGGGAACAGCAATCTCTCTCCTCCTCCAGTCAGCCCAGCCCCCATACAGTTAGAAACACCTAGCAGGGAACACAGTTAACCCCTTGATCACCAGTAGTGTTAAACCCTTCCCTGCCAGTGACATTTATACATTAATCGGTGGCTATTTTTAGCTCTGATCGCTGTATAAATGTCAGTGGACCCAAAAAAATGTCAAAAGTGTCCGATATGTCCACCGCAATGTTGCAGTCCCATTAAAAATTGCTGATTGCTGCCATTACTAGTAAAAATAATAAATAAATAAAAACGCCATAAATCTATCCCCTATTTTGTAGACACTATAACTTTTGCACAAACCAATCAATATACGCGTATTGGGTTTTGTTTACCAAAAATATGTAGAAGAATATACATTGGCCTAAATTGATGAAGAAATTAGTTTCTTTACATTTTTTTGAATATTTATTATAGCAAAAAGTAATTTTCACTCTTTTTTTGTTTATAGCGCAAAAAATAAAAACTGCAGAGGGTATCAAATACCACCAAAGAAAGCTCTATTTGTGGGAGAAAAAGGACGTCAATTTTGTTTGGGTACAACGTTGCACAACCGTGCAATTGTCAGTTAAAGTGACAGTGCCGCAGCGCAAAAAATTTGACCATTGGACACTTTCCCCTGATATGCATAGCATCAATTATATCCGGTATATGACACGAATCTGTCACTTCGTCATATTTCCCTTTTTCATCTCACCGCTAACCTTTATTCTCTATTTTATTCTCATTTATTTATTCACATTTTATTTTTATTCAATTTAATTTCATGTTTTATATACACTTCCCTTTCGTTTTTTTTTTTTCCTGATTATGGATTTAAATAACGATTTTTTACATATTGTTATACATTCTTTTATCCGCTTGACCCCAGCTATTTCTCCCGGTTCCTTTGCTGTTTTGTGCCCCTGTTGCATTTTGTATCCTCAATGGTGGTTTTGGCTTGGTGCTCGTCTCTATCTGCGCCAGCAGTGGGGTGGTGGGGGAGGTAGGATGCCGGTCTTTTAGCTGGCCCCCTCCCCTCCTCCCTTCTCGCGCTCTCTTCGTCGTCTGTGGGCGGCCTCGGGCACACACCCTGTCAGGGCGCCCTCCTACACTTGTGAGTTGCGGTGATATTATCGTTATGCGCCTCCTGATTCCTCGGAAGTGCGCAGGCGTGGGCGTCCAGCTCCATTATTTAATCTTCTCCAGCACTGCTGCCGACGCACACCGCCCGGAGGACATATGCGAAAGCCATAAGACAGGTATGCTCTATTTAAGGACGGTCTCGTGAGCAATATATGGCGCTCCCGCTGACACTCTTTTGATAATTTTTTTTTTACACTGCTTTTACTTTTCTGTATATGACTTACCTCCAGCCCTGAATTGTTTTGGTGACTAGGTGGGCCCTATACCCATTGGGATGTGGAATATCTGGTTTTGTCCCTCTCCTTTCTTCATTATACTGGTATCCCAGGCACTACTAGGGGCAATATAATTCCCCAAACAGTATGTGACTGGTGCTTCTTTTTTGGTTTGAACTTAGTATTTACTTTTACTTTTAGGAATAAATGGATAAGATGCACATACATCTCCCCGCTCCTCTGCCTAACCGGTGGTAGATCCCCCTGGTTATATCTATGCTCTTTTTGCTCCATAGTGCGAGGAGGAGGCCTCCGTTATATGCCTATGTCTGTACCCTAGGGTGAGCCTTTTCATATCTACTACATGGAAATGATTATAACTTTGTTCCCATTCTCCCCTTTTTTTTTCCTCTCTTCTCATTCCTCTGTTTCATATTATTAAACAGGGTCTACTTTCATAAATCAGCAATACAGGCCCCCTATATAGCTTTTTTGTGGGGGCACCATTTACTTTTTTCTGAACGATACTACTAAACTGCTATTGCATTATCAGCCTCGGCAATGGGACGTTGTTTTCAGATTGGATACATGCAGCTGGTGAGTTGTCTCTTTCTCCCCTCTCTCTTATTTTGATAACAAATATACCCTATGTGCCCAATATATTTGAGTATAAAGATGCAATGATGTCCTGTATGGGATTTAGGCTCTTACTACACGTTTTTCTCATTTCCTTTTTCTTTATCAGAGATACATTGTTTAATATATAAAATAGCAATAGATTTTCCTGTTCTGTTGACACACACCCCCTGATGAAGAGTCATAACCGGACCCGAAACGTTGAACGTTGGGCACCGAATTTCCATCTCATTTTCCATCTTCGGGCAACGGATTCCTCTTTCATACAAGTTATGTATAGCAATCACATAGTTATTTCTGTGGTGGACTGTATGATCTGATTTGTAAACATTTGACTCACAGCGGTATATGTACTCTATATGCGTGCATCAAAATCTTTTTGTATTTGTCTACAGTAAGGGGCGATTATCCCTTTGTCTTTTAAACTATATTTAAGATTTATACAATAAAATTAAGTCTTTTTTACTATTTGTGTGGTGATTGCTGCATATTATAGTCCCGCACAGGGGGTTTATTTGCCGTTTATTTGCCTTTTACTAGACAGAACAAGGGATGAGGCAGCCACCACCATAAAGACCTCACTGATTGTGGAAGTCCTATAGCATCGCAAAAAATGGCCTGGTTAGGAAGTGGGTAAATCCTTCCGGGGCTGAAGTGGTTAAGGGGGATGTGATTAACATGTATAAATACATAAGTGGTCCATATAGTGAACTTTGTGTTTAATATTCACTTTAAGGTCATCACAGAGGACAAGGGGGCACTCTTTACATCTAGAGGAAAAGAGATTTATTCTCCAAATACAGAAGGGTTCCTTCAGAGTAAGAGTTGTAAAAATGTGGAGTAGACTCCCTTATAGACATGTGCATTTGGTTTTGGTCTGAATTCGGATGCATTTTTGGTTATTCGGAAACTACAAATATCTCTGAATATCTCCGAATATCCAAATCTCCGAATGAAATAGTCGTGTTTATTTGTTTTCTAATGAATTCCAAAATTTTGGAACCATTCAAATTTGGAATGGTCGAAAAATGATCAACCGTTTTGAATTAGGTGTAAAGAATAGTTGGTTGTTAGGCCAGCGCATGGGGTCCCGTCAATCCATACCAGGCCCTTTTGGGGGTCTTTTTCTCCCCATGCTTTTTTGTCCTGAATTTTATATTGCCGGCATTCTTTTGTTTACATTTCAGCTCTCAGCAGGGAGCCTGGTTGTTAAGGACACGGCGGCCTTAAATCATTATTCGACCTATCCGAATTCACATTCCAAAAATGTGTAATTCATTAGAAAACAAATAAACATAATTAAATTGAATGAAAACAAAACAAAACTAAATGAATTCAGAAATGAATCAACAAAACTAAATCAGTAACATAGTGAATCTATCCGAAATGAACCAAGACAAATGTTTCCGTTCTGCACATGTCTACTCCCACAAGAGCTGGTTCTGGTCAGCTCAGTAGATTGTATTAAAAAGAGGCCTGGATTCTTTCCTAAATGTATATAATATAGCTGGATACTAACATTAATAGGTAAAATTGATCCAGGGAATATCCGATTGCCTCTCGGGGGATCAGGAAGGAATTTTTTCCCCTGCTGGAACAAATTGGTTCATGCTTTGCTGGGGTTCTGTGCCTCCTTCTAGATCAACTGTGGGCATAGGATTGTGTATAGGGATGGGCTGAATGAACCCCTGTTAGGTTCGCACCAGAACTTTCGAACTTCATGAAAGTTTGTGACTGAATAACGAACCCCATTGACGTCTATGGGACCTGAACGTGAAAAATGAGAAGTGCCCATATATGGCACTGAAGGCTTATATGCAAGTAATTGGGCATACAATGGTTATGGGGGTCCAGGTACTGCCCTTGGAGATATGTATCAATGAAAAAAAGTTTGCAAAAAAACTCATTTTTAAATGAGCAGCGATTTATTGATGCTTTGTATAGAAGCTGCTGCAGCAATAATTGCATTTATAAAGCCAAAAAAAAGACATTTTCCCTGCAAGCTTTGTAAGCAAAGGCTTGGGAGCCAGTCTGTATGATGAAGCCACAATGTTGTGCACTGGGAACAAGATTAGAGATTTTTTGGATAAATTCTGGTGTCTCTTCCACAGACTTTGGATAGAAGTAACGGGTGCAGAAAAAGTGGTCTTTGGGTGTCGGTGGTGCCTTCATACCATAACCCTACTGAGGTACTCTTGATGAAAGCAAGAATTGGCCTTGCTGTCAAAAATTGCAATGATATGCACCTATCAAACAGGTGCGGAAAAATTGGTCTTTGGGTGTCAGTGGTGCCTTCAATTCGTGACCCTATTGATGTACTCTTGATGAAAGCAAGAATTGGCCTTGCTGTAACAAAATTTAATGATATGCACCTGTCAAACAGGTGCTGAAAAATTGGTCTTTGGGTGTTAATTGTACCCATGAAACCTACACCAAAAATATTCTTCCAGATGAAATCAACACCCACAATGCTAGGAAGCTTAGAAGTCCTGCAGAGATTCCACATTCCAAAAACACGTAATTGGTGACATCGGCATCAGGGGCTTCATAGCTGCTGGTAATCCAGGACTAATTAATTTTGATAAAAGTCAGACAGTTCATAGAGTCTGTGGACAGACGCGTTCTATTACCAGTAACAAAACCTCCAACGGCACTGAATGCCCATTCGGGAAGCACGCTGGATGCAGGGCAGCCCAGCAACTCAATTGCATACTGGGCAAGTTCTGGCCAGTAGCCTGTTCTCATGACCCAGTAAGCCAGTAGATCATTGACTGGAAAGCTCTCCATCTCTGTTTCCCCCCCCAGATTATCGTCGACCATGCGATGCAGATGCTGCAGATGGGATCTGGAAGCTCACAGTCCTGGGCGGCGAGGACTAAAAAAATTGATAAATGCATCACTTAGGCGGCCACCTTCTCCACTGCTCCTCTCTTGACCAACATAAGCCTCAAAACTACATTTTCCATCACACTGTAACCTACCAGAGTCGGGAAAAGCATTCCATAAACTCCTCTTTAAAGTGTCCTCAAGAGATTTCATCTTCTGCATTCTCTGAGGAGACTTGATGAGTTCTGAGACTATCCCCTTGTAACAGTGGTCAAGGAGGGTTTCCAACCAATAGTGATCCTTTTCCTTTATGCCATGTATTCTTGGCTCCTTTCGCAGGCCTTAAAGCATGAGGGAGCACATGCACCGCAAATTTGCGGAGGTATGAGAAGCAGACTCCTCACAGTTAGAGTTGAGCGAACACCTGGAAGTTCGGGTTCTGCTGGTCCGTCCGAACTTCGGGACAAAGTCCGGGTCCGGGTCCGGACGGAACCCGAACGATCGCACGGACAACGAACCCCATTGAAATCAATGGGGACCCGAACTTTTAGGCACAAAAATGGCTGTAGGAAAGTCCTGGAAAGCCCCAGAGGGCTGCAAAAGGAAGTAAAATGGGGGTAAGGGTAGGGCAAGTGCCCTACAAAAA
>BLSH010123562.1:487204-503561 GCA_018402905.1 Glandirana rugosa | reverse complement strand
AACTCCTCCGGTGTTCCTACCACTCGGTACCGTGTAGTGTAGTGTCGGTACTACGTAGTCACTGTGTTAGGGACAACACAAGGACGACATCGTCTGAGACACACCGTAATACATACCCGTTAATTCCGTCTCGTCCCCCTCCTTCTCCTCCTGAAGGAAAGGAGAGTTCTGGGTGAAATACGTCTGAGGTAACAAGGATTTGGTGTATTGTGTGTTCCCCTCTCTGTCCTCCTCTTCCTCTTCCTCCTAAGACCGTCAAAACCTCTGTAACTTCGTCTCCTTCTGTATGCAGTTTGTCATTCTCTACCAAAAGGTAGGTGTCTTGGGAACTGAACCCGAACGATTTTTGAAATGTCCGGGTCCGGGTCCGTGCCACGGACACCCTAAAGTTCGGTACGGACCCGAACGTTACAGTCCGGGTTCGCTCAACACTACTCACAGTCACTCAGGAGTACGGTATCTGGAACTGCCTCCTCCCAGCTATGTACTACTCTCAAGGGTTCTGTGGATGGAAAACCATCTCTTACTGTTTGACGTATGTCTTCCTCTGCTTCAATGTCTCCAAAACTGCCAGAATCCTCCTTCTCCTTCTCCTCCTGTCTCTCCCCTTGTGTGTTATGTGGTTTAGGAACAATGGAGTCTGCATAAAGTGGGTCTTGAGAGGAAAGGAAGTCCTCCTCTTCCTCCCCCTGCTCTGCCTTAATTGCCCATACATAATGCCACACAGAGTCTGCTACAGCAGGAACACAACAGGGATTGTGTCACTGATGCATCATGGCTGTGATGTGATGTGCCATGGCTCACCATCCTTGTGGCCTCCTCAAATGGTGACAGTACAGTGCATGCATCCTTTATGAGCAGCCATTGGCGTGGGTAAAAAGGCCTAGCCAGCCTGAGCCTGTCGTTGTGCTATACTCACACAGGTAGATGTTGACGGCCCTCTGCTGCATGTGCAGCTGCTGCAGCATTGCAAAAGTTGACTTCCACCTGGTGGGCATGTCACAAATCAGGCGGTTTATGGACAGGTGGAATTCCCACTGAATTTCAGCCAACCAGCGCTGGCTGTGTATGACCACTTGAAATGGCTACAGACTCTTCTGGCCTGCTTTAGCAGATCTTCCAATCCTGGGTACCTATTTAGTAAACACTGCACCACCAAACTGAGGACATGTGCCAGGCATGGCACATGTGTTAACTTTCCCTGTCTAAGGGCGGACAGGAAGTTTGTGCCATTATCACACACCACCATTCCTGGCTCCAGCTGGTGTGGTGTGAACCACCTCTGGGCCTGTCCCTGCAGAGCTGCAAGAATCTCTGCTCTGGTGTGGTTCCTGTCCCCTACACATACCAGCTGAAGCACTGCATGGCACCTTTTAGCCTCACTCATTGAATGGCTCTTTGAATGCGTAGGGGGTACTTGAGGTTCATAGGGCAATTCAGCAGAGGAGGGCATGGAGGAGGAGGAGGTGGTAGAGCTGACCAATCTCACATCATCACCAGCTGTATGGAGATGTGGGGGCACAACAAGCTGCAGCACTGAGCCCTGTCCTGCATCCTTCTGAGATGTAAGCAGAGTTACCCAGTGGGCTGTGAATGAAATATATTGTCCCTGCCCATGCTTGCTGGACTACGTGTCAGCAGTAATGTGGACTTTGCAGCTGATTGCCTTACCCAACAATGCCAAAACATTGCCTTCCATGTGATGGTAGAGAGCTGGAATCACCTTACATGAAAAGAAATAGGGACTGGGAACCTACCATTGTAATACAGCACATTATGAAAATTCATGGAAGGGGCAGAATCCACCAGATGGAAAGGCAGAACTTGTAGAGCCGGCAGCTATGACAAGCTTGCATTTAGACGCTGGACATGTGGGTGGCAGTGGCTGTATTTTTTTTTTTTTTGCTGCTGCAGCAGATGGGGCAAAGAAATCTGCCGGCTATAGTATATAGCTGGTGATGTACTGCTGGCAGATGTGCCGCAAGAACCTGGGATCTATACCATCATCCCTGTCAGTGAAGGCTGCTGAGAGGTCATGAGGTATAGCAGGTGCAGACTGGTGGGGTGAGTAAGGAGGAGGGACAGATTTGTGCACCTTTTGTGTGTCTTTTAGGTGCTCTTGCTAACTGGCTGAGTGGTGGGAGGTTAAATGCCTTATCAAGCATGTGGTACCCAAATGGCTGTTGTTTTTGCCACGCTTGATGTGCTTGAGACAATGTTTGCAAATAGCATGTACTAAAAAAGGCCCAGACAGCTGAGATGTGGGAAGTGGGCTGGGAGAAAACAGCTCCAAAATGTGATGGAATAGGGTGGCTACTCTCTACTCTTCCATGATGGCTGATACTTTGGGGTTGTGCTAATTCCTCACTTTCCTCCTCTGCTCTATCTGGCACCTAAGTCACATCAGTGACCATCATCTCCTCCATCCTCATTACTGGAGACAACCTGGCAATATGCTGCGGCTGGGGGAACATGAATGCCAATTTGTGTACCAGTGTTCTCCTCTCTCTGTAGGCTCATGTTCCTGCCTTCCTCAACCTCAGAACCAACATCTGAATCTAGTAATGGCTGTGCATTGTCTAGGAGCAAGTGGCTGATGCTGTGTTCAAATAACTTAGCTGACTTCTCCATGCCTGATGCTGGGGCTATGGCATAAATAGCTGTGGACAAGAAGGCAGGTTTAGCCACTCTGGCAGCTGCAGGGGACTGCACACTAGTCTCTGCTTGGGTGACGGAGGATGAGGAGGATGAGGACGGTTTAGTAAGCCAGTCCACCACCTCCTCTGCATGCTGTGGCTGGATAGCATGGGCAACATCACTAAACAGAGGAAATGATGCCCTGCCTGAGGACTGACTATGTCCACCTTTGCCTGTGGACACATACCCTGCTGGTCCCCTTACAGTGCCATGGGAACGTCTGCCTCTCCTTGTTGTCCTTCCAGACATGATGGGGGTGCTTATTAACAAAATGTAATAAAGATGTGGAAATGTGTACGTGAATGCACTTTAATCAATGGAAAGGGGGGTTTGGTGCACTTTAATATGAGTACTCACTACACAGACACACTCCATGGATACCCTATAATATACTGCAATATACTGTGTCAAATGTGTAGTAATGCACAGAAATATACTACATTAAATGTGCACTAACGCACTGAAATATACAGTGTTAAACTTGCAGCAATGCACAGAAATATAGGCGTTAAACTTGCAGTAATGCACAGAACCATATGGCGTTAAACTTGCAGTAATGCAATGAAATATACGGCTTGTTCGGACCAAACTCATACTGGGGCCGAACTGTTCGTCCATCCTTAATTGTGTATATAGGATTGTATGATTTTTTTTTTCTTTTATTGGTTGAACTAGATGGACTTGTGTCTTTTTTTCAACTGGACTAACTATGTAACTATGTATTTTAGTCCCCATATTATGCAAAATGATAACTCTGTTGGTGGCAGGCTTATAATTACACTACACAAATGCATTACTGAATGATAGTACTGCCAAAGGGAACCCCGATGTGTTTCTATTACAAAGATCACAATCTTCATCAGGGGGATCAGGGATATCTTACAATGTGGGGATGGTGAACATAAATCAGAGCAATAGAAATTCCAGTGTTTTCTCCACAGTCATTCCAACCACAAACTATGAGGCGCGAGAAATCTGGGGCTTACAGGAGGCCACATAGGTAACTGTGCTAGGGGATGGAGGAGACCATATACCTACACCAATCATACAGAGGGCATTAGATGTTAACTAGAGTA
Organism: Glandirana rugosa; assembly: GCA_018402905.1. Classification (NCBI taxonomy): domain Eukaryota; kingdom Metazoa; phylum Chordata; class Amphibia; order Anura; family Ranidae; genus Glandirana; species Glandirana rugosa. The sequence goes on along the minus strand of BLSH010123562.1, from coordinate 499,788 downwards.
TAAGAATATAAAAGAATATAGGCACGAATGAAACAATGGCTTAGATGTTGACACAATGGCTTACGCCAGAGGAACACATGCTTTCTGACCTGATGCATGTTGTGGGCATAAAAAATTTTATTGGGGGAAATGAAAGAGCAGGAAACCGTACTTTCAATTGTGAAAGAATTTTGATGTTGTAGTAGTATTTGTTAAAATGAAGTTATAAGAATTATAAATCTTTCAAATAAACCTTTTCTTTCTAATTTGTATTTACTCTAACTGTGTAACTGAAACTAAACTAATGGTATAAAAGGTTGATAAAAAGAGTTATATACAGGTGGGCAGCTGCTGATACTGCATAAATGGTTATGGATATTTAATGCAGTAAGTTATATTTTGGTACTAGGAACTGACGAGATTAAAGTAATGATAATAAAAAAGAAAAAAAGCTAAATTAAAAGGATATACAGTATACAGTCATCAGCATAAATGAGTACACCCCAACATATTTGTCAGAAAACCTTTACTTTCCTTTCAGAATCACCATTTTCTATGGGACACTATACTACAAATACTTTCACAAATGCGGGCTATTGAGTGCAACTAAGATTTGTTAATTTGCACACACAAAACATTATTTTTCCTAACAATTTCATTCTAGACCATGTTGCAAAAAGGAATTCATTCCAATGGAATGGAATGAATACATTCCAAGGCCTGAGAAATAAAATTATTTTTTAACACAAGAAAGGTGAAAACTGCAAGAAGATCAGCAAAGCTTTACTTATCAGTCAGAATACTATAGCAAAAGTGATACAAATATTTAACAAAGATGTAACTGCAACCATTTTACAGAAACGTCCAGGCTGTCCATTGAGGTTAACATCTCAAGAGGAGCATCTTCTGATGAGAAGGGTTGAAGAAATTTGCCATGCAAGTTCACTGCAGTTAACTAAAAACAGTAGAAAGCCAAACTGGGGTGATTGTTTCCCATGACACAATATGGCGTACATGCAGAGGAATGGCATGCGTGGGTGTAGTCCATGAAGAAAGCCTCTCCTAAAGCCCATGCACAAAAAAAGCCTGCCTAGAATTTTACAGGGCCCATGCTGTAATAGAATATGACTACTGGGACTCTGTACCCTGGGATAATGAGACCAAGGTAAATGTTTTTGGAAATGATGGCTTTAAAACCATATGGTGTCGCAAAGGTGAGGAGTACAAAGAAAAATGCATGGTGCCTACAGTGAAACATGATAGTGGCAGTGTCCCGTGGGGCTGCATGGGTGTTGCTGGTGTTGGGGAGCTGAATTTCATTGATGGTGTCATGAATTCACAGATGTACTGCTCTATATTGAAATGCTACCGTCACTCAGTGACCTTGGTTGTCAAGCACTTTTCCAATATGACAAAGATCCAAAACACACATCCAAGGGCACTGTTGCATTTCTGAAGAAGAACAGGGTGAAAGTGATTCAGTGGCCAAGTATGTATCCTGATCTGAACCCAATCAAACACCTATGGGGAATTCTGAAGAGACACGTTGAGCATCACTCTCCATCTAGCATCCAGGCTCTAAAAGAGGCTGTTCTTGAAGAATGAAAAAAGATAGATGTTGCAATATGTTACCAACTTGTTAATTGTGTGCTGCCTAGAAGACTTGCTGTCCTTACAAACCATGGAGGTCATACAAAATACTAGATGTAGTAGTTTTTGTTGTGGGGTGTATTCATTTTTGCATCAACAAATTTGAATAAAACTGAAGATTTTGTAATCTAAGTTATATTATTAACCCCACGTAATGAGCTAAATGCATGTTCTATAAAACTCAGTTTGTCAACATTTTGGAAATTGTTCTTGTGTTAATAGAGATATTGAATAAAATCTTACTTTTCAAAAGGGGTGTACTCATTTATGTTGAGCACTGTATTGCTCATTTACTAAATGAATGAGTCTTGTTCCAGTCTTGGTCCATACCCATAATGACCACAACTTGATGAAAAACAGATACAATTGTGGGCAAATACAACAGAGTGTACCTGTCTGTAAAATGTTTGTAAAAATAAATGAAGTATATAGTTCACAATAATTGTCAGTCAGGTCTGAACGTATAGCTTTACTTGCTAACCTGCTCTGGAAAATTATCAGTTAAAAATTATTTTTCTATTACCCCTTATTTTTTTAATATCAATAGAACCCTATTTTTGTACTGTACTTTAGTTATGCAGTTATTTTCTATATGGTGTTCCTATGATTTATTGATATATACTATTTACAATGCATGATTATTATTTCAAATTTCATATATCTGAATGTTATTTTCTCAAAGAAGTACTGTATGTGTTTATTGAATATAGACTGCATGTCTTATAAATATTGTTATATTTTTGAGAAAATGTTCTGTTTTGCTGTGTCTAGCATTATGGTTGAAAAAATGTGTAAAAAGGTGAGACTATGTATAAAATATGCATTATTAGTAGGAGATTCACTGTTCAGCTGAGTATAATATACAACACAAATAGTTGCTGGAAAAGTAGACACAATTTAAATTACCCTCTTACCTGTGATTTATTGGAAACCTTGTTTTTCTTTTTAGATTGAAGCAATAGTCAATATGGTTATAAGGGTAAATTTAATTCTGTGGTGTTCATTGTGCATAAATAAAGTAATATATCACCTGTAGTTATTATTACAATATCTGTTTTCAAATTTCACTTCTTTGTTGGCATTTAACCAAGTCTCTTTTCTTCCAAGAAAGTGATTATCATGAATTCCCTTGACTCTAACAACATGAAGCTACAATGATTTCTGCACATAAGAGGAAATCTGGCTTTATAATATTTACTATTCCAGGTAGTTATAATGCATTTCAATTACTCATACCTGTGTATGTCCTTTTGACAGTCATGCTTGACTGCCAGGCATATAGATCTACAGCCATTAATTGCCCTTCAACAATTGTTCATTAGTAGTTTCAGTAAGCGACATGTATATAATTTAACATTTATATACTCTGTCACTGGAAGCAGAGGGATTATACCTCACCATTCAAGTAAGGTGCAGAGCCTTAAGGCTAGGTTCACACCTATGCGCTTGGTGTGACCCACATTTGCGTGGAGACAGCAGCACTTTCACTTCAATGGGCTGCTGTACCTGTGGGAAATGCAGGTAAACGGTCTTCTGTATAGTGTAGGATATATTCCTGATCCCTGAGTTATGGTTTGGAATGCTGGTGGTCACATCACTTGGCAGCAGTTTAAGATTTTTTTCTGACTTCCAGGGACACTGGTCATAGATAAATCAGGTGGATGGAGATATCCTGGATGAGCACTGATGTGTGGAGAAAATCTTTGCAGAACATAGATTCAGGCATAGGCAAATACATAAGGTTGTGCATTGTGCTGTTGATTAAAAAGTTATTTATTTATCAGATCATTCCCCTACTGACCTCTGGTCTGCAAAAATTTGTGGGACCTTCATTCTAGAAACAGACATAAACTTCTAGGCAATACAGAAGACCGCTTTATTGATTTACTTTAATCTTGTGATTTCTGCTGGATAAGCCAAACTTGGAAAGTGGATGGTACATTTAGACTCAGGACTCATTACTAGTTTACTACATACCTGTTCTCTAGTTCCAGTCAACTATCTAAAATTCCATAACAGAGACAAACTGCTAAGGAGGACTATACTATATAGTACTATATACCATTGTGTAATATATAAAAAATGTAAGTATTACAATACCTTAAATAAGAATGGTTCAAGATACCTTTTGCAACAAATCAATAGAAATCTACTTTTTCTGGTGCATCATCCTATTCACTTGCATATATTTTTAGGTAGCATAGTCTTTAATAAGGGAAAATGTTCAATGTACTATAAATATACACTGTAAAAAGTGTATTACCACCCTGCTCCCAAGGGAGCAACTTTATCTCAAAATGCATTGAACACTTCAGGAGGCTTTTTATCTATGCCCTGTATGTTTTTTTTCCTTGTCAAACTTCCCTGCTTGATCATCATTTTAGTTAGTTTAACATCCTGTTCAGGGTGTTACTCACTTAATTAAACCTTATTTCACTGCTTCCGTTGCATCTCTAATACCTCTGTGTGCCCTTTCATTCACCATTATTACAGCTAAATTGCTAATTGTTTGTGTTTTTCTTGTGATTTCACATGTTCATATCCCTCTTGGGGTATTATTAAGCTAATACCACTTAAATATGATGCTTCACTTTCTGACATTTGCCAGGATTTCTTGGCTATATTTACTGCTATATTTTCTCCTTTTGGGATTTTTAGTCTATTTTTTTACTCAGTTTTGCTTGTACAGTGGAGAGTATATTCTTATGAATCAATACACTTTAATATATATGCAGTCATATGTTTTGATGGGTTCTGGACCTGGATCTACATCCAAACAGGGAATATAACCTTAATGGGCCATATATGGCTAGGGAAAGTGTTTGATAATGTATATTGTAACCATTTTTAACTTAGATGTTTCTATTACATTTTTAATTTTTTTGTATGAATTCAACTGTTTATGTTTTATTTTATGTTCACTGAGAACTTCAGAGTATTGAATGAAAAAAATAACTAAAAAGGGAGTTTATAGGGTCTTCCAAATATTTTGATTGCATAAAGATTTGTATTGTAAGAATCCTAAATTGAACATCATTTAACCGGTTCCGCAGCGGCTTGCGTACATTTACTGCTGCAGTGTGGCTCTATTCTGCAAATCAGTATGTAAATATTACAGGTATATTCGGCGCTCACCTAAAATTAATAAAAATGACCTTATGGTGCATAGACATTCCAAACAATACTGTGAGCTAAAAAATAATTGTATCTGTCCACTTAATTAGATGCACTAACAATCAGACAAGATTCTGTGTGAAGAGGGATCTTAGATTGTTTTGACACACACAACTAGTCTTTGCCGGTGTATAAAAGGTTAATAATCACCCAACAAAAATCCATACGAAAACAAAGTCCATAAGAAAAGAAAAGAATGAGACAAACTTTATCTTGCTGGAAGGGTCACCGCTGACTTTAGGATGGCATGATTCTCCCTCAAATAGAGACCGCTCATGGAAAGCAAGAGGAGATATTCATTGCGCACATTTCCAATATAACAGATACTGAGACAAAGGTGGTAGAAATTATACACTCACGTGTCCCAGTGCCGACCGACCGGCACTGTCTGTTACTGCGTATGTGCTGATCTGCAAGCTCCATGTCTTGCCCAGCGTGCGTTCCACCGTTCGGAAGCTGAGGACCAAAGGAGCCGGAAATGACGTCAGGAAAAGGCGCTGCTTCTATGCACTTTGTGTTTTCCTTAAACACGTCATCAGGAAGTACACCTAGGCGTACTTCCTGATGACGTGTTTAAGGAAAACAGGAATGCATAGAAGCTGCGCCTTTTTCTGACGTCATTTTCGGCTCTTTTGTCCTCAGCTTCCGAACGGTGGAACGCACGCTGGGCAAGACACGGAGCTTGCAGATCAGCACATACGCAGTAACAGACAGTGCCGGTCGATCGGCACTGGGACACATGAGTGTATAATCTCTACAACCTTTATCTCAGTATCTGTTATATTGGAAATGTGCGCAATGAATATCTCCTCTTGCTTTCCATGATCGGTCTCTATTTGAGGGAGAATCATCCATCCTAAAGTCAGCGGTGACCCTTCCAGCAAGATAAAGTTTGTCTCATTCTTTTCTTTTCTTATGGACTTTGTTTTCGTATGGATTTTTGTTGGGTGATTATTAACCTTTTATACACCGGCAAAGACTAGTTTTGTGTGTCAAAACAATCTAAGATCCCTCTGCACAGAGAATCTTGTCTGATTGTTAGTGCATCTAATTAAGTGGACAGATACAATATTGTTTTAGCTCACAGTATTGTTTGGAATGTCTATGCACCATAAGGTTATTTTTATTAATTTTAGGTGAGCGCTGAATATATCTGTAATATTTCCATACTGCTTTAATTCAGTACAATTGTTATTTGTCTGAACGTAGGTAGGCTGCATAACCTTTGATCACATGGTTTTCATTATGTACATCTCAATCAATTTATTTTGTTGTTTGAAGGTATAGTACTACACGAGATGTTTCTTTAGTGGGGGCCAATATCATTTTTTTCTCATACTATTCTGCAAATCGCAGTCTATAAACAGCAGCTCACACATGCGCAGCTAGTGGGAGGGCTCTCAGGCCCCTACACTCTACAGGAGTGTGCCCACGGCTTGGGCGGACCCGATGTCCGCTGGCGAGCCACAATGACCTGACAGAGAGAAAGAATGGGGAACCGCTGATGTAAAAACGGCAGTTCCCCGCTCTGCCAGTGGGCATTTAAAAGATCTACTGGTCTCTGTCACTGGGATCAGTTAGATCTCTTATGACCCCCTCACAGTTAGAACACACCCAGGGAACACAGTTAACCTCTTCAATGCCAATTTCATTTATACAGTAATCAGTGGATATTTAAATTTCTGATCGCCGTATAACTGTCATTGGTCAAAAAAAGTATCAAAAATGTCTGACATGTCCGTCCCAATATCAAAGTCCCAATAACAATCGCATATCACCAGCATTACCAGTAAAAAAAAATAGTAAAAACCCCAGAAATAAATTCTCATGGTTTGTAAATGCAGTAACTTTTGTGCAAACCAATCAATAAATGTTGATTGCATTTTTTTTTACCAAAAAAATTAGGAAGAATATAAGTCAGCCAAAACCAATGAATACATTTTTTTTTATTTTTTTTTGGATTTGTATTTTAGCAAAAAGTAAGAAATATTTTTTTTTTTTTTTGCAAAATTGTCGCTCTTTTTTTGTTTATAGAGGTGATCAGAAATGACGCAGAGGTAATCAAATACTACCAAAAGAAAGCTCTATTTGTGGGAAAAAAGGACACAAATTTTGTTTGGGTACAACGTCACACAACCGCGCAATTGTTAGTTAAATCGATGCAGTGCCCAATTGCAAAAAGTGCTCTGGTCCTAACATGGGAAATCCTTACGGGGCTGAAGTGTTTAAATGCCTGTGACATTAAAATGCTATTTGTGACATCACAAAGCCTTCAATAGCATCAACATTTTGACTACAGTGACAACATTCTGTTTGTGACATCATGATAACTACTTTGTTCAGTTATATACATTATGGTCTGCAAAGGAGAGAGTGCCAAGATATTAGGAGAGGAACGTGGGGCAGAGAAAAAGACTGAAGAAGGAATAGTTCCCTTTATTCTTGACCATTTTTGGTCATTCATGTCACCCAGGATCCCCAGCTGGTTTATTTACAAACAGGAGCCAGCTGGCAGTCTGCCATTTAGTGGCGGTAGTTAGAGTTGAGCAGACACCTGGATGTTCGGGTTCTGCCGAACTTCGCAAAAAAGTTCGGGTTCAGTGCCGAACTTGACCCGAAAATGACCCCGGACCCTGAACCCCATTGAAGTCAATGGTGACCCAAACTTTTGGGCACAAAAATGGCTGTAAATAGGTCCTGGAGAGGGCTGCAAAAGGAAGCAAAATGGGGGTAAGAGTAGGACAAGTGCCCTGCAAACAAATGTGGATAGGGAAATAACTTAAAATCACATAAAAAAAATGGAGGAGGACGTGGATGTGGAGTAGGAGGTTGAGTAGGCCGTGACCATGGTGGTGTAGGTGGAAGTGGCGGAGGAGGAGGAAGAGGTAGCCAACACAAAGTTTTTTGTTTTTTTTTTTTCTAATTGGGGTAGCCCCCAAAATATTGAGACATATTAAAAAAAACCAAGTATACCAATGGCTGTGTGAGGCCTGTCTAAATGTCTATTCTGCACAAGGTACAGACAAGTCTTGTGGCATCCATGCCTGATTCATTTTAATAAACGTTAGCTTGTCCACATTGGCTGTGCACAGATGGCTGCACTTGGCTGTGATAACGCCCCCTGCCGTGCTAAACACACGTTCAGACAATACACTGGCTGCAGGGCAGGCCAGCACCTCCAAGGCATAAATGGCAATCTCAGGCCATGTGCCCAATATGGAGACCCAGAAGTTGAATGGGGCAGACCCATCAACCAGTACATGTAGGCGTGTGCACACATACTGTTCCACCATGTTGCTGAAATGCTGCCTCCTGCTAAGACCTGGCCTATCAGCTGGTGGTGCTGTTTGTTGTGGCGTGCTGCTGACAAAGATTTTCCATATTTCAGCCATGCTAACCCTGCCTTCTGAGGTGCTGGTGGTGCCACAGCTGCATTGGTGACCTCTTCCTCCTCCTCCGCCTTCGCCTTGTGCTTCCACTGAGCCCCCGGTGTCATTTGGGAATGCCCCCAGCAGCACGTCTACCAGCGTGTGCTTGTAGTCGCGCATCTTCCGATCATGCTACAGTGAGGGAATTAAGGACGGCACGTTGTCCTTGTAATGGGGATCCAGTAGGGTGGCCACCCAGTAATCAGCACAAGTTACAATGTGGGCAACTCGGCTGTCGTTGAGCAGGCACTGCAGCATGTAGTTGCTCATGTGTGCTAGGCTGCCCAGAGGCAAAGACAAGCCGTTCTCTGTGGGAGGTGAATCATCGGTGTCCTCCGTATCCCCCCAGCCATGCTCCAGTGATGCCCACAAGCTGCGTTGGGTGCCACCCTGCTGTGAACATGGTTCCTCATCCTCCTCCTCATCATCCTCGTCCTCCTCATCCTCCAGAACTGTGCCCTGGCTTGAAAATGTTTTACCTGGACTATGCTGGTGCAGGAACCCACCCTCCGAGCCACTTGTGAATGACTGGCCTGAAAACCGTGGAAATTACCCCTCTTCCTCCTCCTCTTCCTCCTGTGCCACATCCTCTTCCATCATCGCACAAAGTGTTTTTTCAAGGAGACATAGAAGTGGGATAGTAACGCTGAGAACAGCGTCATCGGCACTGGCCATGTTGGTGGAGTACTCGAAGCACCGCAATATGGTACACAGGTCTCGCATGGAGGCCCACTCGTTGGTGGTGAAGTGATGCTGTTCCGCAGAGCAACTGACCCGTGTGTGCTGCAGCTGAAACTCCACTATTGCCTGCTGCTGCTCCCACAGTCTCTCCAGCATGTGCAAGGTGGAGTTCCACCTTGTGGGCAAGTCGCATAGGAGGTGGTCAGCAAGGAAGGCTGAAGTTCCCGCACAGCGCAGACAGGCGAGCAGCAGGGTGAGTATGCCAAAAGCGCGCACAGACGGCCCGCACTTTCTGCAGCAGCTTTGACATATCCAGTTAGTTTTTTTAGAAATTTCTGCACCACCAAATTCAGCACATGCGCCAGGCAAGGGATGTGCATCAAACCGGCTAGGCCCAGAGCTGCTATGAGATTTTTCCCATTATCGCACACCACCAGGCCAGGCTTGAGGCTCAGTGGCAACAACCACTCATTGGTCTGTTGTTCAATGCCCTTCCACAGCTGCTGTGCAGTGTGGGGTTTATCCCCCAAACATATCAGTTTTAAAACAGCCTGCTGTCGTTTCCCCCTGGATGTGCTGAAGTTGGTGGTGAAGGTGTTACACTGAGCGGATGAAGAAGTGGTAGAGTAGGAGGAAGCACAGTAGGAGGAGGAGGCAACAGGAGGCAAAGAGAAATGCCCTGCAATCCTTGGTGGCGGAAGGACATGAGCTAAACGGCTAGCTGCCTCAGGCCCACCCACCACTACATTTGCCCAGTGTGCAGTTAGCGAGATATAGCGTCTCTGCCCGTGCTTACTGGTCCACGTATCAGTGGTTATGTGGACCTTGCCACAGAAGGCGTTGCTCAGTGCACACTTGATCTCGTCCCGACTTGTTTGTGCAGGGAAGGGATGGCTCGCCTGGAAAAGTAGTGGCGGCTGGGAACCACATACATCAGGTTTTTAAAACTGTCCGTGTCCACCAGACGGAATGACAACATTTCAAAGGCCAGGAATTTTGAAATTCTGGCATTAAGGGCCAGGGATTGTGGGTGGGTAGGGGGTACTTCCTCTTTCTCTCCAGTGTTTGGGAGATGGAGAGCTATAAGCTCCCATGGGACCGTGTGGAAATGATTGGGGACGGTGGCGGACATGGTGGCGTTGCTGTCACATGCTCTGTTTGCTGGGTGACACTGGCACTGTAGAGGTGGAGGAAGAGGCCGAGGCAGCAGCAGAAGAGGAAGCAGGAGGAGGCCGAGACCTTTCTTGGATTTTGAGGTGCTTATTCCACTGCAGCTAGATGCCTGGTCATGCAGGTTGTGCTCAGGTTTAGAACATTTATACCTCGCTTCAGGCTCTCATTGCACAGCGTGCAAACAACTTATGTCTTGTCATCAGCTCATTGTCTGAAGAACTTCCACGCTGGGGCACGCCTTTGAGCTGCCGTTGGTGTGCTAGGTCCCTGTGGGGGGGTGGGTAGTAGCAGGCGTACTGTCTAGGGGTCTGTCACTCCGCTTTTGCAACATGCTTCCTCTTTTGCTGTGCTGGTGCCTCTGTGCGACCACCTCCACTTCCTCCAAACTGCACACGTTGCATGACCTTCATTCCATGTGGGGTCTAGGACCTCATCATCCTCCTCCACATCATCTTCCACCCACCTTTCACCACTGGCATCCTTGTCAATCTGTACACTGTGGAAAGCTGCAGCAGTTGGCACCTGTGTTTTGTCATCATCAGAGACGTGCTGCACTGGTGTTTCCATGTCCTCATCTTGCAACAGAAGTGGTTGGGCATTGGTGCACTCAATGTCTTCCACTTCTGGGGCAGGGCTATATGGATGGCCCATGGAAAGCACGCCAACAGAGTCATCAAAAAGCATAAGAGACTGCTGCATGACTTGGGGCTCAGACTGCTTGGCTGATTTACAAGGGGCTGAGGTGAAAGACAGATGGCCATGCGGTTCAGGTGCCAACTCTGAGCTTTCATCAAGGGACCGGGTGGGAGACAATGTGAAGGAACTGGAGGCATTGTCAGCCACCCAATCTACTATCGCCTGTACTTGTTCTGGCCTCACCATTCCTTGAGCGGCATTCAGGCCTACCATATAACGTTGAAGGTTCTGTTGGCTACTCGTACCTGACGAAGGTGTTTCACTTGTGCGTGTAGCTGGCACAAATTGACCACGTCCTCTCCTTGCAATAGGAACTTCACCAACATGACCAACACCAGCAGCACCAGCAGCACCACGAACACATCACTTATTTGACACTCTCCTAATTCTGGACGTAAATGTACTATGTAGCACTATTTATTAATACAAAAAAAGAATAATAAATTCTTCTTTTTTTTCTGAAAAAACAGCAACGTAGACACACTTTTTATTTTTATGCAAGAAATGCAACGCTCACACCAGCAGCAGGAACCTCTCCCTAAACCATTATGATATGATTTTTGAACAATAATCTGTCCCTCATAGGAGCAGCAGGAACCTCTACCTGAAGCACTATGATGAGATGATTTTAGAACAATAATCTATCCCTCACAGGAGATGCAGAAACCTCTCCCTCTAGCAGTATAAGAGGATTTTAGAACAATAATCTGTCCCTCACAGGAGCAGCAGGAACCTCTCCCTCTAGCACTATGTTGAGATTATTTTAGAACAATAATCTGTTCCTCACAGGAGCAGCAGGAACCTCTCCCTGTAGCAGTATGAGATGGTTTTAGAACAATAAACTGTCCCTCACAGGAGCAGCAGGAACCTCTCCCTGTAGCACTAGGATGATATGATTTTAGAACAATAATCTGTCTCTCACAGGAGCAGCAGGAACCTCTCCCTCTAGCACTATGATGACATGGTTTTAGAACAACAATCTGTCCCTCACAGGAGCAGTAGGAACCTCTCCCTGTAGAACTATGATGAGATTGTTTTAGAACAATAATCTGTTTCTCACAGGAGCAGCAGGAACCTCTCCCTGTAGCACTATGATGAGATGGTTTTAGAACAATAAACTGTCACTCACAGGAGCAGCAGGAACCTCTCCCTGTAGCACTAGGATGAGATGATTTTAGTTCAATAATCTGTCTCTCACAGGAGCAGCAGGAACCTCTCCCTGTCGCACTATGAGATGATTTTAGAACAATAATCTCTCCCTCACAGGAGCAGCAGGAACCTCTCCCTCTAGCAGTATGAGATGATTTTAGAACAATAATCTGTCCCTCACAGGAGCAGCAGGAACCTCTCCCTATAGCAGTATGATATGATTTTAGAACAATAATCTGTCCCTCACAGGAGCAGCAGGAACCTCTCCCTATAGCACTGAGTTGATTTTAGAACAATAATCTGTCCCTCATGGGAGCAGCAGTAACCTCTCCCTATACCACTGAGATGATTTTAGAACAATAATCTGTCCCTCACAGGAGCAGCAGGAACCTCTCCCTATAGCACTGAGATGATTTTAGAACAATAATCTGTCCCTCACAGGAGCAGCAGGAACCCCTCCCTATAGCACTGAGATGATTTTAGAACAATAATCTGTCCCTCACAGGAGCAGCAGGAACCTCTCCTTATAGCACCCCTCTCCAAGGACGACGAGGACACTTCCTGTCTAATAACAAGATTTTAGTATAGTATGACGATATCCCTCTCCAAGGACGACGAGGACACTCCCTGTCTAATAACAAGATTTTAGTAGAG
>BLSH010123562.1:460288-474860 GCA_018402905.1 Glandirana rugosa | reverse complement strand
AGGCCCATATATTCCTTTTTCAGACACTCTGTGGTTTTCCTCCCACACGACTCGGGTTGTGCTCCCACAACCCGAGTTTACCGTTACTTCCCTCTCCAAAACTAATACCCGCTGAAGTTGTACGGACTGCAATTGACCTTAAGAGTTTGACGATAATGTTCGTCCTCGTCCCTACATTACCTTCGCGACTTACCCCAAAGAGATTTTGTCAATCATTTTTAGGGTTGGGCTCCACTAGTATAAGAACTGGATCATGACTGTTTACCCCTAGTTGACAGACTACAACTCCACCCCCTCTTAAACCCAAGATTACTAGTGGTTACAGAAACCAAACTATAATTTTCCATTACATCCCTGCTCCTGCTTGTAATAGCAGTTTGAGAATTCCAGTTAACGTCAGGCATGTTGAAGTCGCCCATAATCAAAACCTCTCCCTTCATTGCCATTTGAGCCCAACACCCTCGTGTTGGGCTCAGCACACCCTCCTTTTGGTGTCTCACAGACTTTTTCCTTATATACCCGGATTGGAGTGATCATCCAGTTTTTCATTGTGACAATTGCACACCCTAGTGGCCCTCCCCCTCCTTCTGATAGCGTCGGGACGATTGACACCTTTTTTATCTTGTTTGTGTGTTTGTCTCCCCCCTGTGTGTGGTGTTTGTGCTGTGTATGTCAGGTACTGTCCTCAGGGAGACTTAGTCTTCCTTAGACAGTTTAGATACTTGCTGTTATCTCATTTACATATGCTTTGATGTTATTGCACATTTTTGCTGCTTTGCACATTTTTTTAAAAATAAAATTTAAATTGGCTTTTCATTACATATTGTAGTAATTGCCCTTCCTTTTGTGATAACCGTTCTGGTTCCCCCGGCTCGGGAGAAAAATTTTGTATATGCAATTTCTTTGGTTAAAGAAGGACACCCACACTGGGGTGAGTGGCACTACAATATGATGATTTAGACCAGAAGGACCTATTCAAACCTGTCAATAGTTCTCTTAGTTCTTTATATATATGCCTCAAAATAAGCCTCTAAAATAGAGACCAATCATGTATATAAGTCTTTTTTTGCTTTTAAATGCACAATGATGAAATGCAGAAGTTCCCTACACATATTACTGTAACATTATTGATTATATCATCATATATAAAATGATAACCGTACTGGTCCTTTTAGAAGAGAATATGAAAAAAATGTATATACTCTATACATTGGCTGGATATTATGACTTTTCATTAGAGAGAGAGACTGAGATAGAAAAGCTTAACTGATTTTTAGTACAGCTTGCAATCAGCCAGCTGTGTTAAGCATTAGTGTTCTCAGCAGTTAAATGTAGGTTGAGAATTTAAACTATAATTAATCATGGCATAATTAACATTTCTTTATTTGCCACAAACTTCACATAAAACCTGCTTCATGTTACTTGTTGTGATGGACAATTGTTACAGTCCTGGTCATAATGTATAAATGTGCGTATGAATTTATAAGGATTAGGGCACATTTTCTGGATAACAATGCATGGCTGGCTTCATATTAAGAAAAATAGACATTTACCTATACAAGACTGGATTTTGTGAGTGAACATACATGTGCTTCATTGCACTTCACCTAATTTAACAATTTAACCAGGCACTATTTGTCAAGGCTCTTGTGCTGGAGAGAGGTAGATCCATAGTCTTCAGGGAAAGGGAATTTTCTGGCAAAAGAATTATAATTATTTAGCAGACTTACCTGCCATTAGGGACAAATGATTGCCCCTGGATGCAGAGAGCTTGTGTCTAGGGTGATCATCTGGCCTGACTCCAGGCAATCGCTCCATGTGCAATTAAACCTGAACACCAGTGGACAGCTGCAGCTGCTAGCAGCCTGTCTTTGCTTTGTACAGACTGAGTGGCCACAACTATCTGCATCCACTGTGAATCCATCAGCAGGAATCAACTGGATTCTTGCTGCAGTTGGCACTAACATACTGTGTGAATAGGAACTTAACCTTAAATTTCAGTTCATAAAAAGGCATGTGGTGGCATTTCACAAGAGTAAATAAGAAGCTGAGTGCATTTCTGGCAGTCAATGGATATTTTTATGCAACTGCCATGTACTTATATGGATAATGCATGGGGAAATGTGCAAATTACTGCAGAGATGTACTGCATTTTTTAAATTTCTTCTTAACAAACACTTCTAAACACAGCTAAAATAAAATGTATTACAAGTACTTATATAGCTATCAATTTATGCAGACATAGTTACATAGTTACTATGTACTATGTCTTTAAATGGATAATGCATGGGGAAATGTGCAAATTACTGCAGAGATGTACTGCATTTTTTTCTTTTATTTTGTCTTAACATACACTTCTAAACATAGCTAAAATGTATTACAAGTACTTACATAGCTATCATTTTATGCAGTGCTTTACATATCTATTGTACATTCACATGAGCCCCTACCCTCAAGGAGCTTACAATCTTTTTCCAAACATATCAGAGTTTACAATCTCGGTCCCTAATTCACATTTATACATCTACATAGTAAGGCCAATTTAGACAGGATCTATTAAACTATCAGCATTCCTTTGGAGTGTGAGAGGAAACTGGAGTACCCGGATGAAACCCACACAGGCTCAGGGAGAGGATGCAAACTCCAGGCAGGTAGTGTCAAACCGATGACCCTGGTGATGCAAGGTAGAAGTGCTAACCACAATTGACTCAAAGCAATTATAATTTACATTTTTCCAAATTATTGTTTCTTTTTGTACACATTTACAATGTTTAAGATTATAAATTAATCATGTACATCATTTTTATGGTTTTGGTATAAAATGTTTATTTTACAAATTAACATATATAATTCATGATGCTTCCATGACATTATTTGCAGTGCATCAAGTCTTCTCACTTGACTGCTTCTGTCTAATTTAAACCTATCCCAGTTTATCTAGGCTAGGGCAGCCTTTCTCAAATGTTTCACCCTAGATGAACCTTTGAAATAACTTTCAGGTCTCAAGGAACTTCATCAAGATTAGTCTATTAGGGGTCATTGGGAAAATGCCACTTATATTGGTGGTGATAAGTGGTAAGTATGCCACCTTTACAGGGTAGCCAAAATGACATCCTTGGAGCCATGTCGCTGGCTCTGCCACCCCAGTGTAACCCTAGAGTTCCATGGGACCCTGGTTGAGTATGGGGTTTGGGGTCAGTGTTCTTCCTCTGACATATTATGCAATGAATGTATTTGGTAACATATGATATTAATGTTGTTCACTGAACAGTACTTAGTCAGCTTATCAAGTATCACGTCAGCTGCTGAGTAGTCTCAAGCTGACAGCAAATAGAAAATATGGACCATAGGACTATTCATATGTGATATTTTTAATTAATGTGGTTTAAACTAAAAATTGTATTTTAAGTCACAATGAATAAATACAGTAAATATTTGCAAAAAAATAACCCCATTATAAATTCCCTTTAAAACCCAGCTGAAGTCAAGAAATAAACAGATAGTTTCACTGTCCTGGTGCAGCAGTATTGTCAGATGTATAAATATGACTGTAAATTCCAATTGGCACCAGAGTGCACTCTGTAATCAGCTTTCTGTAACAGAGTTGGTCTGCTATGCCCATATTCTCTGCAATACAAGTCTGCATGAAAACTGAGATTAAAAGATGTGAGAATTTATTTAGGCTTTACAGAAAAAAGAGCAGGTTAGAAAAAGCATTAATGAGTTATAAGTTAAAAAATAACTGTATGTACAAAGTCTGAAGAAAGTATGCTGGGGCATAAACTGATTTTCTGGTGGTTTGACAGTTTTAGTGAGGCCTTACAAGTTCAGACATAAACTACTTATCAGAATTAACATGGCTTGTCACAGCTGTCACTTCTGCAGAAGATGCAGCCTTGTGCAGTAAAAAACATCTGACTATCTTATGGTATGTTTCCCCACAGATCACTACAGGATTTTCCAATATCACCATCAGATCAAATTTGCAGCACCTATTTGTGGCACTAACTATTTTGAATAGGCAAGAATAGCTAACTTTAGAACAGAACTTTGCTCCAGGCAGGAAAGTTAATATATAAATACAGAAGACTCTTTGGCAGCACAATGAAAGAAAGCTGAACCTTGAGATTTCAGTGCAGGATGGTTTTGCATAAGGAATATGATAGATTGCCACAAATCTTAGATCATGTTTTATTAAATGTCTTATATCTATTTTCATTTTTTTGAATAATTTTGATGCCAGGGTTTGGATGTTACCTTTATTTCAGTAATCCTAATATTTTACCCTGTAATGAGTAATCACCAATAGATAGTCAGAATTGACAGATTATTGTATCTGCCTTTTACTAAATTGTTACCTAAATCTATTAAAGATACTGTGTAATGAGAGTTTCTGTTTACTGGTGTGACTGATAAAGTATGATTCAAAAACAAAAGAACACACTAGCCTCCTTCTGTATATATTCACCCAACATGAATGGCAAGAACAAATATAGGAAACTACTGAAGAATCATGTTGAAGGACCCACCCCCGCACACACACGTAGTATTAAGGGCTCAATTTGTTTAAATAAAAACATTTTAAATACTAGTTCACCAGGGTCATGGAAGAAGTGAATGTGAATTCACCCATGAATAATGGCACAAATGGTACTCTGTCTCTTCTCTCTGTAGGTGAGAATATTATATTAGTAGCTTTAGTATTGAAGAAAAGAGCTAAAGTACTACATTGCCTATAAGTATATTCATTCATAGCAGGGGGCAGGGATGAGAGTTTGCAGCAAATGCTCAGGATGTGCACAGTTTGCAAATCGCTATTTTTTTGGCTAAAAAATGTGCAGGTTCACCACCAGAAATATGGAACCTATAAGAAATGCATAACGCATGCCCTCATCAGCTTATTCACAAGAGCCAACAATTTGAAGGAATGAATTACCCCACCACTTTTCAGGTTCACGGCAACCGTATCTTAATACATTTTTTTAAATTTTGGCATTGGTATGTGTCCCCCGATGTCAGTGTCCAGCTTCCCATGCATGTTGTTTGACAATATCTTAGCTTATTAGATCCAAAAATTGCCAGAGTCAAATAACAAGATTGTCCCCATCCCCTGTTTGTAAATGGAATCCAGGCAGATTTGCTCATCCGTAGTATGAACGATAATGGGAAAATTGTCCATTTAGGATTTATTGTTTATTCTCTGCAACATCTTTTATACATTATCAATTACATGTACTAATAACTACCATGAAACCTTGTTTTTTTTGTTTTTTTACCATTACAAAAATTACCCATGTAGGCAACATGACATAGCCCATTATGAAGACATCAGTATACTATACCATGCCTTTATTGATATCATTCGCCCAAAGCTGACTGCTGTTCAGCTATGTTTATTACACATCATATCACTTACCTCAATTCATTCAGAGGTATGCACCAAGGATGAACAAATCTGATTGGGTTTGGTTCATTTGACTTTAGGCAAACCCGCCAAGAAGTCCATGAACCCAAAAGGGACGGGAAGCAATTAAAAAAATATTTTATTTGCTTTTACTGTTGCTCAGTGGGAATGGAGTCTTTTTGTGGGTCAAAGGGCAACAGTTAATATACATACATACTTTAAATAATGCCCTGAAGCTTAAAATGATGTTAGGGAACAGTACGACATACTCCTTTAAAACAAAAAAGGTAAAAACACATTGTGAGTTTCCTGTTAAAATCCTGCCCAGACCCATATGAAGGCATGCAGCCTTGGTGGCCAGGAAGGTGAGGGCAATGAGCATGTGGTCAAATCTTGCTGTAGCAAATTTGTTCAATGACATCACCTGGGATCCCTGGCTGCCTGTTGAAATTTAGCAGCTGGGAATATGGGTGAGTGAACTGCCCCATTAGTTTGGAGAGTCCACAGACAGGCTGGGTTTCAGGCGTAAAACTGACCCTCTCATTCCTAATGCAGAACAGTGAAATATATCAAACACAACACTTAGTAAAAGTTCCCCAGTCCACCCAGTGAAAAACAATCAGAGTTCATGCTTTTATTCCGCAATTACAATGTAAATAGTATTTACTTTTAAGTATTTTATGCAATGCCAGGATACAAAACATGCTGTTAGTGCACTTTGGTTAAATTATGGTGTCATTTTGATGTTCATTTGATATTCCATGTTCGCCAGTAAATATCATTGCATATTATTTCACAAAACCTTGTGATTTTCATTTCTAATAGTCTACAAAATCAGAGAGGAAAAATACATCAGTATGAATCTGTATTTTGCTCTTTAAGTATATGTTTTCAGAAAATCTGTGTGATAATAAAATAAATATGCTTGTACAGCAGCGGTGAATGACTACTTTATAGCTGTATTTGATTTATTACCAGGCACTGGCTGGCTTAATGAGCCAGTTTCTGTGATTAATTGGAAGAAGTAAGTTGGTTAGAGAGGATTTCTAAGTTTGATGTTTAGGTTTACTTTTGATCATGTGCTTATAACACAATTTCCCTATGGCGTAGAAGACAAAATGAGGATTCAAATTCTGCATCATGTTAAAAAATGGCATAAGCTAATATAAAAGCACTCAATTAATGACATGTTACTATTTTATTGAAGAAGGTAGCAATGCAAATAAAAAAAATCTGAGAAAACATTAGTGTAGGCAAAATAACGAAATACACAAATCTATGTAATGCTTATTTTTTGTACCTGGTGATCCTGCCAGTAAATTACTATATCAACTTTAACAATGCTCAGTGAAGTTCTACACTAGCCGAAGTGCTGAGCTGTCTTGGGTGGAGTGTTCAAGCTAACGAGTAAGTATAGGCCCCAGTCCAGCCTACGTTCGACTCGAACATCAGGCGTGCGCCCGTTCGCAAAATGTAGAACATTATGGGGCGTTTGCAGCAAATTTGAGTACTGTGGAATGCCCCATAATGCAGTGCAAGACCGCAGGGAATGAAACCCGCTGATTGGCCAAAGCATGCACATGACCTGCATGCTTTGGCCAATCACAGCGCACTCTGCTGTGAGAGCCATGATTGGCCAAAGGCAGGGTGCCTTTGGCCAATCATGGCTCAGGGGTCTCTGTCCACACCCCACAATATATAAGGCAGCTTGAACAGCGGCCATATGTAGTGTGTGAAAGTGGAGAATTGAGCTAGTTTAGCTAGGTTAGTTAGTGGCGTGCAGGCAGTGTAGTATATAGTGTAAAGTATATACAGTGCAGGCAGTGTAAGAATATATATATACAGTATAGTATATAAAGTATATATATATATATATACACACTGCATTCACTGTAGACTATATATACAGCGCATTCAGTATAGAGTATATACAGTCAGTGCAGTCAGTGTAAGAATGTATATATTCAGTAAAGTATATATATATATATATATATATATATATATATATATATATATATATATATATATATACTCTGCATTCGGTATAGACTATATATACAGTGCTTTTGGCGGTGTACAGTATATAATCCACTTCAGGCAGTGTATTAATATATATATATATACAGCCTAGTATACAGTTGTGCTCATAAGTTTACATACCCTGGCAGAATTTATGATTTTTTGGCCACACAAGAACATTTATTTCACTCATGGTTAGTGTTTGGCTTAAACCATTTATTATCAATCAACTGTGTTTACTCTTTTTAAATCATAATGACAACAGAAACTACTCAAATGACCCTGATGAAAAGTTTACATACTCTATTTCTTAACATCAATGACAGCTTGAAATCTTTTGTGGTATTTGTGGAGGAGGCTCTTTATTTTCTCAGATGGTAAAGCTGCCCATTCCTCTTTGCAAAAAGCCTCCAGTTCCTGGAAATTCTTGGGCTGTCTTCCATGAACTGCATGTTTGTGATCTTCCCAGAGTGTATCAACATGATATTGAGATCAGGAGACTGAGATGGCAGTGATATATAGTCTATACTGAATGCAGAGTGTATATATATATATATATATATATATATATATATATATATATATATATACTCTGAATTCAGTGTAAACTATATATACAGTGCATTCGGCGGTGTACAGTATATGATCCACTTCGGTCTGGTATGGATTTAAGGGGAACCCCGCACCACAATTAAAGAAAAAATTGCCCACTTGGATTTCCCACTGTAAGACCGAAGCACTTTTTGCAATTTGGCACTTCGTTGCTTTAACTGACAATTGTGCAGTCGTGCAACGCTGTACCCAAACAACATTTGCATCCTTTTTCCCCACAAATAGAGCTTTCTTTTGGTGGTATTTGGTCACCTCTGCGTCATTTCTGATCACCGCTATAAACAAAAAAAGAGCGACAATTTTGCAAAAAAAAATTCTCTTGCCTTTTGCTATAATTCAAATACAAAAAAAAAAATATAAAAAAACAAATGTATTCATCGGTTATGGACGATTTATATACTTCCTCAAATTTTTGGTAAAAAGAATTGCAATCTGCATTTATTGATTGGTTTGCGCAAAAGTTGCCATGTTTACAAACCAAGAGAACTAATTTCTGGCATTTTCACATTTTTTTTCTAGTAATGGCGGCGATCTTCAATTTTTATTGTGACTGCGATTTTGGGGCGGACATGTTGGCCATTTATACAGCGATCAGAAATTTAAATATACACTGATTACTGTATAAATGTCATTGGCAGTGAAGGGGTTAACCTGCAGGGGGAGATCTAGGGGTTAATTGTGTTCCCTAGGCGTATTCTATCTGTGAGGGGGCTGGGCTGTCAGGGGCATAAGAGATCTAACTTATTCCAATGACAGGGATCAGTAGATCCCTTACATGCCACCTGTCAGAATGGGGGTACCGCCGTGTTTACTTCTGCGGTTCCCCGTTCTTTCCCTGTGGCACCTCATCGCGGCTCGCCGGCGAACATCGGGTCCACCCGAGCCGCGGGCACACTCCTCCAGAGTGCAGCGGGCACGAGCGTGCTCCGCCAGCAGCGCGCTCGCACCCCCTAGCTGCCTGTCCATAAATCAACGTCTATTTACAGTGATTCGCGAGACAGCTCCACACTGCCGCAGTGAATATACTGTGCGCAGTGTAGAAGTGGTTAAGGGGAACGCCATGCCAATTTGTTTTAAAAAATGGCGTTGGGGTCCCGCCAAAATCCAAACCAGGTCTTTGGTCAGGTCAGGATATAGGGGAGGATGAGCGAGTACATTCCCCTCGTGAACCATACCAGTCCACATGCCCTCAACATGGGGAGGGTGCTTTGGGGTCCCTCCCAAAGCACCATGTCCCCATGTTAATGGGGATAAGGGCCTCTTCCTGAAAGCCCTAGCTGGTGGTTGTCTGGGTCTGTGGGCAGGGGCTTATCAAAATCTGGAAGCTCCCTTTAACAAGGGGACCGCCAGATCCCGGCCCCCCATGTGAATGAGTATGGGTACATTGTACCCCTACCCACAAAAAAAGGAGTGTAGTGTTACAAAAAACAGTAGGCAGTTTTTGACAAGTCCTTTATTAAAAATGTCTTCTTCTTCCCCAGCTTATTCTTCTTCTTTCTTCCTCCGGTCTACCTCCATCTTCTCCTTCCCCACTTCTTCTTCTGGTTTTCTCCTTTTCCTTTCAGTCTTACTCCGCTTCTTCTTTCTTCTCATCATCTTCTTCTTTTTCTTCTCCACTGCCGCTCCTGCTGCTGACCAGTGGCGACTTCCAGAATGGGCTGTCTTCAGTTTGACAGTTATTTTATAGGCAAGGGCGGGGCCACCCACTGACATAACTGAGTGACCCCACCCCCTTCTGATGTCATGTGCTGTCAGGGGGGCCAGTGTAATTTTTTATACATTTTTAATAAAGGACTTGTCAAAAACTGCCTACTGTTTTTTGTAACACTACTCTCCTTTTTTGTTGAATGGGTAGGGGTACAATGTACCCCATACTCATTCACATATGGGGGTTGGGATCTGCAGACCCTGACAGCCACAAGCCAGTGTTGTCTGGAAGAGGCCCTTGTCCCCATCAACATGGGGACAAGGTGCTTTGGGGGACCCCAAAGCCCCCTCCCCATGTTGAGGGCATGTGGCTCACTATCCTGACCTGCCAGGTTGCATACTAGGATAAGGGTCTGGTATGAATTTTTGGGGGGACCCCATGCAATTTTTTTTTAAAAAATTGGCACGGGGTTCCTCTTAAAATCCATACCAGACCCAAAGGGCCTGGTTTAGATTTTGGGGGGACCCCATGCCATTTTTTTAAAAGCAATTGGCACTGGGTTCCAAGTAAAATCCATACCACCCGAAGGGCCTAGTTTGGATTTTGGGGGGATCCCCACGCAAAATTTTTCAGTGATTTTTAATCTATATTGCCGGGAGTCGGCAATACATTTCATCTGCGGCAATTTTAAATGTAATTTTTTTCCTTTAGAAATGTAATTTTGCTCCAGCACTGTTCTAGACAATGCACAGATGCACCACTTTACAGGCAGACTAAGGGGACCTCCCCAGGCACAATATTTAAAGGAATATTTTGTTTTTATTGTTTAACTTTCAGCATTAAAATCACTGCTCCTGAAAAAACGATTGTTTTAAACACTTTTTTTTGCATTGATACATGTCCACTAGGGCAGTACCCGGGTCCTCATACACTTTTTATGGAAATAACTTGTGCATAAGCCTTTAAAATTAGCTCTTTTGAGTTTTCATGTTCGTGTCCCATTGACTTTAATAGGGTTCGCGTGTCCGCACAAACTTATTGCCGGTTTGCAGTGTTCTGGTGTGAACCAAACTGGGGGTGTTTGGCCCATTACTACTAACCAAAGCCCCACTGAAATCAATAGGAGTCAAATCTGTCAAATAAAAAACACCCATTTTCTTAATAGTTAAAGTAGAACTAAAGACAACATTTGTTTTTTCAAAATGGATAGAGCAAGAGGCAGTCATAATCCCTGTCAGATTTTTATTGCCATCTCTGTCCCATTGCGGAGATTTCTCTTCACTTCCTGTCCCATAGCCAAACAGGAAGTAAGAGGAAATCTCGCAAATTAAATTTCTTGGGGACCCCCAGCTCACCAGAACCAGTGTACCTATTGGAAGATTTCCTATCTTTTACTTTTCTGGGGACAACTCAACATTTGGGGTTTTCTTTTACTTTTACTTTCAATGATAATGGTAAACAGGAGAAATAGAGATGGTGAATCTCCCTAATGGGGACACAGACAGCAATAAAAATTGACACGCTTGGGGGCTGAGCTAGCCATGGTAACCAGCGGGGATATACCGGCACATAGCGGGCTGCAGACCCTTCCAAACACCCCATCAGTGAGACCTTTCCTCAGGGAACACGCTGGGATTGAGTAAGAAAAGAAAGGGGGACAGGAGGCCTCAAAAGCTAACAGCCTTTTTCACAGCAGGGACTAAGCAAGATGGCGCCAATTCTTGTGCACCTTTCATAGCCAGCACTCCACACTGGGGGCACACCATAAATCATCCAGAAAAAAGGAACCATCCTCCAAAGAATCACAACACTCCTCCTCACACCCCTACCTCAGGGAGCCCAGAAAAAGCGTGATTCAGGATGGATGGATTGGATACTGGACATGAGGTGAGCCCAGGCCTAGACTCAGGGGATGATACCAGGGAGCTGCCTGACTCTATTGACCACTTCCCCGCTAACAATCTGCCAGTGCTAAATACCACCCTGAAGGATATGCTAGTCTCTCTGCGGAGCTCACTGCATGCAGACATGTTATCCTGTGTACACAAATTTGGAGTGGAGATGCAGGCAATATCTACTAGGGTGGATCACATTGAATCAAAGATGGGGGAATATGCTGCCACTATAAATTACCTGGTAGATGCTCATGACAGTAAAGAGGAGGAGAGGCAGTTAAAGCAAAAAACGCAGACATTGAAGCTCGAGGAGGAATAACCTCAAGATCAGGGGAGCCCCTGAATCATTTGAACAATCTGATCTGTGTGACTATGTTGCACAGCTATTTACATCAATACTCAGCATTAAACATTACTGTGGAGAGGATCCACTGCTTGCCCAAACCATCCTATCTGCTTGATAATATCCGCAGAGACATTATCCTATGCCAGCACTTTTCTCCTGTGAAGGAACACATTATGTCCGCATCAATAGAGATCTCCTCCCTCCACAGTACAAAGATCTTCAATTCTATGCAGATCTGTCCCAATTCACCCTCCAAAAACTCAGAAACCTCAACACTATCTCTAAAGCACTGAGAAATCACAAGATCAACTACAAGTGGGGTTTTCCAACGAAACTAATTATCACTAGAGCGGGTAAGGACCATGTGGTGGACTCACTTTCTAAAGGCCTGACTCTACCTAGGTCATGGAACATAGTCCAAGAAAAATCCCCACAACCCTTCAGATCACACAGCCCTGAGCATGTGGCAGCTGAATGGAATTTGGTGACATCCAAGAATGCTCGTAAACACAATTGACCTGATCTGCAGCCTTAACATGTAACTCAAGTTAAACCCCAGAGGTAACAACTATCCTTTAAACTAAACTTTTTTCCCCTACAGTTTCTTGAGTAGTCAAGAGCTACACCCAGGTCACAATGACCCATACTTGTTCTGTTTGGAGTTTTCTTCACCAATGTTTCTACCTTTGTTCTGTTGTTGAATTATTGTTAACATTCACTATCGAACGCTAGTCCACCTGTTCATTAAGATGAATCCCCCATCAGCGAACACCGCATGTCTATGGCAATACCTGTGGTCCTCAAGCATCTGGAACTACACAGATAAACTAAAGTTAAATGTAAGTTTTTTCTGCACATGCAACCCACCGCACCAACCATTCGCCTTCATTAATAACATTCTTGACTATTAATGCCAAGGGCCTAAATCACCCTGCAAAATGCAGGTCTTTATGGAAGGAGGCAGCTCAAAACAACATTATCTGCATTCAAGAAACACACTTCCGCATACAAGCTATGCCCAAATGTTCTAATCCCAAATTTCCACACATCTTCCTAGCCAGCACAGATACAAAAAAAAGAGGAGTGTTAACAGCTATAAGAGACTCGGTAGCCTTCACATTACACAAAGAACTTGTGGATCCATTAGGCTGCTATCACATTCTAATATGCATATCAATTCCAATAAGTATACAGTAGCAAATATATACACTCCTAATAAGCACCAACTCTGCTTTACATGCCGAGTTCTCCGAAAAATAACACAAATTCAACAAGCATCCCTAATAATTTGTGGAGATTTCAATCTCCCCTCAGACCCCAAGATGGATTCCACAGCGTAGTCCACTAGATCTCAACCCTCTTTACAGCCCTTACAACTGACCTACAACCTCTATGATGCCTGGAGATACTCCTTCTTCTGTACAAGCCACAAAACATATACAAGACTAGACCTTTTTCTTACTGACAAGTGGCTGTTGCCCAAAATTACATCCTTAAAAATCAACAGTATAACCTGTTCGGATCACACCTTGGTGTCATTATCAGTAGATGACACACGTAATGTGAGCAACACGTACGTTTGGAGATCCAATCTGAGGCTGTTCCAAGCAGATCCTGTCAAGACCACACTAAAGAAAGAAATGCTTGATTTTATTTAAAATAATGCCAACTCTGTAACTGATTAATTTGTAATGTGGAATGCACATAGAGCATTCATGCGGGGGTTACTTATTAAAATGGGGGTGAGGGTCAAGAAGCAGAGGGGGCAGCAAATACAAGAAATCTCCTCCAAAATACACATTTCGGAGGCTCAAAATAAATCCATCACTTCCTCATCCCTTTCTGACCAACTAACGCAACTAAGATATGAACTGTGATTATTACTATTAGAAGATTTTGAAAAAGCCAACACATGGCTTAAAATGACCTTCTATGCTAACAGCAATAAAGCCGGTAAACTTCTAGCCAATCACCTTAAAGGGCATAGACAGAAGACCAAAATGCCCTACATCTTTCATCCAATGAGCCAGGACAAACTGCATCACCCCCAGACTATAGCTGATTCGTTTAGCCACTATTATGGTTCACTTTATAATTTAGAAACAAGACCCACATACCGTACAACCTACAACAAACATGATTGCAGATTTCTTTGATAAAATCAAACTCCCCAAACTAACGGAAAAACAACTGGGCAAATTGAACTCTCCCTTCACATTACAAGAAATTACCCAAACCATTGATTCACTGCCCAACAACAAGTCACCAGGGCCAGACGGATTCACAAGGGAACATTTCAAATCTTTTAACCACTTCAGCCCCGGAAAGTTTTACCCCCTTCCTGACCAGAGCAGTTTTTGAGATTCAGCACTGCGTCGCTTTAACTGACAATTGCGCGGTCGTGCGACGTTGTACCCAAACAAAATTTGCGTCCTTTTTTACCCACAAATAGAGTTTTCTTTTGGTGGTATTTGATCCCCTCTGCGTCATTTCTGATCGCTGCTATAAACAAAAAAAGAGCGTCAATTTTGCAAAAAAAAAAACAGTTTTTCTTACTTTTTGCTAAAATACAAATCCAAAAAAAAAAATATAAAAAAAACATTTTTTTTCATCGGTTTTGGCCGATTTATATTCTTCCTCATATTTGT
>BLSH010123562.1:441005-460278 GCA_018402905.1 Glandirana rugosa | reverse complement strand
ATGACTAGGGACAGTGACCCTAGTCAATCTAGAGGATACGGGTACAATCGGTATTCTTCCTCATATTTGTGATTAAAAAAATCACAATCTGCGTTTATTGATTGGTTTGCGCAAAAGTGGCCGCATTTACGGATGGTGAGAATTAATTTCTGGGGTTTTTATTTATTTATTTTTTTTTTTACTAGTAATGGCGCCGATTTTTAGCGGTACTGCGATATTGCGGCGGAGATGTTGGATATTTTTGACACTTTTTTGGGACCAATGACATTTATTCAGCGATCAGAAATTTAAATGTCCACTGATTACTGTATAAATGTCATTGGCAGTGAAGGGGTTAACCTGGGGGGGAGAGCTAGGGGTTAACTAATGTTCCCTAGGTGTGTTCTTACTGTGGGGGGGCTGGGCTAACATGGGCATAGGAGATCTAACTGATCCCAGTGACAGGGATCAGTAGATCACCTATGCCTGCACTAACAGAGCGGAGAACAGCCGTGTTTACATTTTTGGCTGTAGTCACTCATTGCAGCTCGCCAGCGGACATCGGGTCTGCCCAAGCCGCGGGCACACTCCTCCGGTCACCCGCAGATCGCCGCCTTTTTTTAAATATACTGTGCGCAGTGTGGAACCGGTTAAAGAAGTACTTGCCCCACACCTAGTAGAAGTTTACAATTATGCCGCCTCCTGCTCTTCTTTACCCTCAGAAATGCTCAAAGCACTTATAGTGGCCTTACCAAAGCCAGGGAAGGTTTCCAACACACCACAAAATTTTCACTCCATATCCCTATTAAACAATGATTTAAAAATGTATGATAATTGTTAGCAAACAGATAGATGGACTTACTACCATCCCTAGGCCATCCTGTCCAATCTGGATTCACGAAAGGTCACCAAATGTCTGATGCTACTAGACGTATGATCAACGTTATACATCTAGCCAACAAAACAAGAACGCCTTCTCTTCTCCTGGCTTTGGACGCAGAGAAGACGTTCGACAGAATCCGTTGGGAATACTTAGCATAAGTGATGACCAGAATGCTTTCAACCCCTTTCAACATCACACATGGGACTCATCAAGGCTGTCCACTGTCCCCGCTTATTTTTAACATATTAAGTTAAAAATACCACACATACAATTAGTCTCTTTGCGGACAATATAATACTAATATTAACAGATGTTAAAGTTTCCCTGGCCTCGGTACACCATGCCCTACGACTATTCAATACAGTGTCATACTACAAAGTCAATGAATCTAAATCGTATCTCTTGGGACTGTTACTATCTAGCGAAACTAGACAAGATATTAGCTGCAAGTTCCCATAAACATGGAAAGAAAAAGGTATTTCATACTTAGGTATCACCCTAATCCCTGACACATCAGATTTAATCACAGAAAATTACACCCCATTCTTGCAATTACTCTGCCCCAAATTGGACAGACTAAGCAAACATGAACTATCCTGGTCAGGCAGACTGGCAGCTTTCAACATGCAAATACTCCCGAAACTGCTATACCCCTTCCTGCCCATTCCAGTACACAAATCCTTTCTCTCACAAGCACAATCCATACTAAACAAATATTTATGACAGGGGAAGAAAACCCATTGTGCCTTTAGTAGGCTAGTTAAACTTAGGTGACTAGGAGGGGTAGGTAATACCCAACTAAAAGATTATCACACTGCTACTATTCTAGCACAACTAAAAGAGTGGTTCACCCAGGAGCCCACCACACTTTGGGCTGAACTGGAACAACACAAAATTAAGGAGGGGAACCTCTATAACTTTCTTATTACCAGCCATCTTATCCCACATACGCAACCCACCACTGCCTCTACTATCCAAGCAGCTATAGACACATGGCTTAGCCTTCATACGTGTAGTGATGTAGTAAATGTGAAATACTTCATATACATACACAATAAGGACTTAAACTTAAAATGTTCAGATCACTCCAGTTAGAATACTCTATCCCCCCAGACAGAGTATTATAAAAATATCCAAATATCTCACAGGTTAAAGCAATTTAATAATTTAAAAACCCACCTACCCTGGCAAATTGCCCAATACTGCTCAACTGAACATACAAACACCAAGGGTATATAACCAATTTTCAAACACCTACAGAACAAACAGGATTTTTTTAAATTCCCCCATGATAAAGCTTGGGAGAGAGACTTTGGAATAGAGTATACAGAAGAACAATGGAAGATGGCTCTGAGTGTAACTTATGCATCCACTAAATGTTCCAACCTATGGGAGCTCTTTCAAAAGATTATGATACACTGGTACCTCACTCCATATCACATATCCAAATTTGCCCCGAAAGTCTCACCTGAATGCTGGAGGCAATGTGGACATTCAGGAACACTGCTACACATTTTGTGGTCCTGCCCACGCATTGCCAACTTCTAGTCACGCATATTCTTTCTCACTGAAAAAGTGATAGGAATCCACATACCACCATCCCCTGACATGGCGCTACTATCATTAGGAATAGACACTGTCCCCCCGGCTTTACGAACAGTAACATCCCACATTCTCCTAACAGTTCGACTATGTCTAGTCCGGCACTGGAAAAAAACTTTAGCCCCTGTTTTAAAAGAAACCTTATGAGCTATTAACATACACCTTTCATATGAAATACTTTTTGCATACAGCACAGGCAATCACCTGAAACCTGTGCTAAGAGAAAAAGTAGGCTATCATTGCTAAGCTCTTTTTCAAAAAATGCTACTTGCCTGCCATACTGAGCTTCTGGTTTCATTTGCTTGCAACTTTTTTTAGCTCTACGACTGTAGATGAAGTTACCTCGGTTATGTCATAATTTCCTTCTATGACTAGATGTATATAACCCTTATTATTTAATGTTCAGTTCAACTTGTAGCTGTTTACAAGTGAATGGTAACCATAAAAAATAATTGTTATATCTGCTAAACCATTCATTAGAAATAACTAAGCAAATCTGGGTTTTTCAACATAGTGTTTGCATGCAGTTAGTCATGCAGTAAGATAAAGAATGGCAGTCAGTTACTAAGCATTTTCAGAGGGAAGTCAACAATGGCACCCCACATATTTCTTTCACTATAGGTCTCCATTCATAACATCTAATAAATAACTTGCACAATATAACAAACCTGTATGCATGAAAGCATTGTCAAGCCATAATATAGTTTATGAGCTTGTTTCCATTGGTACAATGGCAGAACAAGAAGCATTGGTAGTTGCTACATTTGTGTCCTCTGTTGCTCTGTTGGTAAGAATGCACACATATTCCCAGACATATTTTATGAATTTTCAGCAGGGACATTCTTCAATTTTATGTTTTTTTGGGGTTTTTTTTTTGACAGTTTGGCTTATCAGGGAGGATATACTGAAATTGTCTGGCAAAAGAACAAATAATTAATCTTCTAATTAACAGGTGCTTCAATAATATTATACAGTGACAGAAATCTGCTGAAAACCTAAATCATGGTCATAAACTTTTATTTGTGTGACTGATTTATGGGACAAGTGATGTTGACTTGGCTGTCTTACTTAGAGATATGTTTCACTGGTATTCTTATATGATTTTAGAGCCATTTTCATTTTATCTGCAAGAAAAAATGTATACATGCAATATATGTATATCTATCTATCTATCTATCTATCTATCTATCTATCTATCTATCTATCTATCTATCTATCTATCTATCTATCTATCTATCTATCTATCTATCTATCTATCTATCCATCTATCTATCTATCTATCTATATATATATATCAGTTCTGATTTGCAACGCTATTCTTCTACTTAGCTTTTGTGATGCATATAAATAAAGCTGTCATAAGTCATCATCTGTATTTTCCATTACATATAATTGTAACTTTCAGTGACTAAAAAGTGACAGTTATAAAACATTCATACAGGTGTGCTTCCCTAAGGCCCTAAAATGAAAGAATTTCATTGCTGCTGACAGTAATTTGTGGTGTTCTTTGTCTTGTGCCTGTTAGTTAACCATTCTATTGTGTAGAAGATTTATACCATACTTCAGTCACAATTACACAATCAATATTTAACACTACTATTAATCAAGTCATCATCAACATTTAGCTAATTGCCACAGACACTTAGAGAAATTGATGGCAAACTTTTCTAACACAGTTACGGGAACAACAGAAGTATTACCGTATGTGAGATATTGACTCAATGTTGTAAGCAATAAAGCAGTAGAAATATGGTGGCTTCATGCATATGTGTTTGTGTATATCTTTATACTTCCGTATACAGTATCTCACAAAAGTGAGTACACCCCACACATTTTTGTAAATATTTTATTATATCTTTTCATGTGACAACACTGAAGATATTACACTTTGCTACAATGTAAA
The DNA here is from genome assembly GCA_018402905.1 of Glandirana rugosa. Lineage (NCBI taxonomy): Eukaryota > Metazoa > Chordata > Amphibia > Anura > Ranidae > Glandirana > Glandirana rugosa. Next base: position 455,911 of record BLSH010123562.1, on the reverse strand, counting down.
GCAGTGAGTGTACAGCTTGTATAACAGTGTAAATTTGCTGTACCCTCAAAATAACTCAACACACAGCCATTAATGTCTAAACTGCTGGCAACAAAAGTGAGTACACCCCTAAGTGAAAATGTCCAAATTGGGTCCAAAGTGTCAATATTTTGTGTGGCCACCATTATTTTCCAGCACTGCCTTAACCCTCTTGGGCATGGAGTTCACCAGAGCTTCACAGGTTGCCGCTGGAGTCCTCTTCTACTCCTCCATGATGACAGAGCTGGTGGATGACCTTGCACTCCTCTACCTTCCATTTGAGGATGCCCCACACATGCTCAATATGGTTTAGGTCTGGAGACATGCTTGGCCAGTCCATCACCTTTACTCTCAGCTTCTTTAGCAAGGCAATAGTCATCTTGGGGGTGTGTTTGGGGTCGTTATCATGTTGGAATACTGCCCTGCAGCCCAGTCAGAGGGGATCATGCTCTGCTTCAGCATGTCACAGTACATGTTGGCATTCATGGTTCCCTCAATGAACTGTGGCAGTCCTGGCAGCACTCATGCAGCCCCAGACCATGACACTCCCACCAACATGCTTGACTGTAGGCAAGACACACTTGTCTTTGTACTCCTCACCTGGTTGCCGCCACACACAATTGACACCATCTGAACTAAATAAGTTTATCTTGGTCTCATCAGACCACAGGACATGGTTCCAGTAATCCATGTTCTTAGTCTACTTCAGCAAACTGTTTGCAGGTTTTCTTTGCATCATCTTTATAAGAGGCTTCCTTCTGGGACGACAGCTATGCAGACCAATTTGATGCAGTGTGCGATGTATGGTCTGAGCACTGACAGGTTGACCCACCACCCCTTCAACCTCTGCAGCAATGCTGGCAGCACCCATATGTCTATTTCCCAAAGACAACCTCTGGATATGACGCTGAGCATGTGCACTCAACTTATTTCTGAGGCCTGTTCTGAGTGGAACCTGTCCTGTTAAACTGCTGTATGGTCTTGGCCACCATGCTGCAGCTCAGTTTTGGGGTCTTGGCAACCTTCTTATAGACTAGGCCATCTTTATGTAGAGCAACAATTCTTTTTTTCAGATCCTCAGAGAGTTCTTTGCCATGAGGTGGCATGTTGAACTTCCAGTGACCAGTATGAGACCTTGTAACAATAAGGAGTCACATGACACCAGGGAAGGAAAATGGCTAATTGGGCTCAATTCGGATATTTTCACTTAGGGGTGTACTCACTTTTGTTGCCAGCAGTTTAGACATTAATGGCTGTGTGTTGAGCTATTTTAAGGGACAGCAAATTTACATGGTTATACAAGCTGTACACTCACTACTTTACATTGTAGCAAAGTGTTATTTATTCAGTGTTGTCATATGAAAAGATATAATAAAATATTTACAAAAAATGTCAGGAGTGTACTCACTTTTGTGAGAAACTGTATATATACACTCACCGTCCATGTTATTAGGTACACCTGTTCAATGTTTGTTGGTGCCAAATGGACTGGTCCGAGTATTTCAAAAACTGCTGATCTACTGGGATTTTTATGCACAACCATCTCTAGGGTTTACAGAAAATGGTCCAAAAAAGATAAAATATCCAGTGAGTGGTAGTTGTGTGGACAAAAATGCCTTGTTGATGTCAGAGGTTAGAGGAGAATGGGCAGATGATAGAAAGGCAATAGTAACTCAAATAACCACTTGTTACAACCAAGGTATGCAGAATACCATCTCTGAATGCACCACACATCGAACCTTGAAGAAGATAGGCTAAAGCAGCAGAAGACCACACCGGGTTCCACTCCTGTCAAAGGGTCTGGTATGGACTGGGGGGGGGGGACACTACACAAATTTTTTCAGTGATTTTTTTCTATATTGCCGGGAGCTGGCAATACATTACAGCGTAAGTGGTTTTAATTGACAATTTTTCCTTTACAAATGTAATTTTGCTCTGGCACTGTTCCAAACATCACAGAGGTGCACCATTTTACAGACAGACTAAGGGGACCCCCCAGGCACATAATTTAAAGGAATATTTCATTTTTATTGTTTCACTTAAAGCATTATTAAAATCACTGCTACTGAAAAGACAATCAATTTAAAATCTTTTTTTTGCATTGATACATGTCCGCTAGGGCAGAACCTGGGTCCCCATACACTTTTTATGGGAATAACTTGCATACAAGCCTTTAAAATGAGCACTTTTGATTTTTCATGTTCGGTTCCCATAGACTTTAACGGTGTTCGAATGTTCACACAAATTTTTTGCCTGTTAGTATGTTCTAGTGCGAACTGAACCAGGGGGTGTTTGGCCCATCCCTACTGACCATGTCCATCCCTTTATGACTACAGTGTACCCATCTTCTGATGGATACTTCCAGCAGGATAATGCACCATGTCACAAAGTCAAATAATCTTTTTTTTTTTTTAATTTAATTACAGCTGCATAATATATATATATATATATATATATATATATATATATATATATATATATATATATTTTTTTTTTTTAACAAATAGAACTATACTCAAAATTGAGAAAAATTCCACCGTAACATAAATATGCTACAAAATACTGACTTCAGCATCAGAGTTGGTCCATAATGAAAGTGTTCTCAATGATTCCTGCTGCAGGCAAGTTATAACACGCAGAAAACCGGGTCTTCAGCTTTATGTTAAATGTCACCAGTCATTATGGAAACAAATTCTTCTATATATTATTTCTTCATCACCATCCTTGTCAAATTCATCAATCATAGCACGCAGCTCTTCATCGGTCATGTTTTCTCCAAGTTCCCGGGAAACCCGACGTAGATTCCTCAAACTAATTTTTCCTGAGTCATCATCGTCAAACAGTTTAAAAGCTTTGAGGATCTCTTCTTGGGGATCACGGTCCAGTATCAAATCTGTAACAACTTCCTTAAAGTCATCAAAAGTAATTTTCCCTGTTGCCTCACTGTCGTAATCCTTTAGGATTCTTAGAACATCTGCTTTCTTCACATCAAACCTCAAAGCTCGCATTGCCACCTTTAATTCATTATAATCTATTGCTTTGTCTTTGTCTGTATCAAACAGATCAAATGCATCTTTAATCTCTTGCTTCTGTTCTTCTGTTAGTTCTCTTTTTTTCTTCTTTTTCATTTTGTCAACTGTCAAATCTGTTCTCACAGGCACATTCATGTCCGTTCCGTCCGCTCACACCGGGCCGCTCTGACACACAAGCCACACTCGCTTACAGACAAGGCCGACAGTAAACACGATACTATCCATGTGATTGGTGGAGAGCTCGTCACTTCCCCTTAGTAACCAAACCAGCTTGGAGGTAATAACGAAAGTCAAATAATCTTAAGCTGTTCTCTTGAACATGATAATGAGTTCACTATACTCCAATGCCCTCCACAGTCACCAGATCTCAATCCAATAGAACACTTTTGGGATGTGGCCAAATGGGAGATTTGCATCATGGATGTGCAGCCAACAAATTTGCAGCAATTGCGTGATGCTATCATGTCAATATGGACCAAAATCTCTGAGGAGTGTTTCTAAAACCTTGTTGAATCTATGCCGTGATTAATTAAGGCAGTTCTGAATGCAAAAGGGGGTCCAACCCAATACTAGTAAGGTGTGCCTCAGAAAGCGGCCGGTGAGTATATATATATATATATATATATATATATATGTATATATATATATGTATATATATATACTGTATATATATTTCTACACATACACACTCAGTATCTCACAAAAGTGAGTACACCCCTCACATTTTTGTAAATATTTTATTATATATTTTCATCTGACAACACTGAAGAAATGGTTGTCACTGGAGTCCTCTTCCACTCCTCCATTATGACATCATGGAGCTGGTGGATGTTAGAGACCTTTCGCTCCTCCACCTACCATTTGAAGATGCCCCACAGATGCTCAATAGGGTTTAGGTTTGGAGACATGCTTGGCCAGTCCATCACCCTTACCCTCAGCTTCGTTAGCAAGGCAGTGGTCGTCTTGGAGGTGTGTTTGGGGTCATTATCATGTTGGAATACTGCCCTGCAGCCCAGTCTCTGAAGGGAGGGGATCATGCTCTGCTTCAGTATGTCACAGTACATGTTGGCATTCATGGTTCCCTCAATGAACTGTAGCTCCCCAGTGCCGGCAGCACTTATGTAGCCTCAGACCATGACACCCCCACCACCATGCTTGACTGTAGGCAAGACACACTTGACTTTGTACTTCTCACCTGGTTGCCACCACACACGCTTGACACCATCTGAACCAAATAAGTTTATCTTGGTCTTGTCAGATCACAGGACATGGTTCCAGTAATCCATGTCCTTAGTCTGCTTGTCTTCAGCAAACTGTTTGGGGGCTTTCTTGTGCATCATCTTTAGAAGAGGCTTCCTTCTGGGACGACATGCAGACCAATTTGAATTTGATGCAGTGTGCGGCATATGGTAGGGCACTGACAGGCTGACCCCCACCCCTTCAACCTCTGCAGCAATGCTGGCAGCACTCATAAGTCTATTTCCCAAAGATAACCTTTGCATATGATGCTGAGCATGTGCACTCAACTTCTTTGGTTGATCATGGTGAGGCCTGTTCTGAGTGGAACCTGTCCTGTTAAACCACTGTATGGTCTTGGCCACCGTGCTGCAGCTCAGTTTTAGGGTCTTGGCAATCTTCTTATAGTCTAGGCCATCTTTATGTAGAGCAACAATTCTTTTTTTCAGATCCTCAGAGATTTCTTTACTATGAGGTGCCATGTTGAACTTGTAGGGACCAGTATGAAAGAGTGAGAGTGATAACACTAATTTTTTTTTTTTTTTAATTGTTTATTTATAGTATTTTCAAGAATACAACAAATACAGACATTTTTTATAGTATTCCCATAAATCAATGAAAAAGTATTAATCCCATGTGGGAAACAATAATGCAGATAGGAAGCATGTCTATTGGCTAAATTATTTTCATAACAAAATCAGAACTGAATACAATTGTTCAAGTATAGTATAACATTTGAACCAATAAAGAGAGCATGGCAGATCAAACTATATATTCAAAAACAAGGTTAACAGAGACAATATAGCTAATTTCGCTCCTGAGTGAGTTTTAGAAAAGAAAGAGAGATAAAAGGGGGTTCCAAGATCTATGAAGCACTAACGCCATAGTATCATATGGTTTTAAGACACTGTTATTGTGCTCTTATTAAAGTGGGCAATTTGACTCCGAGGAGTATTGAGATGTATCCAACACCTCCCAAATCTTAGAGAATCGTGCCATGGAATCGTCAACCATTGCTGTCAGATGTTCCATCCTGCGTATCTCCGTCAGAGTGGAAAGAAACTGAGCAAAGGATGGGGGTAAGTAGAGAGCCAGCATCGGGGTATAACCCTTTTTGCTGCTAGTAGAATAAAAGATGTAAGCTTCCTTGCAGTCTTGTTAAGATCCGTAATTGGGAGTCCTAGTATGTAATGTAGAGGATTTAGAGGGATATTGATGTGAAATAATATGTGTAATACCTCCTGGATCTGAATCCAAAACTGTTGTATGGGAGGACAGTCCCAAAATATATGAAGCTGAGTTCCTACGTCCCTATTGCATCTCCAGCAGAGATTTGACGTCTCTCTGTGACGTGCATGTAGAATATCTGGGGTTCTATACCAGAAATAAAGTATCTTAACTGTCGTCTCCTTCTGTACCACACATCTAGAAACTTTGGAAGTCGAATCCCAGATTTTCCCCCAGTCTACCAAGGATATGGGCCTTCCCAAAACATATTCCCATTTCTTCATATAACTATAAGATATATTAGTTATTGGTATACTTTCATGAAGTATTTTATAGATAGATGAAATCTGTCTGGGCTCGCATGGGCCCTTGGCACACAGTTGTTCAAAGTCAGTGGGTTTATAAAGTGTTAAAGATGGAGATTTGTAGGAGAAAAGTGCTTGATTTGTAAATAAGATAATATATGTGTATTAGGAATGCTATATTTGGTCTGTAGGTCTGAGAAAGACATCAGCCCAAGCGATATTGGATTGACTAGATGGCGCAATTGAAAAATCCCTGCTTCAATCCAAGGTAGCATTCGGTCATAGGATAGGCTGTCTGGGATATCTGGGTTGAAGAGGACATTTGTGAGGGGTGGACAAGGGGATGAGAGAGAGAAACGTTTAGAGCATTTGTTCCAAATTGATAGAGTAAAGAGCATGGGCCCTAGGCATAACGTTTTTAATTGAGATAAATGTTTATCTGATGTGGGCCATAACATATAACAAGGCTGCACAGGGGTGGTTATACTCATTTCTATTTCAGCCCATCTGTTTGGGGCTTTTCTAGATGTCCATGAGGTAAGTGCCCGTAAATGAGATGCATAATAATATTTAATTAGATCTGGAGCTCCCAGCCCTCCTCCGTGTTTAAGGGCCATTACCACAGAGGCTGCGATGTGATGAGAGGCGTTATTCCATATAAAGCGCATACATTTCCTTTGAAGTGCTTTAAGTTGAGACAATGGGACGGAAACAGGAAGAGTTTCGTATAAATAGAGTCATTTGGGAAAGATTGACATTTTTAAGACATTAACTCGCCCAAGTAAAGAGAGGGGAAGAGCGGACCATTGAGTTAAAAGGCGGTTGATGTCAACAAAGAGGGGGGGAAGTTAGCTGAATATAGTGTAGAATACGTGGGGGTAAGATGTATACCTAAATATTTGAGTGACCTAGTGCACCATTGGTATTTATATCTGATCTGTAAGGGGTCCAGTTGGGCTTGAGGTATATTTATGGGTAGAGCTTCCGTTTTGGAAGGGTTGACCTTAAATGCAGAAATAGAGCCAAAGGATGCCAAAAGTTTATGCAAGGAAGGTAGTGAGGTATGAGGGTGTGTTAGCGTCAACAAAATGTTGTCAGCAAAAAGGGATAGTTTGTACTCTCGTTGTCGCTGCCGAACCCCCCGGATGTCCGAATGGGCTCTTATAGCTGCTGCCAAAGGTTCCAGGCTGAGAATAAAAAGTAGGGGTGATAGGGGGCAACCCTGTCTGGTACCATTCCTAAGGGGGAACGTCTGCGACATGTGAGAAGACAACTGTACTTGAGATGTGGGTGTGAAATATAATGCCTGTAATGCCCTAATGAAAGAACCTGAAAAGCCATACTGTTGTAAGACTGCGAACATGAATGGCCAGCTTAGGCGGTCAAAAGCCTTTTGGGCATCTAAGCTTAAGACAATGGCTGGGATTTTAGTCTTGGTCAAGAGGTCTATAAGATCAATTGTCCTTCTTGTGTTGTCTCCTGCGTGTCTTGATGGGACGAATGCCACTTGGTCTTTATGTATCAGATGCGGTAGAATAGAGGACAGTCTATTAGCGAGGGTCTTCATGAATATTTTGTAATCTGAATTTATTAAAGCTATAGGGCGATAATTGTCAGGGTAGGAGGGATCCTTGCCTGGTTTAGGCAGCACCGTTATGAATGCGTTGAGAAATTGAGTGTGAGGGATGATACCTGCTTGTAAGGAGGCATACAACTTCAATAAATGTGGCGCTAGAGTTGGTAAAAAAGTTTTGTAATATGAGTATGGAAGTCCGTCAGGACCAGGGGATTTATGTGCAGGTAGGAGTTTTATCACTTCTGTTAATTCCTCAGGGGTGATAGGTGCATTTAATTGGGTGCGTTGTTCAGGGGAGATTTTAGGTAGTTGTAAAGTGGACATAAAAGAATCATATTTTTCTTGTGAGAATATAGAGGCTGGATCCTTACTCAAACAGTTGTATAAATCTTTGTAATAGTTACCAAAGACCTGAGACATTTTTTGGGGACAATGAGTTGGTGTACCATCTGACTGTAATAAGTGATCTGGAATTGTCATATGTGGCCGAGGTTTGAGTTTTTGAACAAGCATTCTGTGAGGCTTATTAGCATACTCATAAAACCTTTGTTTAGACCATAGTATTGATTTAGAAATTTTACTCATAGCCAGCGACTTGATGCGGTTGCGCACCCCAACAACATTTCTCAAACGTTCAATGGTAGGTGCTTGCAATAATTTTTGTTCAGCCATGCGCAACCGCGCCAAGAGTTCTAATTTCAACCTGTTCGAGTCTCGTTTTAAGCGTGAACTTATTGAAATACATTCACCTCTAAAGGAAGCCTTATGGGCCTCCCACAAAGTGGAGACTTCTGTGACTGACCCCTCATTTAGTTTGAAAAATTCTGATATTTTCTGTTGCAATTCGTTTTGAGTTTCAGGTACCCTTAACAATGTTTCATTAAGGCGCCAGTGACATGTCCTAGGGGTTGAGGCTGAGAGGCCCAGGTCAAGAGTAATAGGCGCGTGATCGGACCACGTTATGGAGTTTATCTCTGAGGAGACTACGGCGGGGAGCAGTGGAGCCGTAACAAAAAAATGGTCTAGCCTGGTGTATACGTTGTGTGGAGGAGAGTAAAAAGTGTATTGTTTGCCTACCGGGTGCTGTATCCTCCACGTGTCAAAAAGGTTGTGAGATCTAATTAGTTTGCGGAATGAAGTTGATAGTTTCTGAGCTTGTGCAGGGGGGGTTGGCTGAAAGAGGGCAAATCTGTCTCTAGTTGACGACATACACATATTAAAATCCCCACCTAGTATCATAAAGGGCTGTGAATATGATTGTAGTTTGTCAAAGACTTTTGTGAGAAAACCTATTTGTCCCGAGTTGGGGGCATAAATATTAGCCAAGGTAAAGTGTGTACGTAGGTGAGTACAGTTCAGGAGGATAAATCTACCTTGTGGATCTAAATATGAAGATGTAATACGGATGTTGCTGGATCGTTTGATTAGAATTGCGACTCCGGCCTTCCCTGAGGGATCAGAGGCCACAAAAGTTGTAGGAAATTGTTTGGCTGCAAACTTAAAGGGGTTATTGGTTTTAAAATAGGTCTCCTGAACCATAATCACGCCCGCACCTGAGGATTTGAATTCCCTCAAAGCCAACCAGCGCTTTTGAATGGAATTCAGACCCTTAACATTGTAAGAGAATACACGAGTATGACCTTGGAACATATAGACTTAATACCATGAAAAAGAATCTTGTACAGAGTTGATCTATGTTTGTCTGCATACTGTCTCTGTACCATATAAACAAAGTAATTCGAACTAGAACTGTAGGTTGAAGATGTAACATATTTAAATTATGTAACATGAAAAAACAAAAAAAGATTTGTGAAAGGCCTGAGGGCAGAAAAAACCTCAGGGATCCTGGGCAGCCGCCCAAGGATTTCAAGGGGTGCAACGCTGGTCGCACAAAAATACCCGAATTCGTTACCAGGAGGAATAGGAGAAGGGGAGTAAAAGATCTGACTTCTAAAAAAAAAATAAAAAAAAAAATACCCTTCCTATGATCTTCATAGAATGGCCTCTGAGACAATTAGAGTATCAAGGCTTCCGGGTTAAGGCACAGATGAACTGAGTTTTGTTTAGCCGTGGAAATGCAAAGGGTCCTTCTTCTAGGGGATGAAATTATCAGGTTGGGAATCTTGAAGAACTTGATCTTTGGAGGGTAGATGAGGATCTTTGAGATCTCTGGCGCACTGGTGTCCAGATCCTAGCTGGCGTCTGAGGAGGTCTCACGTTCAGAGGGGGTGGTTGAAGCTCTCCTTCAGGAATAGGTGGCAGTCCCAGGTTACGCAGGAAATGTTCGCATTCATGTAGATCTCTAATGGAGTACTAAACTCCATCTTTAGAGGCTGAGAGGAGGAAAGGAAATCCCCAGCGGTAGGACATCTGGTGGTTTTGTAAATGCATGGTGATAGGTCGGAGATTGCGGCTTTTAGCCAAGGTTATGGGCGAAAGATCTCTGAAAATCTGGATCCTGTTGCCTTTAAAGTCAATACAAGATTTGTTGAGTGTTGCTATGATCAAGGCCTCTTTACTTTCATAAAAATGAAAGCGAACTATGATATCTCTGGGGTTTGATCCTCGGGGAAGTTTTGGTGCTTGGGACCTATGAGCCTTGTCCAGTCGCCAATCTATGTCTGGGATGTGGGGGGCCAGAGTAACAAAAAACCCCAAGAGATAAGGTCTAATTTCTTTATCACTGACCGTTTCAGGGACCCCTCGGATTCTTAGGTTCTGCCTGCGTTCTCTGTTCTCCAGGTCTTCCTGTTGGAGTTGGAGCTGAGAAACTGTATGTTTCAGGGAAGCATTGTCTTCTTCTAATACATGGACATATTGCACAAGTTCATCAAATTTGTTTTCTAGGGTGTCAGTGCGTTCCCCCAGTTTGTCTATCTCTCCCCTAAGTTCTTGAGCTATCTTCCCCATTTCTCTAGTGATGTTATGGGTCAGATCTTGTAATAGAGTCTGTAATTTCATATCCAAAACTGCTACAGTGACTGTAGGGGATGAGTCTGAGGATGATTGTGTGGTTTTTGACTGCGACATACCTTCGGTCGTAATTGGGATGTCAGCGGGATCCTGTGAGTCTGCCGTGTTGTTTGAGGCCGGGGATTGTGGCCTTAGTAGATATCGCTCCATGAGCTGAGTAGGTTGAAGTTGTGGTAGTGGATTATATCCCCTATATGTGTGTTTCTGGAAGCCAATCTTGCCCATGTAACCTTCTGTATCCCAGGGAAGAAAACGATGTGGCCGCCGGGAGTAATTGAACTATTGTAGCGGAGCGGGAGCCTAAGGTGGAGAGACGGGTCCAAAGTCTGGGGTTTCATGTGTCTGTCATCTTATATGCTGAGTACTCTTCTCCCCCCTGGTAGGTGGACTGTTACATATTAGCCATGTAATTAGAGAGATATTCTGTTGAGTTCTGGAGCAGTCAATTTGTAGTAGATATTGGTGATGCTGAATGACGGTGTACCAATAAGGCCTCGTAAGATGGCTGCCATTGGTAGGCCGTAAAGAGTTCTAGTCAGAGTGGTCTCTGAGCAGGTTTCTTGGTATCCCCTGTGTGCTTACTGATGGGGATGCTGTAAAAGGGGGACGCTCAAGACCTGATTTGAGGCCTCTATGAAATTTTCCAGAAGTCGGGCAGAAGTGCTGGGTGTACCAAGATGGCGTCGGCCTAGGCCTCAAGTGAAGCCACGGCCTAGATTAAGCCCTTGCGCCCAAGTGAGTGGTACTGATCACCGCCGCTGGGTTTGTGGTGGAACTCCAAGTCCCTGGGATAGCCCCCCGGGGGTCTCCAGATGTGGATGGGCTTGTGGTTGGTAATGGGCCTGCTTCGCTTGCTGCGGCCTCAATTCATCCCCCTCTAAAAGGACCTGGGCCCCCGCTTTAATTCCCAGTGATGTTGTGTTCAGAAGGGGGGGTTCAGGGTGTAAATCTCACTTTCTCTCACCCGTCCCTGCAGCTCTGGAATCTGCTGTTGGGTCCTCTGGAGACCGGATCTCTTCTCGGATGTGCCCTGGCGGTGGCCCGTTCTTCTTCTGCAGTCTTCTTGATGTTTTTTTTTTTTCCTTTTCCTTTATCTGGATTCCGCCATCAGGGTACGGGCCTCAAAGGGTGCTTTGGCGGTATCTGCTGGCGGATGGAGGATCGGCTCACCGAGAACCATGCCGTGCGGTCCGGCACCAGTAGGCCGCAAATGCCGCGGCCTCGATTCTCGGGTGCCCGGACCCCGGCCGCCAATCCCCTCAATCTTAGGCTCAATTTGTAGATGGTGAAGAGGGCAGTCTAGATATGGTAGCTGTTTTGCACGCCACCCCTTCCTTGGAGTGGATTGCCGCAGATTGTGCCTTGCTTGGTCAGAGCTCCCAGAGCACAAGTCCACTCACGTCGGCGTCAAGCCACGCCCCCAACACTAAATTTAACACACTTGCTCCCCATTCACACCTTGCTCCCCATTCACACCTGAGACCTTGTAACACTAATGAGTCACATGACACCGGAAGGGAAAATGGCTAATTGGGCCCAAATTGTACATTTTCACTTAGGGGATGTACTCACTTTTGTTGCCAGCGGCTTAGACATTATTGGCTGCGTGTTGAGTTATTTTGAGGGGACAGCAAATGTACACTGTTATACAAGCTATACATTCACTACTTTACATTGTAGCAAAGTGTGATTTCTTCAGTGCTCTCACATGAAAAGATATAATAAAATATTTATAAAAATGTGAGGGGTTTACTCACTTTTGTGACATACTCTATATATTACAACTGGTGAGTGACAAGCAGCAATAGAAGAAATCAGTGAACACCTTTTGCCTTGAAAGTTGCATGTTAAACTGGTGTTTGTTTGTTCCATGTGTACCTGCTTTTTCTCAAGTCCACAAGCATACATGTTAGTGACACATCATCCTCATTTCTACAAAGCAAGCAATCCCATCAGCCATGAATGTACTTAATAACAAGATGCATTTACAAAAAATCCAACACTGATACTTATTATACTATAGAGCAGTGGTTCTCAATTCCTGTTCTCAGGACCCACTAACAGGCCAGGTTTGCAAGATAACTGAAATAAATCACAGGTGATATCATTTGCTGCTCAGCGATTGCAGTATTCTATTTTGCATCTCCCCAGGTAATACTTAAAATCTGGCCCATTAGTGGGTCCTGAGGACAGGAGTTGAGAACCACTTCTATAGAGGTACAAAGGATGCCAAGAGTGAAATAATGATTGAGATCCCCATATAAAACAAGCTGCCTTAAAATCCCACTAGAACTGAGGAAATTACAAATGTGGACTTTATAGGCACTACGTCAACCACATACTGGATTTTAAAAAATCAGGGGTGGCATCATCCTTGTGCAACAGCTCTACATATTTTACAGTCATCAACTTCTTCAGGAGCAATTGAAGGAATTGAAGGTGCACCAAAATTTCTTATTACAGTTACAGTAACTTGCTGCAAGGGGATGCAGTGTTATAGCAGCAAAATTTTCTCTAGGCAGGTGTGGGTGCAGAAAGGAAGGAGGAACACAGATGCAGGGCCCCAACTCCTAAGTGTCTCTAAACACAGGACAATATATATGCACATATAAAATCCATTCATTGCATATAACAGATTGTCGATTAGGACAACTGCCACCTTGGATAGATATATAGTTCTCCAGTTAGATACCACTAGAGGACATAGATATAATGCACAACGCACCGAACAAGATATGTCCACTTAACACAGATCCTAATGCCCATCCATTAGTTTATAAATTTGTTTGCATAAGAGCATTCACCTTACCCCAGGCCAATGTATCACCTTAGTTTTAAAATGAGCAAAAACAACACAGGGGTACCAGGTGCTCTTTGGTGACTAAAAGGTATTCACAGGCAATGAATATTAGTCTAATGTTTCTAGCTCCTCTTGGGCTGCAACACTCTAACTCAAGGGACAATTGAGTAACAATAATGACAACAAATAAGTGCATCAAAATCGTGGAAGAGTAAATCAGTCAATTTATTAATAGAATGTAAAAACCATGGTTGAAGCAAAACTGGAACAAAGTGCATATCATGAATAACAACATCCTGGTATGAGGATGAGAAAAACATTTAAACAGCTCATATGAGTTAACTCACAAGTCACCCTGCTCTGGTGGTAGAATAGAAAGTTGCCCCTGTTCCTGCGGCTGGTGATGGATGGTAGATGGCAATGATCATGAGGGGGAAGGAAGCGAGGCTGCCACAGTGTGCAAATCCGCGGCTGTGCCGCAAGCTCTATGGTTGATCGACCACTGGTGTCAGGATACAAACCCACTATCACTGTAACGCCGGGGACCGGGTCCACTGTGAGAGCGCCAGCCACCGCTTGGCTTCTGAGATTGCAGGAAGCAGGTCACGTGACTGGGAGCATCAGGTGATGCGCAGGCCAATCGGGTGAGGAGGCAGACTAGGGCTGTGGAACGAGTTCCAAGAGGAGATACACAGGAAACTGGATGCTGGAGTCTGGTCACAACAGGACTACATGTTTCGGGATTCCCCTTCATCAGGTCATGTGAGCAGGCTCCAGAATCACTAACAATTTAAAGGTTAAAGCTCCAGGAGGAGTGGCAAAATCCATGGATGAGAAAACCACTCTAAGGAAGTGCAAAATAGCATTAAATCTTATGGTTTAATTAAAAAACAATTAGACAAATACACATGTATAATAATAGTGCATAGAAAAGAATTGTATATAAAAAGCGTAAAAAAAAAAAAATGATGAATGAATACATGAGCTAAAGGGCCTGTGTAAGCTGTACATATACTGCATAAAGCACACAAAAATAAACACAAACTAAACTAAACAGGATAGAAGCACTGGAACAAATAAAGGAGATGGAAACTCAAGTATCAATTATGGTGTGGGTATCGAATTCCTCATTCAACTCATTGGGTGAGAGTGACTGGAACTTATATATTCACATTGTTTCTCTTTTGCATAAAAGTGCAAACCTTTTGTTGTTTGTTAATGAATAGAGTTGAGCGAACACCTGGACGTTCGGGTTCTGCTGGTCCGTCCGAACTTCGGGACAAAGTCCAGGTCCGGGTCCGGACGGAACCCGAACGATCGCACGGACAACGAACCCCATTGAAATCAATGGGGACCCGAACTTTTAGGCACAAAAATGGCTGTAGCAAAGTCCTGGAAAGCAACAGAGGGCTGCAAAAGGAAGTAAAATGGGGGTAAGGGTAGGGCAAGTGTCCTACAAAAAAAATGGGGACAGGGAAATAACTTTAAATATTTAAAAAAAAATAAAAACAAAAAAAAGCAAAAATGGAGGTGAATGTGGATCATCTTCAAACTGTGTCTGAAAAGTATTAATTAACGGTAGAAACCATATAACTGTTCTAAAATCATCTTCAAACTAGGGCAAGTGCCCTACAAATAAATGGGGATAGGGAAAATAAATTAAAATCAAGTAAAAAAATGGGAAAGGGGGTGGATGTGGAGTAGGAGCCTAGAGGTTGACTAGGCCGTGACCGTGGTAG
>BLSH010123562.1:391958-432519 GCA_018402905.1 Glandirana rugosa | reverse complement strand
CCAAACTGCTATCTGTCTCAGGCCCACCCACCATTACATTTTCCCAGTGTGCAGTTAGCAAGATATAGCGTCCCTGCCCGTGCTTACTGGTCCAGGTATCAGTGGTTATGTGGACCTTGCCACAGATGGCGTTGCGCAGTGCACACTTGATCTCATCCCCGACTTGTTTGTGCAGGGAAAGGATGGCTCACCTGGAAAAGTAGTGGCGGCTGGGAACCACATACTGTGGGACAGCCACCGCCATCAGGTTTTTAAAACTGCCCGTGTCCACCAGACGCAATGACAGCATTTCAAAGGCCAGGAATTTTGAAATGCTGGCATTCAGGGCCAGGGATCGCGGGTGGGTAGGGGGGTACTTCCTCTTTCTCTCCAGTGTTTGGGAGATGGAGAGCTGTAAGCTTCCATGGGACCGTGTGGAACTGCTCGGGGACGGTGGCGGACATGGTGGCATTGCTGTCACATTGTCTTTTTGCTGGGTGGCAGGTGACACTGGCACTGTAGAGGTGGAAGAAGAGACCGAGGCAGCAGCAGAAGAGGAAGCAGGAGGAGGCCGAGACCTTTCTTGGATTTTGAGGTACTTATTCCACTGCAGCAAGTGCTTTGCAATTAGATGCCTGGTCATGATGGTTGTGCTCAGGCTGAGAACATTTGGGACTCGCTTCAGCCTCTCATTGCACAGTGTGCAAAACACTTGTGTCTTGTAGTCAGCACATTGTCTGAAGAACGGCCACTCCGGAGAATGCCTTTGAGCTGCCTTTGGTGTGCTAGGTCCCTGAGTGCGGTGGGTAGTAGCAGGCCTACTGTCTAGGGGACGCTTGCTCCGCTTTTGCAACCTGCTTCCTCGTTTGTTGTGCTGGTGCCTCTGTGCGACCACCACCTCTTCCTCCAAACTGCACACATCACTCGCATGACCTTCATTCCATGTGGGGTCTAGGACCTCATCATCCTCCACATCATCTTCCACCCACCCTTCACCACTGCCCTCCTTGTCAGTCTGCACACTAAGGAAAGCCGCAGCAGTTGGCACCTGTGTTTCGTCATCATCATCCCAGAAGTACTGCCGTGGTGTTTCCATGTCCTCATCCTAAACCAGAAGTGGTTGGGCATCAGTGCACTCAATGTCTTCCACTTCTGGGCCAGGTCTATGTGGATGGCCCACGGAAAGCACAGCAGCAGAGTCATCAAAAAGCATAAGAGACTGCTGCATGACTTGGGGCTCAGACTGCTTGGCTAATTTACAAGGGGCTGAGGTGAAAGACAGGTGGCCATGGGGTTCAGGTGCCAACTCTGAGCTTTCATCAAGGGAGCGGGTGGGAGACAATGTGAAGGAACTGGAAGAATTGTCAGCCACCCAATCTACTATCAACTGTACTTGTTCTGGCCTCACCATTCATTGAGCAGCATTCGGGCCTACCATATAACGTTGAAGGGTCTGTCAGCTACCTGAGGAAGGTGTTTCACTTGTGCGTGTAGCTGGCACAGATCGACCACGTCCTTTCCTTGCAACAGGAGCTTCAGCAACACGACCAACACCAACAGCACCAGCAGCACCACGACCACCACCACGTCCCTTATTTGATGCTCTCCTCATTCTGGACACAAATGTACCATGTAGCACTATTTATAATACAAAAAAAGAATAATAAATTATTATTCTTATTTTTTTTAACAAAAGAAAATTGTAGATGCACTTTTTATTTTTGTGCAAGAAATGCACCACTCACACCAGCAGCAGGAACCTCTCCCTACACCAGCATGAGATGATTTTAGAACAATAATCTGTCTTTCACAGCATTGACAGGAACCTGTCCCTACTGCAGTATGAGATGATTTTAGAATGATAAACTCTACCTCAAAGCACCAACAGGAACCTGGCCCTAATGCAGTAGTAGTTGTTTTTTGAACGATAAACTGTCCCTCAGAGCACCAACAGGAACCAGGCCCTATTGCAGTAGTAGTTGTTTTTAGAACGATAAACTGTCCCTCAGAGCACCAATAGGAACGTGGCCCTATTGCAGTAGTAGTTGTTTTTAGAACGATAAACTCTCCCTCAAAGCACCAGCAGGTACAAGGCCCTAATGCAGTTGTAGTTGTTTTTAGAACGATAAACTGTCCCTCAGAGCACCAACAGGAACCATGCCCTAATGCAGTAGTAGTTGTTTTTAGAGATAATCTCTCCCTCAGAGCACAAACAGGAACCTGGCGCTAATGCAGTTGTAGTTGTTTTTAGAATGATAAACTCTCCCTCAAAGCACCAACAGGAACCTGGCCCTAATGCAGTTGTAGTTGTTTTTAGAACGATAAACTGTCCCTCAGAGCACAAACAGGAACCTGGCCCTAATGCAGTTGTAGTTGTTTTTAGAACAATAAACTGTCCCTCAGAGCACCAACAGGAACCTGGCCCTAATGCAGTTGTAGTTGTTTTTAGAATGATAAACTGTCCCTCAGAGCACCAACAGGAACCTGGCCCTAATGCAGTTGTAGTTGTTTTTAGAACGATAAACTCTCCCTCGGAGCACAAACAGGAACCTGGCCCTAATGCAGTTGTAGTTGTTTTAGAACAATAAACTGTCCCTCAGAGCACCAACAGGAACCTGGCCCTAATGCAGTTGTAGCTGTTTTTAGAACGATAAAGTTTCCTTCAAAGCACCAACAGGAACCTGGCCCTAATGCATTTGTAGTTGTTTTTAGAACGATAAACTGTCCCTCAGAGCACACACAGGAACCTGGCCCTATTGCAGTAGTAGTTGTTTTTAGAACGATAAACTGTCCCTCAGAGCACCAACAGGAACCTGGCCCTAATGCAGTAGTAGTTGTTTTTAGAAAGATAAACTCTCCCTCAAAGCACCAACAGGAACCTGGCCCTAATGCAGTTGTAGTTGTTTTTAGAAAGATAATCTCTCCCTCAGAGCACAAACAGGAACCTGGCCCTAATGCAGTTGTAGTTGTTTTTAGAACGATAAGCTTTCCCTCAAAGCACCAACAGGAACAAGGCCTTAATGCAGTAGCAGTTGTTTTTAGAATGATAAACTCTCCTTCAGAGCACCAACCGGAACCTGGCCCTATTGCAGTAGTAGTTGTTTTTAGAACGATAAACTGTCCCTCCGAGCACCAACAGGAACCTGGCCCTAATGCAGTAGTAGTTGTTTTTAGAACGATAAACTCTCCCTCAAAGCACCAACAGGAACAAGGCCCTATTGCAATAGTAGTTGTTTTTAGAACGATAAACTGTCCCTCAGAGCACCAACAGGAGCCTGGCCCTAATGCAGTTGTAGTTGTTTTTAGAACGATAAACTCTCCCTCAAAGCACCAACAGGAACCTGGACCTAATGCAGTTGTAGTTGTTTTTAGAACGATAAACTGTCCCTCAGAGCACACACAGGAACCTGGCCCTATTGCAGTAGTAGTTGTTTTTAGAACAATAAACTGTCCCTCAGAGCACTAACAGGAACCTGGCCCTAATGCAGTAGTAGTTGTTTTTAGAAAGATAATCTCTCCCTCAGAGCACCAACAGGAACCTGGCCCTAATGCAGTTGTAGTTGTTTTTGGAACGATAAACTCTCCCTCAAAGCACCAACATGAACCTGGCCCTAATGCAGTTGTAGTTGTTTTTAGAACGATAAACTGTCCCTCAGAGCACAAACAGGAACCTGGCCCTATTGCAGTAGTAGTTGTTTTTAGAACGATAAACTGTCCCTCAGAGCACCAACAGGAACCTGGCTCTAATGCAGTTGTAGTTGTTTTTTAGAATGATAAACTCTCCCTCAAAGCACCAACAGGAACCGGGCCCTAATGCAGTTATAGTTGTTTTTAGAATGATAAGCTGACCCTCAGAGCACAAACAGAAACCTGGCCCTAATGCAGTTGTAGTTGTTTTTAGAACGATAAACTCTCCCTCAAAGCACCAACAGGAACCTGGCCCTAATGCAGTTGTAGTTGTTTTTAGAATGATAAACTGTCCCTCAGAGCACCCACAGGAACGTTTCCCTAATGCACTATAAGATGGTTCTTAACGCTAATGTCTCCCTCAGAGCACCAACAGGAATGTTTCCCGAAATGCACTATAAGATGGTTGTGAACACTAATGTGTCCCTCACAGGACCGCAATGAAGGTCTACCTAATGCAGTCTGAGATGGTTATGAACGCTAATCTTTTCCTCACAGCAGCGGCATGAAGCTCTCCATTTCTAGTCTGAGACAATCTGACACGCGGCGTTACGTGACTCCAGCCCCATATCGAGGCTGAGTCACATGATGCACTGGCCAATCACAGCCGTGCCATTAGTAGGCATGGCTGTGATGGCTTCTAAGGGCAAACTAGTGAAAAGCTTGTTGATTGGATGCCCAGCAGCTATAGAAAAGGCGGCAAAAATACCCGAATACCAAACCCGATCCCGGACTTTTGTTTTAATGTTCGGGATCGGGTTCGGGGCACGGACACCCTAAAGTCCGGTACGATCCCGAATTTTACAGTCCGGGTTCTCTCATCTCTATTCAGAGAACCAATAAGCTAGTGGATGGGCATTAGGATCTGTATTAAGTGGACATATTTTGTTGGGTGGTACAGTGGCATTTATCCAGAACTATATATCCAGCCAAGTTGGTAGTGTAGAGCTGTGAGCTGTTGCAAAATGATGGTGGCACCCCCTGTTTTAATACCATATTGAACTGTCATTCTAAGTACTAAGTATATATCATATAGGAAGTTCCTCCTTTCACTAATAGGCGCAATTAACAATGTGATGTACAGGCGGTCCCCTAGTTACAAACATCCGACTTACGAAAGACTCCTACTTACAAACGAAGGGACACAACAGGAAGCGAGAGGAAATCTCCCCCTAGGAAGGGAAATTCACTCCTGTAAGAGTTATCATGGGAAAAAGGTGTCTCCACTGAAGCTTTATCACCAAGGTTTGTTTCCACAACAGCCCAACATTTTTAAAATCCAATAATCGTAAGGACAGGAAGTGAGATGAAATCTTCAGAACAAGGGCTCAGACAGCAAAATAAACATTACAGGGGTATTAACCCTTCTCTGTGCTATCCAAAAAGCTTAAAAATATTTTTTGGAGATACACTTAAAAAATGTACCTGTTCCGGCTTACAAACAAATTCGACTTAAGAACAAACCTACAGGCCCTATCTTGTTTGTAACGTGGGGACTGCCTGTAATTGATTTTAAATTGTTTTAATTGGTGTATAATGAAAAAAAAAATTTTTTTTAAATCCAGTACGTGTTTGATATGGTGCCCATAAAGGCAAGGCCATATTTGTAATTTTCTCTGTTATATTGAATATATATATATATATATATATATATATATATATATATACAGTATATATATATATTTATATATATATATATATCTTTTGGATGTGGCACCAGTTACTAAAGTATAAGTGGATCTCCACACTACCACCCAGTGGATCATCATTACATAAATCATTTGTAACATTATCTAAAATACAATTCTGAAGAATATAAATATGACATGTAATATAGACCTACATCTTATAAATGGAAGGAGTAGCCAGTAACATTGCTACTAGTCATGATTTTGAAAATAGGAACATTTAAGTGCAAACCTCTCAATCTTCGGACAATAGAACAAAATAGATAACATTATCATGCCACTGACATTAAACAGAAAGGTTAGTGAATGCAAAACAATACTTTGGCACTATCTTCATGTCAAACCTAAAAACTCATTGAGCATATAGGCAGAACATTGATATATTAGACTGGTTAATGAAAGTATAATGTCTTCATGATGCTACTTTCTTTAATAGCTTTCCTGTATGATTAAGCATTATTTGTTTTTGTTGTAACATAAGTGTGAAGCTAGTGCTCATGGTTTGGTGTTTTTGTTATCATGACAGCTAGTGATGTAGTATCCTGCTTCTTAAATGTGTAAGACCTTGTTCTATGCTGTGTGTTTGGTTATAGTTTAATGAAAGACAAAGATGTCAAATCATTGCTGCTTCTGCTTATCTATTAACAAAAAAAAATGTGTGTGTTACTACATGCTGCTTCCCCGTCTTTACATTCTTAGGTTCTTAAAGCTAAACGCCTGGCAGATATAAAAGACACAAATGATTGCAGCTCTGTAATCAATAATATGTATTTAATAATGGATCTTTTTTTTAATACAAGCAGCATAAACACCTGAATTTGATCTAAATTCACCCTTCTGTATTTGCTCTATAGCAGAGCTG
Source organism: Glandirana rugosa (assembly GCA_018402905.1). Classification (NCBI taxonomy): domain Eukaryota; kingdom Metazoa; phylum Chordata; class Amphibia; order Anura; family Ranidae; genus Glandirana; species Glandirana rugosa. The sequence continues at coordinate 426,303 of BLSH010123562.1, read as the reverse complement.
AAATGTTAGAGAAAGAAGCAGCAAGAATCAATCAGTTCCAATGCTGACAAGAAGCATGCCGATAGGAAGAGAAAGCAGAGTGACAGAAAGATGCGCTCATCACTGTGCCAAATCTTTTTTCACTGTCCAGTCAAAGCTGTGATGGATCCAGGATGGACAGAGAAAGTAAATTGAATGATGCTGGCCATCAGATTGCAGGCATCTAGAGTCAGTAAATAGTATTGTTGGGAAAATTTCTTAAAAGACAAGTTTGTGATTTAAAAAATAATAATTTACACTTACCTACATGGATGCAGCATCGATCCGATGCTGCATTTGTGGCCCGTCGCCTCTGCAGTGAGAACTAAGCGAACGAACACCACTGATCACTCACGTCTCCCCCTCTGTCAATGACTGTTGGCAGAAGTCTAGCAGCAGCATTCATGAAAAACTGAAGTGGGAATGGGGTGTGTAAACATAGGCCCACAAAACAGTAGTTGCAACAGTTGAGGCAAGAGAAAACCAAGAAGTGAATCAGTAACTGTGTGGTGTTGTTTGTTAAAAATGGGCACATTTTGGAAATGTTACAGAGTCTTTGGACAGTTTTGGATGTTGGGACTAAGTAGAGCTCAGTGTTCAGGATTATGCCTAGAATCCTAGCAAAAGATAAGGGACTAATAGTTATGCTATTGATCTTGATGTAAAAGTCATGAGAAGGGACACTGGGGGGGGGGGGGGTGATTATAAACTTAGTTTTTGAAATATTGACTTTGAGGAAATAGTGTGACATCCATACTGATATATCAGTTTGCAAGATAAATGATGCCCGATGAGACTGAGGGGGTAAACTAAGAAGATAAAGATTTGTGTGTCATCAGCATTGGCATGGTATTGGAACCTGTGGGAGGTGATCCACTGATCCAAGGAGGAAGTGTAGATGGAGAGTATAAGTTATCTTAGGGATCTTCCTGTCAAGGCCAATTTTCAGCTTGAAGTGCTACCGCACTTCAAATGATAATTGTGCTGTCACTGTACCCATATGACATTTTTATAATTTTTTTTAGACAGATAGAGCTTTCTTTTGGTGGTATTTAATCACCACTGGTTTTATTATTTTTTTGCCAAACATACAAAAAAATACCCAACATTTTGAAAAAAACCTTTTATTGCTTCTGTTAACAGTTTTGCAAATAAGTAATTTTTCTTCCTTCACTGATGTGCGCTGACAAGCCTGCACTGATGGGCACTAATAGACTGCATTGATGCACACTGATTCGGCTGCACTGATGGGCACTGATGAGGCACTGATAAGCTTCACTGATGGACATTGATGAGGCTGCACTGATAAGGGGGCACTGATGGGCACTGATATGCTGCACTGATGAAAACTGGTATGTTGTACTGATGGACAGTGATATGCTGCAATGATTATCAGTGTTAATGGCCCGTGTAACTGGAAAGCCAGTTATCATCTTTCCTTTCCTCAGACACTGACAGTGATGAGGAAATGACATGTCCATAACTGGCATTTGTTTACATGTGATCATCTGTGATTGGACGCAGCTGATCACATGGTAAAGAGCCTACATCATTGGCTCCTTGCCTTGATCGGTGATGTGCTATGTCCAAGGGGTGCGCACGAGCAGCGCGATGTGAAGGAAAACAGATGATGTCCAGTCAGGATGGTAAAGCACCTGCCCGGCTGCGAAACTGCAATAGGCCAGGCAGGAAAGTGTTAAGTGGAGTGCTGCAGATGGAAACCAAACTCTAAAGGGTTAAGTAGATTGTTATCAGTAAAGGTGGCAGCTCTAGTTTCAGAAGTTGACCTTCAAAATAATAACTTTTTAGTACTGCTGCTAAAATTTGAGAATTACTGTACCAGGCTCAATATTAGTGTCCCAGGATTAACAGGTGTCAAAGTTTCCCAGCTTTGAAAATGATGACCTAACCTTGTAAAATTGCTCACTGCCTGGCTGTTAGAACTATACCCAACGTATTTTTTTTTTTACATTTTTGTGGAAGGGCTAGATCCTCTGTCAGGTAGTCTTATATGCAACCTCACAAGAGAATTTTATCTTCACTTCCCATCCCAGTGACAAAACGGGGGTACAGGAAGGGGAGGGGGTAAACATTTTTCACTGATTACAGAACAGATTTCACAATGTATGCTTGTTTAGCAAGAATCTCTAAGTCTCTACATTATTACTGTAGTTATGAGACTTTGGCAATGTTGCTCTCTGCTAAATGGCATGGATGGGTCACAGTGTCACGTTTATTCATTCTGTAGTTTTTACAAAGCTCATGGAACCTTTGCAGCTTTTTGAGAAATTAAAGTATAAATGAAAGTGACACTGTGACCTAACCATATCATTTAGAAGAGAGCAAAATTGCAGGAGTCTCATTACTAAGTCAATAATAATCAAACTTAAGAGAATTGTGTTCTATAAACCATTGTTTAAGCCATGTCTGTCTTATTACACACCATTGTTTTAAAATAGAATTACTATAAATGCAACCTACAGTAAGCACAAGAAAAATAATAGAATATATTTCAGTTTACTATTATTTGGATGTGGTTGCTGAATTATTTTATTTTTTTCAATACAGAAAAATTGAGCCTGAAAGAAATCCAGGGTCTTTGTAATATCCTATTGAACTAAAAACACAAAAAAATATTATCAGCTTTCTTGTGTGAACTACACAACCTTTCCTCTCCATGTAATGGTGAAAAGGGGAAGGTGTTTTGTAGTCCAATCCAAAGCAGCAGAATAGGATGACAACATGTATCCTCCATAGATTCAGTACATTATGTTACAGTTACCCTAGGACAAGAAGCGTGTTCATCTGTTCAGGCTAGCTACAAATGTATCAATGGTGCCTGTAAAGCCGATAACAAGTTGTTTAATCCTAGTTTCCTCAAAGGGACATGTGGTTACAATATTAGACTAGGGAAAATGAGGTTTAATCTCAAATTGTAACTTTCTAATAATACTGGCAGAATCATCAGGTGAAGATGAAATAAAAAAAGCCTGAAAAGGGAATGAATGCAGCCACAACCTCTAATAAATGTGTTTTTGGGCTTAGATATACTTCAACTAATTTTTACATTAGTACCCTTTTTAGGGCAAATAGGTTTTTCTGCATAATCAATGGCTATTATTATGCTAATATTAGAGAAAGTAGGCTGCTACAAAAAAGTGATAGTGTCTGCTTATAGCCCATCTCACCAATTCACATTATCTTGCTACATCCTTGCTGTAGGAGTCCATGCTTTATAAACTTGGTATTAGAGCTTAAATGAGAATATGATGTCACTGTCTAGCCAAGTGACCAGAGTTAAGGCCTAACAGTTTAGCAGAGTATTGTCACATCGGAAGTGCACTTGCTCTCCCATACTCAGCAGCCCTGCTCCATTACTGCAATGGAACAAACACTTTAAGGGGGGTAAAGCAGCAAGCATAGGAAATGGAGCCTAGGGAAAATTAGTATACTTTGCTGGGGGTGTGAGCTATCTGAAGGCACTTTCACTTTGCCTTAAATGGGCCAAGAGACAGTGGGGTTGATTTACTAAAACTGGAGAGTGCAAAATCTGCTGCAGCTTCTAACTTCAGCTTGTTTAATGAATCTTTGACAAAAAAAAAAAAAACCTTCAAGCTGATTGGTGTCTAAGCAGAGCTGCACCAGATTTTACATGGTCCAGTTTTAGTTAATCAATGCCAGTGTCTCTTTAACCACCTCAATACTGGGCACATTCACCTGTCACACTTTTGAATGACAATTGCGCAGTCATCCAATGCTCCTCCAATGCTGTACTCATATTTATTTTTTATCATTTTATTCCCACAAATAGAGCTTTCTTTTGCTGGTATTAATCACTGTTATTTTTTTTTTTTTTTTTGCTAAAATAATGGAAAAAAGAAAATTCTTAGTTTCTGTGAGAAAATGTTGTAAATAAGTAATTTTTCACCTTCACCAATGTGCTCTGATGAGGCTGCACTGATGGACACTGATAGACTGTACTGGTGGGCACTGATGAGGCAGTACTGATGGGCACTGATGAGGGGCACTGATGGGGTGGCACTGATGAGGAGGCACTAATATGCAGCAGGTATGCGCACTGAAAGGTGACACTGATATGCAGCACTGATGAACACTGATAAGTGGCACTGATGGGCACTGATAGCTGGCACTGATGGGCAATGATAGGTGGCACGGATAGGCGGCACTGATGGACACTGATGGGCGCCACAGATGAGCACTGATGGGCACTGAAAGGCAGAACTGCATGACATCAATTTGCAATGTGTGATTCTTCAAGTGCCCTTCTCAATCCAATTTGTGATACAGTTCCTAATACACTTAAATGATCCACACTTTGTGCCGTTTGTGAGAAATTATATTTAGTGACTCCCACCACCATTCAATATTGCGCTCATCTCCACATTTGACCTGCCATGCCCAGTTCAAATCATGTGTTCCCACTCTGGGGTACAAGAAATAGGCTCCTCTGTACTCCTCCTCCTCCTCCAATGCACTCCTAAATGTCCTGGGTTACTTCACACATTCAGGTGTATGGCCCTTTAAATCTGCGGTCCAACCATTGCATATAAACTCATACAACACAATGCATCCTCATAGTGTAGTAAGCTGTATAATTGTTTTTATTAAAATATTCAGCACTTACATTTAAGTTTAAAACCGACAGCTAATTCTGACAGCGGGGCTCGGAGGCACCCACATCACTTCCCGTTTTGGCAACGTCACCCTGGAACACAATTTGGTTGTCTGCAGCCATCCATTGGATCTATATCACTACACAGGAATTTATTATTGCACAGGCATTAAGAGGTATTGCGAGATAACACACTCCCTCTTTAGGCTCCTACAGACTGTCAGTGTAGCTGTAGCCTGTACATTGGGTATGGCAGGCAGTTACTTCATGACAGGAAGCTCTATGAACTATCTAGCGTGCTCACCAACACCCTACTAGTGCATTGAGAACTACAAGCCATCAACAGCAAAGGCTGATGGTAGTTCATTGATTCACAGGGACCTGTGAATCAATAACGCAGCCATGTGGGCAAAGCCTGACAGAATTTCCTGACCCCACAGTACTGAGCTCTTTATTCTTCACTCTGCAATAGAATTTTCCCTTAGCTTGGTTAATGTGGTGAAAACTAACTTTGCAAAGAACACCAAATCATGTACAAGGAGAATAAAGTAAAAAATCACATTTTTTGTTGCATGTGAATGGAGGTTAGAAGAGAGGTTGCTAGAGGAAAATTCCTTTGCCACATGTAAAATTCTATTGCAATATAAACGTCCTATTTGGCTTTAGTAAATTCACCCCAATGAGTACATCTTCAGAAGAGGCAACTGCAAAAAGCCTAGTGTGAACCTTTGAGCAACTTTACCACTAAGCAGAAAAACCTCCCTGACATGTCACAATATATAGTACAGACAGTCCTTAGATGTCACTAAGCAGGTTCAGGTTCTGAAAAGATCCCAACCATATAGTCAGGTTCTGCCCAGAAGCCTGGACCAGCAGCTGGCTCAGCCTGTCAGTGAGCTACTGGAAGACTGAGTTGGGCGCTCATCAGCCACTCTTTCCCCCTTCACAGCCCAGCACTGCAGTGAGCACTGGAGGGACAGAGTATAGAGATGGTGACTGACAGTCACCTCTCTCTGCTCAGAGCAGAGGGGAGATCAGCAGTGTTTGGTCATTCAGTTCTCAGTGTAGAGGCAGCGGGGATAGAGGCAGCATTAGATCTGCATCCACCTAGGTGTGTATAATGGGGTTTTTTGTATAGCTCATACTTCTCTTTTAACTTTGTAGCACGTTACAAGGTGAGAACCTGCAGCAGGAACTAATCTGTGTCAGATATTTATGAACACAGTCATGAACTACACAGGCACCAGGATTTTATATAGCAAAAAATACTTCACAGGCATTGGGATTTACATGACTGTGATAACTGAGCCATCAGCTCAGTCAGTGATGCTGACCTTGGATAATGCCTGAACAAAGATGGTACCATTCGTCTGGAGAAACAACAATCAGATAAAAACAATGTCAGGTAGGAGTCGTGTGAAATCTATGAGAGGTAACAAATATCTGTACATATAACACTTAAATATTACTTATCTATTGTGGAATTAGCGACACTGTCGCTAAAATCCAAACACCAAAAAAGATGTATAACGGTGAATGATGCCTTTCTGGAGACTCGTTTTAAGAAAATGACACTTGCAAAAGTGTCGAACTCCTAGTTTCACTGAGAAACCCCTGCTCCTCCCACTGACCCCTACATTACGACTAAGTTGGGCAATTTGTTAATGTAGCTAGAGCCACCTAGAGCTGTGTGCAGGCAGCCTTTTACTCTATGAGAATGTAACAGCTGTATGGACACAGGCACTAGTCCCAATTAGATAGGCATGCAGAGGGACAGACGATGGCCCCAATAGCATGTTGCCTTTGTTTGGGGCTACTCGCCCGCCTCCATACGCCTCTCAAAATAGGACAAGCGGCTGTGCCTATGCCACAGCACCTATTAGAATGAGGTCTTATGGTACATTTATTTTAGCTGCTTTAACATTGAAAGTATATTGTATGTTAGGTCCACTAATTAAAAAAAAAAAGTCAAGCTGCACTTTTACTAAGTTTAATATATTTTCAGTATTCCTCTATAAAAATTTGATACCATTAAGTTAATATAAATCTTAAACTCTATCATTATTATTATCAAGGAATCATATTCGCCTCGCTTTATAATAAGTAAAAATGCATTAAAAGCATATTAAAGGACAAGCTCTTTTCAAAAATATCTGAAAATGTGAAATTCTAATTAAAGATAAGAAATTGAGGTCATTGGGGATTTGTTTTAAAATATGGCTGCTTTCATCATCTCTGCACTGAGATGCATGTCTACAGATGCTGTTAAAAAAATCAGTCGGAAAAAAAAGTCTTACATTTTTACTATTACAAGATCCTTTGACAAACCCTGTGGTATATTATTTTATACCAAATTATCAATATTCATTTATCCAGCATGAATTTTGTAATTTCCAACTTACAATTTTTAGGCTAATTCAATACTGACAGTTAGTTACATTTGTTGATGGTTTCCCCTTAAAAATATACTGTTGTTCTTGCTTCAAACTACATAATTAAATGGTTGAAACAAATATTGAAGGTGAAACTTCCCTCTCTCTAAGCTCAAGGGACCAGCTTATGTCATCTATACAACCCTTGAAATGATCTTGAACTGCCTGTGTTGAAGTGTTGAACATCCACACAGAATGGATTATTATGAGTTCTTTAGTATCTACTGACAGTAGAAATGCATATTAAAAAGGGATTTGAAATGGCAATGAATATATACCGTTAAAAGGGAAAAAGTATTAATAAATATTGTAGAATAACATTTTACTTATATTTATGTGGTAAGTGTTGTACAGAAAACAGTTAACCATTCCCATCAATCCAAGGATTGAGTCTAGTATTAAATACGCTAATGACACATTCCATGCACACATGCACTTTAAGAACAGAAGGCAAAAGCCTAATTAATTTAGCAGGATGAGTGTTCAGAGGAAATTCAAGCAAACAAACAGAGAATGTGCAAATTCATACTAACACGGTCCTTGGATTTGAACACCTGGCTTTAATACTAGAAGGTAGCACTGTTAAATTCTAGGTAGGCTGGGTACTAGCAACTCTTTGGTATCAAGTGGGCCAACGTTATAATGTGAGACTTAAGCTGGGTTCACACCATTGCGAATTGGATGCGGTAACCCACATTCAATTCGCAATAGCAGGGGAATGTGCCCGGCTTTCTATGGAGCCGGTTCACATATCACCGAAGCGTCTCCGGTGCGAATTTGCATAGGAGCCCTATGCGTCTTTTGGTCCATTTCAGGTCCGAATTCAGCCAAAAATTCGGGCTGAAGTCGAACCTGATACAGCGAACCAGGACGCACTGGACCCCTGCTGTGCGCTGGAGTCATTTCCAGCGTGAACCCAGCCTTAGACAATGCAGTCCATCTACATGTTACTGAAACACAGTCACATTTTTCTGCAGTACATGTATTTAAAAAATAAATTTAAAGTTGCTGATATGATATGCAAATACATTCATTATTGCTGAACCCAATCCTAATTTTATTCTTTGTGGAATGCATGTTGCCTATGTATTTTTTACTCTCAAATTCATAACTTTACATCTTTCCACATTGAACCTCATTTATTACACAGCTGTTCAATCAGTCAAGGTCAGCTTGTTAGTTTGAAATATCTTTTCTACGCTAAAATGCATTGCATAAACTTAGCTCATTTACAAACACAGAAATAGTGATTTTAATCCCAAATTCAAAATAATGTATAAACAGGCCCCATCAACATGGGGACAAGGCGCTTTGGGGTGGGGGGCGCAGAGCCCCCCCTGCCCCAAAGCACCCATACTCCCCATGTTGAGGGCATGTAGCCTGGTATGGTTCAGGAGGGGAGCGCTCGCTCACCCCCCATCCTGGCTGGCCAGGTTGCATGCTCAGATAAGAGTCTGGTTAGAATTCTAAGGGGACAACACATCAATTCTTATTTTAATTTTGGCATGGAGTTACCCTTAAAATCCATACTAGACACGAAGGGCCTGGTTTGGACTGGGGGGGACCCTACGCAAAATTTTTCAGTGTTTTTTCTGTATATTGCTGGGAGCCGGTAATACATTACAGCTGCGATAATAAATGGCAATTTTTCCTTCATAAATGTCATTTTGCTCTGGCACTGTTCTAAACATCACAGAGGTGCGCCCTTTTACAGGCAGACTAAGGGGGACCCCCGGCACTAAATTTAACGGAATATTTCATTTTTATTGTTTCACTTTAAGCATTATTAAAATCACTGCTCCTGAAAAACGGTCAATTTAAAAACTTTTTCTTTTGCATTGATGCATGTCCCCTAGGGCAGGACCCAGGTCTCCATATACTTTTAATGGCAATAACTTGCATATAAGCCTTTAAAATTAGCACTTTTGATTTTTCATGTTCGGGGCCCATAGACTTTAACGGTGTTCGAATGTTCGGAGAAATTTTTTGTCTGTTAGCATGTTCTGGTGCGAACCAAACTGGGGGGTGTTCGCCCCATCCCTACTCTCTAACTTAAGCAGCATGGCTGCAGCATCACAGTGGGAGAAGGAGGGTGGAGGAAGTGTGTAATGTGGGAAGTTCTGTCCTCCTCTGCCTCTGGGAGCTGGAGCCAACAGGTGATGCTATTAGTTGTTAGGACTCCAGTGGTCCTAGCATCCAAGGAGTGGGTGGGGGGAGGGGAGGGCAGAGGTGTTTTAGGGCTCTGTCTTAGGCGTTGCAGTAATGATGAGACAGAAAGGATATCAGCTTCAGCTACTCTTCTCACTGTCAGCTGCAGCTAAAAGGTTGGTTCTTTGTGATCACTACTGCAATGCTTAGGAAAGCTCAGCTAGGATGGCATTCCTTCATGTGTGTGGTGTGGAAACACACAGTGGACATGGCACAGGCTGCAAGAGACACATTTATAACTGCAAAAAGTAGAGAAAAGGTAGAGTGAGGATCGTTACAGTGTCGAGAATAAGGGAGAATTACAGTCACTCCTGTCAATGAGGCCGGAGAACCATGGAAGCTCCCAGTGTGCCTCCCTCACTACATATTAGGTCAGCAACCAGGGCAGGTTTCCCTTCTGCCCAAACCTGCTCCTGGCCCTAGTGCTATGTATACAGATTATCAAACTGAGGTCCTCCCTGTGCACACTTCCTTCTGTAGGATGCCTGTGTGGAAATGTATTAGATTGGCTGCAATGTACAGAGCAATGTAAAGAAGAAACTCCAGGTAATGTAAGTAAAAAATCAAGGTCTCTCATACAAAGCTAGCTTATTTCTGGAATTGAAACATTAGAAGATACCTCCGGACATATTAGAAGCCAGTTGAAACCACCAGCATTTGCTATATAAAAATAACTTTGATCTGACCTTTCAAGATATTAACATTGTTCTCAAAGAAGCTTGATTTACAGTTGTTCTCAAAAGTTTACATATCCTGGAAGAAATTGTGAAATTTGATCATGCCAATAACTGTTTTTTATTTAAGGATAGTGATCGTATGAAGCCATTTATTATTATATAGTTGTTTGGCTCCTTTTTAAACCATAATAATAACAGGAATCATTCAAATCTGATCAAAAGTTTACATACCCTGGAATGTTTGGCCTTGGTACAGACACATAAGGTGACACACACATTTTAAAATGTGTGGCTTTTAAATTGCAATCAATGTAAATGAGTTTGTTAGCTCTCATGCAAATGCACTCAGCAGGCTAGATACTGAGCCACGAGGAGCAGAAAAGAACCATCAAAAGACCTGCTTAACAAAGTAATGTAACTTTATAAACATGGACAAGGACATAGAAAGATACCCAAAGCCTTGAATGTCCCAAATTCGGGGATCTCTTGATACCAAGCCAAGGTCGGGTAGAACAAAAAACGCCATAACTGCTAGAGGAATTGTTCAGGATACAAAGAAAAGCCCACAAGTAACCTCAAAAGAAATACAGGCTGCTCTGGAAAAAGATGGCATGGTTGTTTTTAAGAAGCACAATAAAACAAAACTTGAAAAAAATGGGCTGCATGGTTGAGTTAAAAATGACAGGAGACAGTTTTGGACAATTCTTTTATTAAAAAAAGTGTCCCGCGATGTACATCCATCAATCACAGCTCAGACGGACCGAAAAATTTAAAAACAAGTGAAAAATGCATCCCCCTCTTTCAGAGGCAACTCGCCAAATGGGTTGTCTGTGGTTTGACAGTTCTTATATAGGCAAGGGCAGGTGACATAACCAGGTGACCCCACCCCTTCTGACATCATGTGATGTCAGAGGGGATGGGGTCACCCATTTACATCACTGGGTGGCCCCGCCCTTGCCTATATAAGAGCTGTCTTACCAAAGACAATCCATTCGGTGAGTCCCCTGTGAAAGAGGCAGATGCATTTTTAATTTTTTTCTATTTTTCAGTCCATCGGCGCCATGATTGACGTTGGATGTACATTGCAGGGCATTTTTAAAAAAAATAAAGGAATTGTCCAAAACTGTCTACTGACGTTTTTACTTTTTACCTTACCCTATACCCATTCACATAGGGGGGCCAGGATCTGGGGGCCCCCTTGTTAAAGGGGGCTTCCAGATTACGATAAGCCCCCTGCCCACAGACCCCAACAACCACAGCCCAGGGTTGTCGGGAAGAGGCCCTTGTACCCATCAACATGGGGACAAGGTGCTTTGGGGTGGGGGTGCAGAGCCCCCCCTTCTCCAAAACACCCACCCCCCATGTTGAGGGCATGTGGTCTGGTACGGTTCAGGAGGGGGGGTGCTCACTCACCCCCCCATCCTGCCCGGCCAGGCTGCATGCTCGGATAAGGGTCTGGTATGGGTTTTGTGGGGACCTCCACGTCAATTTTTTAATAAATTTTGGTGTGGAGTTCCCCTTAAAATCCATGCCAGACCCAAAGGGCCTGTTATGGACTTGGGGGGACCCTATGCTGTTTTTTTCTTTGATTTTTTTATCTATATTGCCGGGAGTCGGCAATACATTACAGCCATGAGCAAGTTTAAATTACATTTTTCCTTTAGAAATCTCATTTTGCTGTGGCACTGTTCTAAACATCACACAGATGTGCCACTTTACAGGCAGACTAAGGGGGCCCCCCTGACATGATATTTAAAGGAATATTTCATTTTTATTGTTTCACTTTCGGCATTATTAAAATTACTGCTCCTGAAAAAGGGACATCAGACTTCTTAAGGTAGAGGTAATGCCTCCTTTTAATCATTGTGCAATATAATACCTGCTTTGACTAACACCCCGCAGTATCTCCTCACAGAACTAACAAAACAGTAAAGCAGCAGGCTACCTTTCCTTATCCCTTATCTATCTTAACCTTAGCTCTTCCCCTCCCCCTCTGCTTTCCTTTTACTTCTTACTCTCCTTCTGCTTTCTTTTTTGATTTCCTTTTCTTGTCATTACTTTTGACAGTATATATCAAGGTATACTATGTTCAGTGCTAAAACTGAAATGCTGACAATTGTATTGCATTGCCGCTTTTCTTTCTGTACATTCATTGTATATTTCAAAACAATGAATTAAAAATGATGAAACTAGTAAGGAATAAAGTATGCTCTTTGAAGAGCCAAGTAAGTCTAATCTACTGAGATGACTTACTTGGTTCTGCATGTTTTTTCCAACAGAATTTCAGTTTGTCTTTCGCTTTAAGTATATATGCCTTAAAATTAAAATAGATCAGCATGTTTGCAGTTATGAATGCAGTAAGAATATCTTTATAGTTGAGTAAATAAATAACTGCTTATTTATGCATCATTTATATGCCAGCCAGTCACTTTTTATTTTTTATATCTATGTATTTATTTAGGCAGTTTGCCACTTCAAGCACTTTTTTTTCGCTGTCTCTGATTGTTGCAAATTATATAGTCCAGGCAAGTCTTTTATTAAGTTTTGTCTATTAGTTAGGACATGTAATTGTCTTTCAGTATTCTCTTAAGTGCCTACACATTTCTTAGTCAATAAAACCTTAAATAAAGCATTGACTAAATTAACACAATTTCCAGTTTAAACAAGTGATAGCTTTCTGGTTTAGTATAAGACCATGCAATAGACACAGTAATTTCAGTATCCGTGCCAATGACAGTCATAATGACTGTAATAAAAATAAGCACCTTGGATTTCATTTTCAGAGTCTTAAAACAGAGAAAACTAGAGAAAAGAAAATGAGCACAAATGTGGCGTTGTTGCTAATAACAACCGATTGGAATTCACTATTAAATGGAAAAAAATAAATTGAAATTTTGATTGGTCACTATGACAACTTGCAAATGTTGTACTTTTTGAATGTGTTTCACTAAGTGATACATGGTCTCTTATTCACCAGGAAAAGGATGTTTAGCTTTCCTGATTTAAAAGCAGCCACAAAGGCACTTCATTAAATACACAATGTCTGGGGTTCGGCAGGTCACTCTGGCTCAGAATAGTGACTCTTACTAACTGATCCTTTAAGGATTGCAATCTCCTAAAAGTCATTTTTGAACAAAATTGAATGTATTTTTTGATCTTAGGGTCAGCTAATAGAAGGGGCCAGTATTTTTCCACCGTCCATCTCATTTGTATATGTTGTTTTGAAAATGTTCTGATTAACCAAACTGATTGTGTATCTTATTTAGTTTGTTTACCAAATTTTAAGGAATTTTGATCTTGTCTCCTAGCTCTAAGGCATCTGTGGCTATGGCTCCTATGGCCTAGCTGTATGTATAGATTGTATCCTCAATTTGGAAATTTTCTTCCCTACTACAGTTTCTCCTCAATCTGAGGTATTGACTGTAGGGAATGCTTGAAAGTAAAGGTTTTGTCGTATTGTCACTAATAATGCCTAGAAAAGTGGACAATTCATTAACAGTACCTGACCAGAGGAGTAGAATATCACCTATAAAGCTATACCAAGTTATGACATGATTCAAACAATTGTTGTCATGTGTAGAGTTGAGCGAACCCGAACTGTAAAGTTCGGGTCCGTACCGAACTTTGGGGTGTTCGTGACCCGGACCCGAACCCGGACATTTGAAAAAAGTTTGGGTTCGGGTTCAGGTATTTGATCACGCATGTTGAATAGCTGCAGGGCAGCCAATCAACAAGTGTTTCACAGTTTTGCCCTTAGAAGCCATCACAGCCATGCCTACTAATGGCATGGCTGTGATTGGCCAGTGCATCATGTGACGCAGCCTCTTTATAAGCTGGAGTCACTTAGATCTGCATGTCACATGCTCTCTGGCTAGTGTAGGGAGAGGATGCTGCCGGCCCTGTGAGGGACAGATTGCAGATATAATAACATCTCATCCTGCATTACAGAACGATCTGATTGTGGACTAGGTAGAGATTACTACTACTACTGCTTTTAGGGACAGATTGCAGATCTAATAACATCTCATCCTGAATTACAGAATGATCTGACTGGACTAGGTAGAGTCTACTGCTTAGAGGGACAGATTATTGTTCTAAAATCATCTTCTAGTTCTTTAGGGTCAGGTTCCTGCTGTTGCTGTAAGGAACAGATTATTGTTCTAAAATCATATTCTAGTTCTATAGGGTCAGGTTCCTGCTGTTCTTGTAAGGGACAGATTACTGTTCTAAAATCATCACCTACTCCTATATGGTCAGTTTCCTGCTGTTGCTGTAAGGGACAGATTATTGTTCTAAAATCATTTTACTTCATTTTGCAGCCCTCTAGCACTTTCCAGGACTTTTTTACAGTCAAGTTTGGGTCCCCATTGACTTCAATGGGGTTCGGGGTAAAGTTCGGGTCAAGTTCGGTACCGAACCCAAACTTTTTCGCGAAGTTCGGCCGAACCCACCGAACCTGAACATCCAGGTGTTCGCTCAACTCTAGTCATGTGCAAATAGATAATGCTCCCACCCCCATGTATAATGGGGCCCAATGAGTCCCTGTTGCTACCCCCTACACCTGGAAGTAGTAAAAGCACTATAACTTTATAGATATAAATAATGTGATACATAATTGTTTAATAATTACAGATTTGTATATATGTTACGCAGTACAAAATTATTAGCAGCAGTCCCCCTGGGGAAGCTTATTTTGGCAAAACATGTTGGGAATAACATAATTTTGACCACTATGAAATGAGGAAATGAAGAGACCATTCACCATAAAACCACTTTTTTTTAAACTCATGTCACTTTAAATTATTTGTGCTAACAAAATTGTAATAATTGTGTTTTTCTAAAAAGTTTGCTGACTTTGCTTGTTCGTTTTGCAACTCTATAATCTCTTCATTTGTACAAATCGAAAAACCAGCATTAAGGCCCACCTGCTATGCAACTACATACGTACCGTATGCTGGTGTAAAGAGATTAAAGTTTTTCTCTAGGCAAAACTTTGTTTTTTGCTTTGGATAGAGAGGGGCTTTATCCTCTGTTTGTATGTGTGACCATTGGCATTAAAAAGAAACGTGAGCATAAATACAATTAATATAAATACAAGTCGTCTGCAAAGCAAAAGGTAAGGGGAAATCTTTCAATGTAGACAAATGCTCTGGGAACAACTCTCCAATAAGTTCCAATAAGTTTCCTAATGGATCATAGACAGCAAAAAAACACAAAAAAACAGGTTTAATCTTTATTCAAACCTATAAAAAAAAGTCTTGGCTATGCATACACTTTTAAATTGAACTCCGGGCAAATATAAAATATACAAACTGATGCAGCTGTAGGATGTATCATTAATAAATATGTTATAAATAGTTGTACTGCTGTTTCTCTCACCCCTAGCCCCTTATGAAGCTGATACAAAGTGGTGCAGCTGTAGGATGTATCATTAATAAATATGTTATAAATATGTGTACTGCTGTTTCTCTCACCCCTAGCCCCTTATGTAGCTGAGAACAACGATTATGTAATCACCTTTAAAAAGGTATTTATAATGTTTATATTATTCAAATGTTTTGCCTTTCATTTATTTTTTAAACTGAATCAGTTGTTTTACAAGGTAAGGGTTCACATATACTTTAAAAGTATGTATTTTAAATACAAGCAGTTTAAGTGGCTGAATTTGACTTGACACAGCCATTCATAATCCACACTGAAGCCAAGCTCAGATTAAGAGAGAAAGAAGCAGCGCAAGGAAATCAGCTGTGCTGCAACACTCATGTGCTACAAGAAGCATGATGATGGAAGGAGAGAGCAAATAATAGAGAGATAAGCTCATCAGCCCATTGCTTCTCCTTACCCACCATGGACCATAATTCCATCTTTTGACCTCCATATTATTAGAGGATACAGGCTGTAGTGTGTAAATGAAAGGGAAGCAGGAGACAATGGCTAGTAGAGCGCTGAGTTTAAACATCTATAGTAGAGCACAAGAGCATAAACCGCTTGATGACCACATCATGAGGATGTACCGCAGCAAAGCAACCTCCCTGCGCTGGATCACATACCTAGTATGTGATCTGCGCACTTGGACAAGGGGCTTGCGCATGCCAGCAGGCCCGACTGTGCTGTGATTCGTCACAACACATGCCAATGACCAGGTCCCAACCAATTGACCACTGGCACCTGGTGATCAGCTCCGAGCTTCCCCAAACACAGCTCTGTAAATGTAAACAACACAGAGCTGTGTTTTGTGACAGTGGAACTCATTGTTTGTTCATTCCCTGCTAGGCAGGAAATGAAAACAAAGAACTAGATTCCCAGTAAAACACTTGTTAGGCACACATTTAACCTCTTGTTTACCCTAGATGTTAATGCCTTCCTTCCAATGTCATTAGAACAGTGACAGTGCATATTATTAGCACTGATCACTGTAATAATGTCACTGGTGATGTTAGTGGCAGTTAGTCAGGTCCCCCCAGCATCAGTTAGTGTCAGGTTGACCACTGCACTATTGCAGTTGCTGATCACTGCCATTACTATAACAAAAAATGTAAAAATTAAAATAAAAATTCCAGTCTATATACCATAGTTTGTAGATGCTATAACTTTCACACAAACCAATCAATATACAGATTTTTTTTTTTTTACCAAGGGCATGTAGCAGAATACATTTTGTCCAACAATTTATTAAGAGATTTGATTTTTTTATGAGATTTTTTTTTCAAAGTTGTCAACCTTTTTTCGATTATATAATTTAAAAAATAAAAAACCCAGAGGTGATCAAAAGAAATCTCTATTTGTGTGAAAAAAATGATATAAATTTAATTTGGGTACAGCATTGTATGACTAGGCAATTGTCAGTTAAAGTAGTTGCAGTGCCAAATAGCAACAAATGTCCTGGTCATAAAGGGGAAAAATCTTCTTGAGGGCAAGTGGTTAAATAAACAAAACTAAGCACAAACTACTTACAGACAAAAAAAACCCCATTTTGCCAAATTTTGTTAAAGCGGCTCAAAAAGTGAAATTAACAGTTTCTGATTTGGTGAAATTCAACTGACAGTGAAATCAATCATTTTGCATCAAAATATATTTTAACAAAATCACCTTGGTAGTGGTTGTGACTTCCATACATACAGCAGTGGTCTTTATTTGCAGCCTGCCCCTTGACTCAGCTTTTGTGCTGGCTCTAGGCTACTAAAATACATATAAAGTAAAACACTTATAATTTTTTTTCTACTTTTCTACATATTTATTTTTATCTATGGCCATTCACACAAAATTTTAATTAGGCTGTACGCATTTGGCAGTCCTAAATTTTACAGTTAATGTAAAGCTGTCTGTTTGTTAAACATGTGAAAGATTCTTTTAGGTACACATATCTTTAAAAAACTTAGAATGCCTTAATATTCAAATCTTGATTTCCCCTGGTCTAGTATAACTGGTATCTATGGTGACCACATAACATACATGTCATTTCCAGAAATATGACATCCTTGTGACTTTGCCATGTACAATATATACAGAAAGTTTGCTGTGCTTCACCTCTTCAGCCTGTCACAGCTTTAAAATGATGTCTTATTCACATGGAGGCTGTACAGTAGGGTCATGGCTAGAACTATGAGTCAGAAGGATTTTTTTTCCACTGGTGTTCTCAAAAATAGAATGCCATCACCCATCCAAAATTTATTTAGGATATTGATTGGCTTGATTCTTGGGGATTCCATTGTATTCTTTCTTAATTTTGATATATACTATATACATACAATATCTCACAAAAGTGAGTACACCCCTCACATTTTTATAAATATTTTGCTATATTTTTTCATGTGACAACACTGATGAAATGACACTTTGCTACAATGTAAAGTAGTGAGTGTACAGCTTGTATAACAGTTTAAATTTGCTGTCCCCTCAAAATAACTCAACACACAGCCACAGCAAAGTGTAATTTCTTCAGTGTTGTCACATAAAGATATAGTAAAATATTTACAAAAATGTGAGGGGTGTACTCACTTTTGTGAGATACTGTATATATTCAAATATAAATAAACAAATTGTATATTTTGATTTCATGTTCAAAATTCCTGCTTATTGTTTATTTTTAATTATATACTTTCTAACTTGCTTACTAATTAAAATATGCTTCTATGGTATTTTATTATGTTTTCATTATTTCAGATAGGTATGGTAAGTGAATTCATAAATCATTTTCTCCATAACATTAACCTCAAGATTTTTTTCTCTCTTAGTTTTTATGTCGGATTACTGACCCTAGCAAACATTGTGTTCTAGAGAGCTTCCAACATAATGATGACGATAAAAATAAATACCTTTACTACCCTTCAAAGCACTTCATTTAAATGTTAATACATATGTATTTTCATATTGCTTGCATACTTCATGATTTTACAGTGACCTCTGCATTCCTGCATTGATATTTACTGTATTTTTCAAAATTTCACACTCAGCAACACATTCAGCTTTCCCAGGTGACTGCTAATTATACTAATGATAGTTTATGCATTGCACAATACATCAGAAGAATCACCATGCGATGTATCAATAAACATCAAAACAGCAAATAAGGATACGTCTAAAATATAAATATATCCAGTACATACTGTATACAGTATAGAAACACAAGTACATTTTTTAAAAACTGAACTCCAGGCAGATATTTTTCTAAATGCAAGCTGAGTAAATGCCTAAAGTTGGTATTGACCTCTTGTCTTTACTGCAGTGCCAAGGCTGGAAATGGATGGGGCAGCACAATGAGCCAATCAGCTGTGCTGCAGTGCCCATGCAATAAGAAGGAACATTCTGATAGCAAGACAGAGCAGAGAGAATGAAATTAGTGCACCAATCACAAACAGGTACAAGACCTGTTAGTGTTACTTAATTTCAGCAGAGACAAAAAGGGTGTGCTGTGGGGTAGAGCTGTATGCTTCTCAGGACTGAATGGAGAGAAATGCAAATTATCTGGCAGGTATGGCAGCTCCCTTTTATGCATTTCATGAGCGTATTTAGCTGTCAGTTGTAGCATGAAAGGAGTGGGTTGGCACACGTCAGTTCCAGTTTTCCCAGCTGATGGGGGTTTCCGTATCCTTTGGTGGCTGAATACGCGTCAGTTCTGGTTCCTCCGGCTGACGTGTATAGAGGAAGTGATGTCAGTATTTACATGGGAAGTGACGTTGGTCCCTATTCCGATCTTTTTTATCATAGCATCACACTATTATAATCAAGCATCTTATTTGATCATCTCTTCTTACGAACAGATTCTGATAATTCCCTATTTTCTTAACGGTATGCCTTCGGTTGATATAAGGATATTTTCATAGTTATGTGTGTATATCTTGATTGCATGGGCTAATATGTTAACCCGGAAGTGACACATATTTGGTCCGTTTTTGACACAGAGGCTTGGTTTGCAAGTTTATTTCTGGTCACATGTCCCGGTCTCACTCAATGAGTTGTCTCAGCCTGACTATCTCAGATTGAGGCTTGATACTCACTCTGTGGACTCCATTGGGTGGAGTCACTCTGATGATATGATTGAGACAATTAACAGGATATATATAAATAGCGCAGTGGGGAACAGTAGACTCATACCCCTGTGGCAGTCTCTTCAGACGAGAATGGTCGAATGGTTCGGCCGAGCAAAAGTTTGGCCTGAACATCGTCTGTTCGCCCATTTGGCAAACACCTGAATTTGCAGGGCGTTCTCCCTGTTGGACGCCCTGCAATGCACTACGCATTGCACAGTGCATTCTAAGCCCTTATGGGCAAAGCTTTGCCCAATCAGGGGGCAGGTAATAGCTGGTTATTAAGGAGTCCAGCTGCAGCATCCTTAAATACTTGCCGACCGCCATACGAATATAAGCAGCGACAGCGTGGCTCTGTCCCGCGTATCGCCGCTAATAGTCGTCACTTGCGTGCATGTCTAGGGGCTCCCAGATCCCACCCCCCACGTGATTGAGTATTGGGTACATAGTACCCCTACCCATTCACCAAAAAAGTGTCAAAAGTTAATAAAAACACAGAGACAGTTTTTGACAATTCCTTTATTAAAAAATAAAAAAACAATGTCCCCCCGATGTTGATTTATCGTCAATTACATTTTTTAAACATTTTTCTATTGCCGGCAATATTAATGTATTGCCTGCAATTTAAATGTCATTTCATCCATTTATTTTCTTTAGAAATGTCAGTTTTGCTGCAGCAGGTTCTATCCATGATACAGATAGGCCACTTTACAGGCAGGTTAAGGGGACCCCCAGGCACTATATTTAAAGGTTTTTTTATTTTTATTGTTTCACTTTAAGTATCATTAACCACTATCCGCGCTATAGCCAAAAGATGGCTACAGCGCAGACCTGAATTGCTGGGGAGACGTTCATGGACATCAATCCCTTTGCGCGCTCCCTGCGTGCAGTCACAGCTGCCGCCGGCACACTCCTGTGCCTGCCGTATGCTGCGTGGGCGTGGCCGCAAATTGGGCATACTCGAAATCGCCAGCGACCCGCGATTGCCTAATAGAGGGGCAAAATGGGGAACCGCCAATGTAAACATGGCGGTTCCCCATTCTGTGAGGGGGGACATGACAGATCTACTGATCCCTGTAATCGGTATCAGTGAGATCTGTTATGCCCCTGCCAGCCCGGCCCCCACAAAGTTAGAACATGCCTAGGGAACACAGTTAACCCTTTGATCGCCCCCTTAGTGTTAACCCCTTCCCTGCCAGTGACATTAATTCAGTGTTTTTTTTTAGATCTGATCGCTGTATAAATGTCAGTGGTCCCAAAAAAGTGCCAAAAATGTCCGACATGTCTGCTGCAATGTCGCAGTCCCGATAAAATTCGCAGATTGCCACCATTACTAGTAAAAATAATAAAAACACCATAAATCAATTCCCATAGTTTGTAGACGCAATAACGTTTGCGCAAACTAATCAATATATGTCGATTGAGATTTTTTTTACCAAAAATATTGAGAAGAATACATATCGGCTTAAACTGATGAATAATTTTTTTTTATATATTTTTTTTGGATATGTATTATAGCAAAAAGTAAAAAATATTGTTTGTTTTTTTTCAAAATTGTCGCTTTTTTTCGCAAAAAATAAAAACTGCAGAGGTGATCAAATACCACCAAAAGAAAGCTCTATTTGTGGGAAAAAAGGATGTCAATTTTGTTTGGATACAACGTCGCATGACCGCGCAATTGTCAGTTAAAGCGACGCAGTGACGAATCGCAAAAAGTGGTCTGGTCAGGAAGGGGGTAAATCCTCCCAGGGATGACGTGGTTAAACTCACCGCTACTGAAAAAAACGATCTTTTTAAAAGAAAAACATTTTTGCATTGATACATGTCCCCCAGTGCAGTACCTGGACCCCCCATACCCTTTTTATGGCCAATAACTTGTATATAGGCCTTCAAAATGGGGGCTTTTGATTTTTCAAGTTCGGGCCCCATAGACTTTAATATGGTTTACCGTTTGGGTCAGAACTTTTTTTTCTGTTTGGAAGTTCTGGTGTGAACTGAACAGGGGGGTGTTCTGCCCATCTCTAGTACTTATATAGCACCATCAATTTATGCAATGCTTTACATATATATTGTACATTCATCAGAGCCTTCCCTCAAAGAGCTTATAATCCAAGGTCTCTAACCTATATTCATATATATACACACTAGGGTCAATTTAGACAAGATCCAATTAACCTACCAGCATGTCTTTGTAGTGTTGGAGGAAACTGGAGTACCCAGAGGAAACCCACACAGACAGAGGGAGAATATGCTAACACAGTGCATGTTCTCCGTGGTTGATTTGAACCGATAAGCCTCATGTTGCCAGGCAGAAGGGCTAATCACTACGCTGCCAAGGTTTTGAAACACCATTAGTGTTTTATAGGAGCCCAGGTTCACTGGATGTTGATCTTCAACATGCTCTATTTGACCAACTATTAGTTTTAGTGGTCAATAATGGAAGGTAGGTATGGTATTATTGGGGAGCATCTCAGAGTGTTGTGTTTATATCACCAAGGGATTAGACAAATGCATGTTAAAATCACAGAGGAGCTGTTTTTTGTGGACTTAGTTGTGAGGTGAATTTGGTTGCAGTGTTTCAGTGGGGTACATGCAGGAGTGGACTGACTGGCGGTCCGTTCGGCTAGGGTCCACTGCAGGGGGCCTGCCAGCGCCACCTGCTGAAACTCTCAGGGCTCCTGCAGATCCCCGGTGACCATCTTTTCAGGTCCACCCGAGCCCCAGTGCTGCCTCAGAGGATAAGGTGGGAGGGTCTCCTCTATAACCCCCGTGCACTGATCAGGCTGCATTATGGGAAAGGGGTGAGGTTGCATTATGGGCACTGGTGGCGAGGTTGCATTATGGACACTGGTGGTGAGGCTGCATTGAAGGGCACTGGTGGTGAGGCTGCATTTTCGGCACTGGTGGTGAGGCTGCATTGAGGGGCACTGGTGGCGAGGCTGCATTTTGGGCATTGGTGGTGAGGCTGTATTATGGGCACTGGTGGTGAGGCTGTATTATGGGCACTGGTGGCGAGGCTGTATTATGGGCACTGGTGGCGAGGCTGCATTGAGGGGCACTGGGGGTGAGACTGTATTATGAGCACTGGTGGTGAGGCTGCATTCATGGGCACAGGTGGTGAGACTGCATCATGGGCATTGGTGGTGAGGCTGCATTATGGGTACTGGTGGCAAGGCTGCATTGAGGGGAACTTGTGGTGAGGCTGCATTATGGGCACTGGTGGTGAGGCTGCATTCATGGGCATAGGCGGTGAGGCTGCATTCGTGGGCACAGGTGGCGAGGCTGCATTATGGGCACTGGTGGAGAGGCTGCATTATGGGCATTGGTGGTGAGGTTGCATCCATGGCCACTGGTGGTGAGACTTAATTATGGGCACTGGTGGCCAGGCTGCATTGAGGGGAACTGGCAGAGAGGCTGCATTATGGGCACTGCTGGTGAGGCTGCATTCATGGGCATAGGTGGTGAGGCTGCATTCATGGGCATTGGTGGTGAGGCTGCATTATGGGCACTGGTGGTGAGGCTGCATTCATGGGCACTGGTGGTGAGGCTGCATTCATGGGCATTGGTGGTGAGGCTGCATTCATGGGTACAGGTGGTGAGGCTGCATTATGGGCACTGGTAAGGCTGCATTGAGGGGTACTGCAGAGACTGCATTGAGGGGCACTGATGAGGCTGCATTGTTGAGCACTGGTGAAGTTGCATTGATAAACACTGATCAGGTGCTGCATTGATGGTCACTGGTGAGGCTGCATTGATGGGCACTGGTGAGACTGCATTGATGGGCACTGGTGGGGGCTTTTTCCAACATAGACTCTCAAATGGACACAGAGAGGACCTGCACACATGTCACAGTTCTACTGTCCAGGATAGGGCAAAGGCTGCCGACTGCCTCCAAGTCCCTCCCTCACCTCGGCAAACAGTAGTTTGCAAAATAGTGAATGTTAGAAGAGGAGAGGACACACCAGCCAGCCACAGCAGGGCCAGGGTGTGAGCCAGGCAGCCCCCCATGCCACTGACCTGCCCACAGCAGGACCAGGGTGCCAGCCAACCACCCATGGTGACCCACCCACAGCAGGGCCAGCCAACCACCCGCGGTGACCCACCCACACCAGGGAGCCAGCCAGCCATCTCCAGGAGACAGCCACAGAGGATGCAGGCAGCAAGCAACAGAGAACGCAGGAGCCAGCCAGCCACAGCTACAGTACCCAAAGTTAGGGTAAGAGGGGCACTAGATAGTGCCAATTTTATTTCTACTTTGTGAGAGGTTGGGACAGGGGCGAGAGTCATGGCACAAGGAAGGGGTCCCGTGAGGGCCAGAGTGAATGAAGGTGTTCACTGTACACTCTGTTAGAAAGAGCCCCCCCTCCAGGTCCCATTATACCCATTTGTAGTCTCTAACGGGACATGTGGGGAACTCTTTCTAACAGACTCTATGGTGGACACTGAAAGGGACTCTATTAGAAAGACCCCCTCCAGTTCCCATTGGACTCCTTTGTAGTCTGTAATGGGTGCTAGAGGAGGGTCTCTCTCTAACAGAGAATCTCTAATGGACACTATGGGGTTGATTTACTAAAGCTGGAGAGTGCAAAAACTGGTGCAGTTTTGCATGTCAGCCAATCAGCTTCTAAACTCAGCTTGTTCAATCAAGGTTTGACAATAAAACATTGAAGCTGATTGGTTTCTGTGTGGAGCTACACCACATTTTGCACTTTCAAGCTTTAGTAAATTAACCCCTATGTTAGAGAGAGACCCCCCCCCCCCGCAGATCCCATTAGACTCTGTTGTAGACTCTAATGGAGCCTGGAGGGGACACTTTCTAACAAACTGTCTAATGGACACTGTTAGAAAGAGACACCCCTCCAAGTCACATTAAAAAAAGGCAGAAGTTGTACTTTGTGCAAAATGTAGGAGTGGGTTTAGGGGCGGGCCATTGGCAGGGTTAGGGATGGGCCATGGGTGGGCCATGGGTGGGGTCGGTCATGGGCGGGGTCTGACAGGGGCCCTTGCTTTATTTGGTCCAGGTGCCCTGAGTGTTTTCAGTCCGCCCTGGGTACATGTTTTATATATTATACGCTTCATCTTTCATAAATTTGATGGACTGCATTATTGAAATTTATTGATTGATGAATTTTAAGAGTTACTGCTGTTTATGTCAGGTTGTATATTATTTCATTAATTTTTGTAGTTTTGCACACTTGTGTTCATGCACTTTATTGATTGATCCACTTTAGGAGGTATACTTATTTGTGCCAGTTTTTTTTTGTGTGAAATAAATATATATTTTTTCATCAAGCTAAAATGCGTAAAGGCATTTCAAAAATATGAAGGATAAAAATAGAGAAATTAGTTTTCAATTTCTCAAGATGTCCATATGTCTCTGTAGCTGATCATACATTAACAATTAGCATAACTCTATTCTGCCTATTATGCAAATTGTTGGAATGTGCTACATAAGCTGAATCAGCATCAGCATACAGTAGCTCTAGCTATTGTGTTATGTATCTCTCAAGTTAGCTATGAAGGAAAAAGTATGCTGCATTTAAAGCCAGTTTGAGAAGACTGCTTGGCTCTGAAATTATCCATATATGCCTTTATTAGTAACACTGGGCAACAGCAATGACATTCAATAATTGAAACTGATTTAGCAAAACTCAGTTTTTATTTCTTATGACTGAACTAAACTGATGAAAGCTGACTGGATACTATGGGCAATGGGCAGAGTTTTCTCTCTCGTTGAATTATAATAACAAAAAAGTTACTAACACATTTATTCTGTGGGGCAGTGTAAAAGGTATCATTCAAAATTTGTTTACAACATAGGTGTGCACAGCCTATTGCATTAGGGTGTGCACCCCAAAGCTCAAACACACATTAACAGTATATTTATATACATACTGTACATACACACAGACACACCTTCTCTTATAGAAGAGCCAGTTCAGTGATAGAGAAGTACTGTAGCTCTTCAATAATGGTGGAACTGATCAGAGGGAGATATTTCCCATCCCTCCACTGGCACACAGAGCAGTAATGCTAATGTGCTTAGAGTGATTAGGGTGTGCACAGGCACACCTGGCACACCCCCTGCGCACGCCTATGGTTTACAGCCACGTTACTAATATCTGGTTTCTGATGGATTATGGATTAGTCCCCACTGTGCTTCTTGCACTAATATTGAATGGTTCTTAAGAGTGCTGCAAGGGCCTTATATAGTATACTTATAGTTTAGAAAAACAGGCATCTTTTAAAGGAAACCTGTATTGAGCAAGATATTGAGACTGAGCTCCAACAGAAAATGCTTGTTGCTTGACTGACTGTAACCTCAATACTGAAGCTAAACAAGCAAGATCCCGCTGCTCACAGGTGAGTCCATGTGGCCATACTTCACATAATACAATGCAAGCGGTGGGGTGCACGCCCTGTCAATGCCACATAGATGAATGTGAACAAGACATTGGATGTCTGAACTCCCACACTATGCAATATCAACTTTATTGAAGTTAAAAATGTCCATAAAAACAACCATCACTGACAGGCAGGGGGAAGACAGAAAGGTTGAGGAGTATCACATGGAGTACATTTTGATTAAACATGTATTCCGAGCTATATGTGTCAACCTTACTGTCGTCCCCCTGCCTGTCAGTGCTGGTTGTTTTTATGGACATTTATAACTTCAATAAAGCTGATATTGCATAGTGTGGGAGTGCAGCCATCCGATTTCTTGAAGTTAAACAAGGTGAGTAGAAGAGGAAGTCAGAATTATTTATCTGCATATGCATTGTAGCCAGGAAACTAGTATTTGAAAAGAAAAATAAGTAAGTCTATGGATACTCTTAGTACAAGTTTCTTTTAATCCACCTGTATATCAAGTTCTCATTGTGGAAGAGAGAGGTCAAAAACATACTATACTGTAGTACAAACTAGTAGCATGTTGTGCAATGACAGATGTCCTGCCCCCACTCCTTTTAGGAACGTTTTAGATAAAAGCACATCATGGAACATTTGTTTTTAACTTTTTCTCCTATCTATACAGCACTGGGGGTAGGAGATCCATCACTGTGTTATTGGCTTCTCTGCTGACTAACTTATAATATACCATGGATGTTTTTTTTTAAAGGCTCACCTGTAGAGTTGAGCGAACACCTGGATGTTCGGGTTTGGTGGGTTCGGCCAAACTTCGCGAAAAAGTTTGGGTTCGGTACCGAACTTGACCCGAACTTTACCCCGAACCCTGAACACCATTGAAGTCAATGGGGACCTGAACATAAATGACTGTAAAAAAGTCCTGGAAAGTGCTAGAGGGCTTCAAAAGGAAGTAAAATGATTTTAGAACAATAATCTGTCCCTTACAGCAACAGCAGGAACCTGACCCTATAGGAGTAGGCAATGATTTTAGAACAATTATCTGTCCCTTACAGCAACAGCAGGAACCTGACCCTATAGAACTAGAAGATAATTTTAGAACAATAATATGTCCCTCTAAGCAGTAGACTCTACCTAGTCCAGTCAGATCGTTCTGTAATGCCGGGTGAGATGTTATTAGATCTGCAATCTGTCCCTAAAAGCAGTAGTAGTAGTAATCTCTACCTAGTCCACAATCAGTTCGTTCTGTAATGCAGGATGAGATGTTATTATATCTGCAATCTGTCCCTCACAGCGCCGGCAGCATCCTCTCCCTACACTAGCCAGAGAGCATGTGGCATGCAGCACTAAGTGACTCCAGCTTATAAAGAGGCTGGGTCACATGATGCACTGGCCAATCACAGCCAGGCCATTAGTAGGCATGGCTGTGATGGCTTCTAAGGGCAAACCAGTGAAACGCTTGTTGATTGGCTGCCCTGCAGCTATTCAACATGGGTGATCAAATACCCGAACCCAGAACCCGAACTCAAACTTTTTTTCAAATGTCCGGGTTCGGGTTCGGGTCCGGGACACCCCAAAGTTCGGTACGGACGCAAACTTTAAAGTTCGGGTTTGCTCAACTCTACTCACCTGTATACACATAGCATAAGGATATGTGCACATTGTACAGTGGATTTACCAAAAAAATTAATTCCCAGACCCCTGAACTTCATGTTATTGTAAAACAATAAACATATTACAAAAGGGTTAGACCCTTTTACTGGCTGCTTACAAATATATTGGCCTGGCAAACCTTCAATAAGTAGCCTTAGTAGTTTTTAAAAGCTGTTTAATGTTATTTAGCTCCATTCAAGACATATTCCCTTGTTTTTTAAAGTCTGTCTAAAGTAAAATGAGTCTGTTTTTTTAATTATACAGAAAGGTTAGAATTCATTTTAGGGTTTTATTGCTGTCTGCCTCCCAACTGGAGGGCATTCACCCTCTCTTAGCAGGGGCTTTAATAATTCCATACATACGTTTTTGATGTAGATATACGGAGTTTGAATATGAATTAACATGAAACAATGAAATTATAGCTTCTATAGTTGTATTATGGTAAGTTTTATTTAAATATGACAGTCTTGGCAACAGCAGTGAAAAAAATCAACAATACCCCTTTTCCTACCTTCTTTCTAGGTTGCACTGTAAAATATCAGCAAGATAATCTTTTGCTGTGGACAACATGCATTTTCTGTTTCAATATTTTTATTGAAAGTTTTCAAGAATAGGGTCTACAACGCAGGTGAAAAATAGCAAAACATTAAGAACAGGTATAAAAGGGGGATCAATTATTATATCACTAGTTATATCCAACACAAAGGGATGCCATGTAAAGTAGAAATTCAACATATAGAAAAAAGGTTCTTACAAAGCAAACAGCAATCCCACTCAGAAAACCCCGCTAGGGCAAATATTATAACCCATACTTCGCCACCACCCACTGCCTTGCTGGCATGGGCCACGAGTATACATAATACATAACAACAAATGTAAGCAACACAACTAAGTGAAAAAGGAAATGTGAATTCAACAAAGAAAAGGGGGAGGGGGGAGAAGGTAAAATTAAAAGGAAGAAAAGATAAAGAAAGGAAAAGGAACAAAAGAAAAAGAAGGAGAGGAAGAAGAAGCAACAAAGCAAAAGGAGAAAGAAGGACTGTCCGAACGCTTGCCTCCACTGCCCTCACTCCTCAGTCAGCTGCAAGTTGGAGATACTTAATCCAAGGATCCTGAACATGGGACAAAAGGCATTTTAACCATGTCTTATAAATGTGCATTAATTTGGCCAGTATAAGTTTATATAAAAACTGTATAAACAAAATGCTCTTGCATGTACTCAGTTTATGTCAAGTCATGTATTTAGTAAAATTGAGCTAAG
The DNA here is from genome assembly GCA_018402905.1 of Glandirana rugosa. Classification (NCBI taxonomy): domain Eukaryota; kingdom Metazoa; phylum Chordata; class Amphibia; order Anura; family Ranidae; genus Glandirana; species Glandirana rugosa. Next base: position 397,531 of record BLSH010123562.1, on the reverse strand, counting down.
CTGTTTTGGGGTATGTAAGACTTATGAGACCTACCCAAGCTCAATTTGCTTTTGTCTGTGCTCACAGTATCCTGAGTGGTTCTTAAACCTCCACTCAAGGTCAAGATGCATTTTCCTGTACATGTTTGCTTGAACTTTATTTCACATCAATCAAATTCATACTTTTCTACATCTGCTCCAGAATTCAAAGAGCAGACATGTGATAAAAAAGCTTCAGAAGTACAAATGATAGAGTAAGTGGTATAATATTTTTGTCTTTGCAGTTTGCCATAGGAGTTTGGAATTTTAGACTAACTGAACAGAATTACAAATATTTTGACAGGTAAAGGCATCCACATATATATATGTAAGTTGTGCATTTAGCTGTTTTACTTTAAGGGAATGCATAAAGCAATTATTATGGGCAAAGTGCAGAAAGCCATAGCAATCAACATATTCAATTTTTGATTAACCCAGAACAGTTAGAAAAAAATGTGTCTTGCTACTATGGGTTAATGTATAATAATAAAAGCATGTATGCCTTTATGTTTCTGTTTTTTTCTTGGTGTATAAGATGCAGTATTTACACTATTTTCTTACATTTTGTATGTTGTAATACATGGAATGCCCCCTTTATATCCAGCCATTATTTGAAAGATCAGCTACAGCCAGAATAAAAGGATAAATGAAAGCTATTTATTGTCCTATATCGATTATGTAAGCCTGTCATTTTTCATCATATTTTGAGCACAGTTTCTGATTACACAGTTCCTTTAATTTTCTGTTCGCATTACTTGCACACCTATTTTCATCTTTCTTCAGAGTGTAGTATCCTTACTTTAGTAGACAAAAATAAGATTGTATGGAAACAGAGGCTGTGAACATTGGGAGCACTTAAGAATTGTAATCAAACTGTTGTCTGAATGATCACGCAACCAATGCCAGCAGTGAAGAAAATTTGTAAGGAACTGTCAGTGTGCACATTATGAACATTTCTTTATTTGCACATAAATGGCTTCAAACTGTCTTAACTTAGCATAGATTTTGGCTGAGGAGAGATAGTGAAGAGACATACTTTATGAAATCTAACATAGGACCTGTGCAAAAAAAAAACCCAAAAAAACAAACATTCTCAAATCAATAGGGACATGCAAGTGTGAAAGACAATATTGCAATCTAGACTTGCACAGAAGACAATAAGCAGTGAAGGAAATGTTTGAACCAGGAATCCAGTTATGAATGTGTCCTCTAAAAGAAACCTTAAAGCCCATTTAAATTTTTAGATCAAATTAGCTAAAAATATTCTAGGTATATCAAAACAAAAGGCAAGTGCAAAGTCTTACTATTAATTTTACAATATCAGCCACAGTCTCAATTCAAAAGCCTGTCGTTAGGGTAGAGTAGGACCCTAGCTCTCTGTGGGTAAGCAGAGATATCCTTGTAGAGGTATGACATGCCCTTTGCTAAGTCAGAGCCAGAGCTCTCCTTTCAGTGTACAGAGGTTTTGCTGATTGCAGAAATATATGGGTCCTTTAAGGGGAAATATCCCCCCCCCCCCGTGAAGTGCATAGAAACGCAAAGTTCTCTCTCTTAGAGATTTGGGGATTTTCCTCCGATCAGGAGGGAGATATAAGGTAGGAGGTTTGGAATAGCTGTGAGATGATAGTTGCAGTGAGATGGAAGAATAGGGTTAAACAATTATCTTTTCCTTAGGAGTAAATAGGATCAAACATCTATCAATTACATTTTAGAGAAACTCTTGCTTTCCCTGTCCTAGGGGACTGCATTGACTGTTGACACATTCCCGAGAGGTTGTAATTCAATTTGAAGAGATAGTGCCATGATAAAAGGGCACCCTAACCATGCCAAGTTATTGGAGTTAAACCCAGTCAAACCTACCTGACCACACTTGGTTATTACACTGTGTCCTGCTTTGATACTGGTGGCCAGTGGTGGACTAACCATTAGGGTACTCGGCACTGCCTGAGGGCCCAGGACCAGTAGGGGGCCCCATGAGAGTACCCCTGTCCCAAGGAATCTCTGCTTATCCGGGAGCCCAGTGCCAGAACAAGTTCCAGCACTGAGTTCCGGTAACTAGGCTGGCAGAGGCTCACTAGCATCGGGCACTCAGGAGTCAGGATATCTTCCCCGCATCTCTTGTGAGGAGCTAGGGCTCCCTCTGGCAGTGATGCCCTTCTGAGGCAGCCGACATCTCTCCCCCTCAGCCTGCACACCACAGAGTGCTCACTGAGGATTTTCCTCCTCGGCTCTGATGTACACAGACAGAAGGGGGAGGAGCCAGGGAGGAGAGATCCATCTCACACTGCAAGATCCATGCTGATTATCTGAGGTCTGTGCACAGTTTGTGGCTAGGGGAAGGGGGTGGTGCCAGGTAACAAAAATGCACACATGGAAAGGGAGGTGCTTTTTGAGAAGAGAGGACATGTGCTAAGGGGGGTGTGGGGGGATTTCAAATCCAACCCCCCTTTCCCAAAGTAAAGAGATGCCACCTGCCCCTCTCTGTCCTCATCCCAGGGGTCACTCTCTGTCCTCATCCCAGGGGTCCCTCTCTGCTCTCATCCCAGGGGTCCCTCTCTGCTCTCATCCCAGGGGACCCTCTCTACTCTCATCCCAGGGGTCCCTCTCTGCTCTCATCCCAGGGGACCCTCTCTACTCTCATCCCAGGGGTCCCTCTCTTCTCTCATACCAGGGGTCCCTCTCTGCTCCCATCCCAGCAGTCCCTCTCTGCCCTCATCCCAGGGGTCCCTCTCTGCCCTCACCCCAGGGGTCCCTCTCTGCCCCAATCCCAGGGGTCCCTCTCTGCTCTCATCCCAGGAGTCCCTCTCTGCTCTCATGCCAGGGGCCCCTCTTCCCAGGGGTCCCTTTCTGTCCTCATGCCAGGGGTTCCTCTCTGTCCCATCTCAGGGCCCCCTCTCTGCCCCATCCCTGGGCCCCCTCTCTGCCCCACCCCATGGATCCCTCTCTGCCCCACCCCATGGGTCCCTCTCTGCCCCATCCCAGGGGTCCCTCTCTGCCCCATCCCTGGGGTCCCTCTCTGCCCTCACCCCAGGGGTCCAACTTTGCCCTCATTCCAGGGGTCCCTCTCTGTCCTAACCTCAGGGGTTCCTCTCTGCCCTCATTCCAGGGGTCCCTCTCTGCCTCATCCCAGGGGTCCCTCTCTGTCTCCACCCCAGGGGTCCCTCTCTGTCCCCATCCCAGGGGCCCCTCTCTGCCCTCATCCCAGGAGACCCTCTCTGCCTCATCCTGGGGTTGCTCTCTGCCCCATCCCAGGGGTCCCTCTCTGCCCCCGTCCCAGATGTCCCTCTCTACCCCCCATGCCAAGGGTCCCTGCCTCATCACAAGGGTCCCTTCCTGCCCCCATTCCATGGGTCCCTCTCTGTCCCCATCCCAGGGGTCCCTTTCTGCTCATATCAGGGGTCCCTCTCTGCCCTTACCCCAGGGGTCCCTCTCAGCCCTCACCCCAGGGGTCCCTCTCTGTCCTCACCCCAGGGGTCCCACTCTGTCTTCATCCCTGGGGCCCCTCTCTGTCTTCACCCCAGGGGTCCCTCTCTGCTGTCATCCCAGGGCCCCCTCTCGGCTGTCATCACAGGGTCCCCTCTCTGCTGTCATTCCAGGGTCCCCTCTTTGCTGTCATCTCAGGACCCCCACTCTGCTGTCTTCCCAGGACCGCCTTTCTGCTCTCATTCCAGGACCCCTTCTCTGCTCTCATCCCAGGGCCTCCTTTCTGCTCTCATCCCAGGACCCCCTCTCTGCTCTCATCCCAGGACCCCCTCTCTGCTCGCATTCCAATACTCCCTCTCTACTCTCATCCCAGGGATCCCTCTTTGCTATCATCCCAGTAGTCCCACTCAGCTCTAATCCCAGGGGTCCCTCTCTGCTCCATCCCAGGGGCACCTCCCTTCCCCATCTCAGGGGTCCCTCTCTGCCCTCACCCCAGGGGTCCCTCTCTGTCCTCACTCCAGGGGTCCCTCTCTGTCCTCACTCCAGGGGTCCCTCTCTATTCTCACCCCAGGGGTCCCTCTCTGTCTTCACCCCAGGGGTCCCTCTCTGCTGTCATCTCAGGATCCCCTCTCTGCTGCCATCCCAGGACCCCCTCTCTGCTCTCATCCCATGGGCCCCTCATACCAAGGGTCCCTCTCTGTCATTCTTTCGAGGACCTCTCTCTGTCCTCATTCCAGGGATTTCTCTCTGCTCTCATCCCAAGGGTCCCTCTCTGTCCTCATCCAAGGGGTCCCTCTCTGTCCTCACCCCAGGGGTCCCTCTCTGTCTTCACCCCAGGGGTCCCTCTCTGCTGTCATCCCAGGATCCCCTGTCTGCTGTCATCCCAGGACCCCCTCTCAGCTCTCATCCCATGGGCCCCTCATACCAAGGGTCCCTCTCTGTCCTCTTTCTAGGACCCCCTCTCTGCTCTCATGCCAGGGATTTATCTCTGCTCTCACCCCAAGGGTCCCTCTCTGTCCTCACTCCAGGGGTCCCTCTCTGCTGTCATCCCCGTATCCCCTCTCTACTGTCATCCCAGGACCCCCTCTCTGCTCTCATCCCATGGACCCCTCATACCAAGGGTCCCTCTCTGTCCTCTTTCTAGGACCCCCTCTCTGCTCTCATCCAAGGGATTTCTCTCTGCTGTCATCCCAGGGGTCCCTCTCTGTCCTCATCCAAGGGGCCCCTTCTGTCCTTATCTCAGGAGTCCCTCTCTGTCCTTATTTCAGGGGTCCCTCTTTGTCCTCATCCCAGGGGTCCCCTAAAAACCAACTGTGATAGGTAGCTCCGACTTCAATGCACCGTTTAATTGGGTGATCATAAGCTTAATAATGGTATGCAATGCCAAGCTACGATTTCCAAAGCGAGTAAAATCCTCTCTTGTATTACGACAGTTATGGACTCCCCTGTACAAGTCATTAGTAAGGCCACATCTGGAATATGCAGTTCGGTTTTGGGCACCAGTTCTCAAAAAGGATATCGGGGAACTGGAGAAGGTGCAGACAAGGGTAACCAAACTGATAAGAGGCATGGAGGAGCTCAGCTATGAGGAAAGATTAGAGGAGCTGTATTTATTCTCTCTTGAGAAGAGGAGATTAAGGGGGATATGATCAACATGTGAAAACACATAAATGGTCCATATAGTGATCTTGGTGTTGAGTTATTCACTTTAAGGTCATCACAGAGGACAAAGGGGCACTCTTTACATCTAGAGGAAAAAAGATTTAATCTCCAAACACGGAAAGGTTTCTTCACAGTTAGAGCTGTGAAAATGTGGAATAGACTCCCTTCGGAGGTGGTTCTGGCCAGCACAGTATATTGCTTTAAAAAAAACCCTGATTCTTTCCTTAACCACAACAGTACCTGGCACGAAAACCCCCTTCCTGTCCAGGCCATTTTTCAGCTTTCAGCGCTATCACACTTTGAATGACAATTACTCAGTCATGCAACACGGTACCCATATGAAATTTGCGTCCTTTTTTTCACACAAATAGAGCTTTCTTTTGGTGGTATTTAATCAACCACTAATTTATGGTGGTTTTCTTTCGAGATAAACACACTTTTTTTCCTGCGTTTAAAGTATACCCATGGCA
>BLSH010123562.1:344322-362479 GCA_018402905.1 Glandirana rugosa | reverse complement strand
TTGTATTATGCAGATTATCTAAGTACACGCCTAAATTTGGTAAGGACAAAACCAGCGTATTTACAAGATTTTTACCTGTAGGACGGCTTTGCAAATATGGACAAAGTCTGAGAAGTATAGTGGGAAGGTTACAGGAAGAAGGCATGTGAATTCAGGAATCGATAATTTATCCATACCGTTCCTTTTGTGGGGTCTGAGTTTGTGGTCGAGGATACGGTTGGAACCAACTACCCTCCAGCCCCTGAAGGTCTGAAACCATAAATAATAAGACGTTGTAATGATAGGACCGAGAATCTTACTAAGGGTGTGCCCCCGCACCGGTCGACGACTGGTTCTACCTTTTATGTGGAATCTCCTATTCTTGTGTTGGCTTTGTGTCGCTGTTAGTCTCGGGTTGAGAGGAGCTGTAGACTTACACGTCCATCTTGGTCAGCAGCTGGCCACGCCCCCGTGTGGGAATCATTCTAAGAGCCAGGATAGTAATGTTGCAGAATAATAAATACCAAAGTCTGGAAGTCCCCGACCTCCCATCAACCAAGGTTGGCATAGGAGCTGGTGTTTGAGTCTGGGGTGTTTTCCTTGCCATACCTATTTAATAGCTAAGGACTTAAGTGTACGGAAGAAGGACATTGGAAGGGTGATATGAAGAGTCTGAAACAGGTATAAACGTTTCGGCAGGATGTCCATTTTTAGAACATTTATGCGACCAAAACAGGAATGGTTTAAATCCGCACATGAATCTATTAGACGTATTATGTTAGTTAACAGGGGGCTGTAATTGAGTGAGTAAATGTCGTTGAAACGGGTCGGAATGGCAGTTCCTAAATACATAATCGCCCTTGGTTTCCATTGAAACTGATAATCCGTTTGGAAGAGAGATAGCGTATGCTGAGGAAGTGAAATATTAAGGGCTTCTGTTTTGGATAAGTTTAATTGGTAATTACTAAACCTCCCGAACCTACGGATTTCTTTTAATATGGAAGGTAGACTAATGAGGGGTTGAGTTACATATAGTAAAAGATCATACGTATAAATCGCAAGTTTATTATGGATAGAAGGGGTATGATTATCGTGGGTTCGCCCGTAGGGCTTGTGCCAAGTGTTCAATTGTCAAGGCAAATAGGAGGGGTGACAAAGGGCACCCTGCCTAGTGCCATTAGCAATAGTTAGTAGAGTGGATTGGGTGCCATTAGCCAGTACTTAGGCTTTGGGTGAGGAATATACCGCCATAATATGGCTAACCATCTTGGAGCCGAGGTCAATTTGGGCTAACGCGTGGCGCAGGAATGTCCAATTGACCCTATCAAATGCTTTCTCTGCGTCACACGAAAGGAGGCGAGCTGGTATATGGTGTCTCTGCATGTGTGCGATCAAGTGGAGAGTTCTTGTGGTGTTGTCTCTGGCCTCACGACCAGGGACAAATACCACCTGGTCCCCCTGGATAAGAGAAGGCAACAAGGGTGACAAACGGTTGGCCAGGATCTTGGTATACAGTTTGAGGTTCAAATTCAATAAAGAAATTGGCCTATAGTTACTACAGAGGGATGGATCTTTCCCTGGTTTGGGAATTACAGCTATCTGTGCTCTGAGTAAAGATGAGAGCGGGACAAGCTGTTAGAAGAAGATTGTGCTGAGGACTTGTTTGGATTTTGTTGTTGTTTCCTCACGCTCCCGGAGGAGGCGGTGCCGGGCAGCTCTATTTAAACAGTGTGCTTCCTGTAGCAAGTGCTGTCCATTCTACAGTGTTTCCTGTTCTGGTGACCCCCAAGCGCTTGTTCTAGTAAGACTTCTTGTACCTGTGACCCCGGCTACGTATCTGGACTTTGTTTGCTATCTGCCTGCCCTGACCTCTGCTTGTTAATGACCACTCTTCTGCCTGATCCTTGTAACTCATCTGCCCGCACGTTGCCAATCCTGCCTGCACACGACTACCCGCCTGCCTGCTCCACCTGTACCGCATTGCCTGCCTGTTGACGACCCGGCCTGTACCACCACTCTTCTGCTGCACAAGCTCCTGTGGACCTGCACCTACCACCTGTGACCAAGTCCAGCCCTTGTGCCCCCTGTGCTCCTGAGCTCCCTGTCCCCACTATCAGGGGCTCACGAACCAGGGCTGTAAGAGAGGTTGCCCCCACATAAGTCAGACTCAATCAACAGGTACGTGACACAAGCGTCGTCTATTGAGTTGTAGGCAGTCGCTAAAATCGGGGCTAGTTGAGGGGAAAATGTTTTAAAAAGGTATTACACATTTTTAGTGTTGGCTGCTGTATCCCATTATATTTTTAGATTTTTTCAGTTTATATAGTACGAGCTAAAAGTCTCCTAGCAATGTCCTAGCAACAGGGTAAAATGGGATGATGCAAGTCCTGTGAGTTTTTCAGTCAGGCTTCAGGAAGTATGTAAATGGCACACACTTATAGCAAGGGTATTATTAAACTTTGGTGAAAGCTGTTCAGTTTGTTTTTATCTACAGGTGCTCCTTATCTGCCTAGGTAGTGTTTTATAGGTAAACAAGCTCTCAGAAAGGTCTACTCACATGTCACAGTCATTATTATTATGAAATATCACTTTTGTTGTTGGATTTTAGGTTGGACTTTCCCTGCTGCAGAGAGAGGAAGAAAACATGTTCCATACAAACAAACCCTAATGGGGTCTCATTCTTGAATTCCCCAGGAAATGCAAAACAATAGTTTGATGTATGTGTTTTTATATCACATTTTCAACATCTAACCAAAAATTAAAAATCAGTTTCCAGAGGAATGACACTTTAAGTGAAATAATATTATGCTAAGGCTTACTAATAATATTAAAAAGACAAGATGCTACCCAAGAAAAATACAACCCTGGTGGTATCTGTGTGCTTATTTCGATACGATATAGCCTGAGCTACCAAGGAGAAGCCAGCTATAAATACATGTCTTAAGGGTGAAACTAGCTTGATTTTCGAAGAACATAAATAATAGATTTGCACTTAGAAGGATTAAGAGCAACACAAGCTGTGCTGCAGTCCTCACAAATGCTATAGTCTGTGATTCATTTTCTTGCAATAATTTGCTTTTTTTGTTTTTTTTGGTTTTTGAAATCAGTAAAATTTGATCAACAATTTTTGTCTTTTGTTATTCCCTTTATGGTGATTTATATTTTGAGTCTTAAAAAAAATGGACACAGACTAAACACATTACCCCACGTAAGAGTTTCAAAAAGATTTAGCTGGGACATAGTTAAACAACAAAGGTTGACTTTACCAAAGCTGAATTGGGAAATAAATAAGGAATTTAAATAGATATCACAATAATTTGTATTCTAATATCAGGAATATTTTCTGTCTGTCCAAGTTATGGCAAAAAACTTCTCCACTTGGTACTTTGTCTTTTACATTTGTAAAATGTGTTAAGGTTATTTAATGAAAATGTGATAATGTGTAATTAAAAGGCTAAAGTCTAACCCCAGGATACAACTTAGAAGTAAAAATGTAATGCTGTCATAAGTTCATCTAATAAACATTTACTGCGTTGCACTTATCATATCTTAACAAACGTTTTGTACACTAAGCCTTGCATTACATTATGCTTGTAGCACCTATTAAATTTGGATAGAACTTTACAAAATAGAAACAATGGCCACCAGATGAAATAAAGGGATGCATCTACCTACTAAGTTTACAGAGAGCAGAAAACAATATTTAACCCTTTCATGCTCTACCCAAAACTAAAAGAAATGCCTTTACATATGCTTTAACCACATTTTAATGCAATACCCCTTCATTTCCATGCCATTTTCAGTTATCAGTGCTGTTATAGTTTGACCAACTTGGTAATGCAACACTGTACCCAAATGAATGTTATATAATTTTCAGCCACATAGAACTCTTGTGGTTGTATTTTATAACCACTAGGTTTTTTATGTTTTACTATATAAAGTGAAAATAACCAACATTTTGTAAAAAAAAAAAAAAAAAAAAAAAATTCCCCTTATTTTTTATTATAAAGCATCAAATAAAAATGACAGGGCAGAATACAAGCCCCCAAAATACCACTTTTTGGAAGGTAGATACCACAGGGTGATCTAATTTCTGCAACATGTTTTATAAACATGCTGGTATTGAGGAGCTTGTACATGGAGGGTGGTAATAGTGCACTAGATACAGAGCATGCAGGTCATACACAGAGGGAGGAAGATGTAAAGGAGTTAACGTACAGGATAAAGTGGGAGGATAGATTTGGGGCGGGGGGGGGGGGGTAAATGTGCAGGAGAAAGGAGGTGAAGGGTTAACATAGAGAAAACACACTGAGACAGCATGGATGTCAGATGTGAAGGGGAGGAGTAGGTAAAGGGTTAAAAACAGTTCCATAATCAAAACCCCTCTTCACAAATCAGATGTTTCCTGATATCTGTAATGAATTAATTATTCATTCATGTATCATTTCTCTGCTGTAAGAGGAAGGGGCAAGTTTTCCAATGTAAACAGTTCACTGACAATTCAGATCACAGACATTACCTTCACAGGTATGAACAGGGTGTACAGGCTGCCCAACAGTATTTTCTGCTGTGACAAATGCACAGCGGTGGTGAAGCAGTTAAAGTGAACTTACACTTTTCCTATATTTGGCAACATTCTCTGAATGGCAGCAAGAAGCTATATACTGTATATTTTCCAAACAATCCTCATTTTTCCAATTTGCCACCAGAGCTCTTTGTAAACCTGGAATTTCCTGGTATGGAGGGAATATGACACTGTTCTCACACTGCCTCTCACAGTCAAGTGCTCAGTGCCCAGGTATCATGTGAGTACAGGAGGAAAGGGAGGAGTGTTCACAGGAATTTATATGGGGAAGAAGTGGCCCATGGTGTCTGTGGAATGTGGGAAAGGTAAAAATTGACTGATTGTGGAGCAAGCTTGTTAATTTGCCTAGTCCGCACAAGTACACATTCATTTGCCAGATAATTTTGAAAAAAAACTAAATAAATGTAACACATATCTAACAGGCCACACAATCACCAAAATAAAATATTTATAACTAAAAAGAGTTGTCTATCAAGTCTGGCATCAGCAATCAATGGAAGCTATTTGGGCATTTCTAATAACCAGCAATATCCAATCAAAAATAACAGAGAAATCAGATTTCAGCATTTAAAAGTTTAGAGTAACACCTTTTAATAAGGATGCGCTTCAAGTTCTGGGCAACAGAATATTCAACCCAATCTCTAGCTGTCTGAGATTTGCAAAACAGATAAACTAAATGGGCAGATTTAGCCTGTTCACTTGCCCAAATCTCAGTTTGCTGCAGCTGGAAGTGACTTATTTAGTGGTGGCATCACTATTGGCACTAAATGAATGACTTTTCAGGCCCTTGCAAGCTAGTTTCACATAGTAAACAAGCCAGTAGGTATCCTAGGTGACGGCATTGACCAGATAGACCATATTTGGTCAGCTTCAGTCAATATCACTACTTGTTGACATTGACAGCAACCAGCCAGTGAGCTGTCCTTTGTGATAAAAGTCTAAAAGCAGGATTGTCATGCATGGGTTGTTGTATTTGCATCAGAAGTTCATTGTGCATCTCTCATTGTGATTGATGACAGATCAATATTATTGGATGAAATGATGGATGCTAGATTTACACTGTGGGATATTTTTCTTTATTCTTTTTTTGTTCATTTTAATTAAGGACTTTCATTTTGTTATGGTGTGGGTAACTCATTCACCAGGATGGGGAGATATCTAGTGGATACTATATTTTAAATAAGGCTTCCAGATTCTGGGCCATAGATTTGAGGATGAGGCTCTATCAACATGAGAACAAGTAGCCCTGCCATTGGGGCCCCTCCCAATTTTCCCATATTGGGGCATGTGGCCTGGTATGGTTCGGGGGACACATGTTCACTGCCCATTCCTGGCTGCATGCTTGGATAACTGTCTTATATTACTTTTGAAAGGGACCCTTTGCTTTTTTTGCATGGAGTCCCCCATTAAAATTCATACTAGACCCTTAACACAGGAGACTAAGCCAGATTCTCTTCAAAATCCATACCAGACTCTTAAAGTGGTTGTCAACTCATGACAACCACTTTAACCTACAGGTAAGCCTATAATAAGGCTTACCTGTAGGTGCCCTGCATATCTCCAAAACCTGCACGGTTCAGGAGATATGCAGTGTATGAAATGTGCCAACGTCATTTCAGCACATGTGAAGTGAAGAAATGCCTCCATGCCGTTTCTTCACTGTGATCATGCTGTGAATGGCGGCTCCTGCATGCATGCACAGGAGTGACGTCACGTGACTCCGGCCAGTCATAGAGCCGGAGTTGCGGCCCCAGAAGGAAGAGGGGCAGAAGATGGACGCTGCCAGCACAGAGGATGGCGCTGGACATCGCAGGCTTCATTTCCAGGTAAGTGACACATAATGGGCTACTATGCGATGCATAGTAGCCCATTATGCATCTACTTTGCAGGGGAATACAGAGGAAGTAAACCCCATCTGGGTTTCCTTACTCTTTAACACAGTAAACCAGGCCACATGCCTTTAAAAAGCAAACAAAAAAAAAGCGTAGGGTCTACCTTAAAATACATACCAAACACTAGATATGGTTTTCAAGGAGAAATTTGCTGAAGTCCTCCTAAGACCCCTTTCACATCAGCAGACAGATGGGTAAACAGACACATATCCGTTTACATCCACTTTTCCACAAAAATATTGACCCGATCAGACCATCCATTGCCCTCTGTGGAACAGTGGATGTAAACGGACATATGTCTGTTTATGATCGCCAACATCAGATCCGATCCTATCCACTAAAAACAGTCAGATGGGGGATCCATTCCCCAGCCGTCTGGTGGATCAGATGGTCTGTTTACACCTGACCCCCCCATAAAGCAAAGAGGGCTGTGTCCATGTCTACCCTGCATAAGCAGAGTGGACACAGACCTGCTATCCGCCTGCTCAGGGGGGATCAGAGGACACATCCATTACAGGTGGATCCACAGGCAGAATCCATCTGTGTGAAAGAGCCCTAAATTTCCATACTAGACCCTTTGTGTTTTGTTTTTTTTGCAAGTGGTCCCTTGAAATGCATACTAACATGTGGCATGTAACTTTGTATGTTATGGATCTCATAGATCACTGCACTCATTTGGGGGGTTCCCCTCAAAATCTGTACCAGACGTTCACCAAGGATATGGATCTGGTATAGATTTGGGGGGGCAGAACTTTTTTTTTGTTTTTTTGTCATGGGGTCAGCCTCAGAAGCCATACCAGATAAGGGCCTGGTATAGATGTTGAGCGGGATCCCCTGGCTGCATTGTTTCAATACAGAACAAAGCCAATCTAGAAATGTTGAAAAGCAGATTTTTTTTTAAGTTGTTTTTGTGCCACTTCACATGCAGATTTAACACATTCCTCAACCATGTTATTTAAAGGAATTGTGTATTTTAAAGTTTCCCTTTAAGCCTTTTAAAATTACCCATGGTAATGACCAGCTATCCTTTCACTTTTTCTCCTAGCTTGCAAATTGGCCCTAAAAAGGCCAGAAAAAATTACAGGATTCAGATCTCATAGGTTTTATTGGGGCTAGCGCGATGTGTTCAGAGTTTGCATATGTTTTAATTTGTTCAGCTAATGTCCAGCAAACCAATATTTGCTCGGTTTGCTCATTACTATAATACTTTTTATCTGGTTGCTAAACCTCACTGCAGCAGTTTTCCCATGGCTTTTTGTACTAATTTAAAAAAATCCAAGGACAGAGCACTCCAGTTGTTACTTAGACTAATGGATACTTGTGGATATTGCTACTGGCATACCACAGAATCAGTTCTATTGTTTATTATTTTAACACTCCTGTTAAGCAGTACACTGCAATTCTTCCACCCTTACAGCATCTCCAATGAACAGAGCAAGTCCTCTGGGAGGGGAGGGGCAGATCGAACTGATCTGCTGAAAGATAAGGACTTCAGTGTTTCTGCTGTGAATTTTAAGAATTTGTTTTTCTATAGTGCCTGCAGTTAAAGAGGCCAGTGAGGGGCTTGTATCAAAGTTTATTTACAGGTTGTTAGGATTATATATGTACTTGATTGCCTTAATTTAGCTCACAGTTACCCTTAAGGTTGGGGTCACACTATTGCAAATTGCATGTGGATTTCCCCGCATCCAATTCACATGTCAGGAGATTGTGACTGGCTTGCAATGGAGCTGGGTTACACAGCTCCAGGACAGCTGCAAAGCGAATTGCACAGGAGTCCTGTGCATCTTCTGGTCCATTTCAGTTCAAATTCAGCCAAAAATTCAGACCTAAATCAGACCTGAAATGGTGAACAGACACACCAGACCCCTGCTGTGAGCAGTGCCACACGGAGATGTGAACCCAGCCTTAAAATGGCCACAAACAGGCAGACTTGGCCAGCACACCCTCCATCTTAGATGCAGAAAGACTATTGATTTGGCAATCCATTATGCATGGGACAATAAAAGTATTTAGAAATTAACTGCATACTTACACCAATGTGCCTTTTATACAAATGCATCATTCTGCAAGCCTGGCCATTTGATATCTGAACAGATAATGGTTGTCTTCAAATGTCGCATTTAGTACATACTGGACATGGTCCTGGATGTAAACCCAAACCAATATTTCTAATAATAACTGATGTATGTATGGGAATGCTTGGAATGCTAGAGAAGTAGCAAGGAGTTATCTAGTGAGAGTGGTAAGAAGTGATGGGAGACATCTAATAATCTGTGTAATAATGTGTAAAAGACATCTGGTCTTAAGATCAATGTGGCACCAGAAATGTTAATAAGGGTTGAGTTGGTAAATAAATATAAATCTTTTTTAAATGGAAAGAAATATTTCAATTTCCAGATATATATTTCAAGAACAAAAACACCTTATGTGCCCTAAAATAATTATTCTAGAAATCCTACTAGGTGGCAAGAGTAATTAACTGTTACACTCATTAATTAGAGTAGGATGGTACAGTACCATAACAAGAGAGATGATGAACTATAAAGACAGGGGGTTGTTTACATTTGCGACTTTTATGATAGAACATTACACAGAAATGATAGGAAGCACAATACATTCCCTGCTTTATGCTACTGGCACCTGTTTTCTAGCCACTCTCCTTAAGCATTGTGCATCTGGTTTGTTGAGGAGACTGAAAGCACACGCTGTAGATAAAACTTAATTAGCCATCACCAGCCAGATGAAATCAATTCCTCCAGCATCGTATAAAACCCTTCTGGACAAGTGCTTGGAACAAGGATTTATCAGAGTCTCTTTGTAAACTTTCTTCTACAAAATATCACTAAGCAGGCTGATAGCACAGAAAAGCTTGGGTTATTTAATAGCTCACTAACAGGAGAATTTCAATTTGTAAAACCTGCTCACTTTTATTATTGTGCATGTGTGTGTCCATGTGTGGGTGTGGGTGTGTGTCTAGATAGAAAGATGTGGCCTAGCCTTCAGGATTACTGGTAACTGGACTGATTACACTGGGGTTCAGCTCCTCAATTTAAGCACTTCTAAACAGGGGAAAGGGAAAATATATATTTTTGATGCACAGATTTTGGTTCAGTTTGCTTGCCAAGAAAATGTGTGTAACTGTTAATGCTTTTATTGCATGACATTTTCAACATTATGGTATTTTTGCCATACCATAATAATATTTATGATATTTATTCATGATAATATAGTTATTGATGAAATGGTATACATGTTACCAGAAAAGTTATAGTTCATCTTTTACCGTAAGTCTCTGCCCGCAAGACAAGTATATAGATAAGGACTTATGGCTTTCCCTCAAACTTCATGAGATGCATGCTTTTTTTAGGGTCAGAGACTCAGACAGTACTGAAGCAAACAGCCAAGCAATTGACATTTTCATAAAGCAGTCAGCAACCTTAGCTTCTATAGGTGTACTTTAAGGCTCACCACACACATTACAATCTGACTGTACACTTTTTGTTTCATACCTATATAACAGGAAGATATATCTAAGCTTTCCAGTCAATAAGGCAGACCCTTGCACTACACACTTTTTGGTAGAAATAAAGAAGATTGCATAGTTAGATAGTAGTGTGTGTGACTTGTTGGTAGAAATAAAGAAGATTGCATAGTTAGATAGTAGTGTGTGTGACTTGTTGGTAGAAATAAAGAAGATTGCATAGTCAGATTGTAGTGTGTGTGTGTGTGGTGAGTTTAAAGCCATACATTGTACAATCTGATCATACAATTTGATTCAATTTACCAAACTATATAATATGAGGAAAAAACCTTAACAATTGAGTCAATTTGAGTTGAATCAGGCAAGTCCCTGAAATGGTAGATGTTATTCTCACCACAAATTCTGTTAGGTCTACCAACAACAGGGTCTGTCTGATTGCCTGGTACAGACTGATTGGATAGTTCAGCAAGATCCTCATATTACAAAGTTTTGGCAAATCTAATTTAAATTGTACACAGATTGTACAGTCAGATTGTAACTTGCATGTCCCTTAAGGAGAATGCACATCAGATTGTATAGTGTATAGTCACCTTAAGGGTCAGTGTGACTTTTTTGGAAGCAAAATACAAACATTTTTCAGGAGTGCTAACTGTATACACATGCAAAAATTATTTGTTCTGAAAAATCATGTGCTGAAATTTCTGGCATGTCACACTAAGGGCTCATTGACAGCTGAGGCAGTCCTTGCTGCCTCATGAAAAGCAATCTGTGGCACATCACTTTTCAGTGGGTGGTTGACCGGTGGTATGGAGGTGATATGTCACCTTGTTGCCTGTTTCACCCCTCAAAATCATGCACCACCGTTCCACACTTTTGCAGAGCGGTTGTGACACAACTCCATTCGCATGTAGTAGTCACGTTTGCCAGCAGTGCTGCCTGCTTAACATGACAGTGAGTACAATTTTTGACCAGGCATTTTTATACAACCTGTTCACCAGATGTGCTATGGTAAAGGGGGCAATCAGGGGGATGTTAAAGGGGGCGTTAAGGGGACAGTAAATCTGTGACTCAATTGCCTCCCCGCCTGCAAGTGTGAATGAGCCCTTAAAGTGATTTTCAAAAGAGATTTCAGATGCAGAAAACTCACAAAAAAAAAGGTATATTATGACCACATTAACAAATATGTATTTGTTTTGGCTTTTAAAGTATGTATATTTCCTTTTTTTTAATGTTTTATTTTTTTTAATAAAAGTTGCAGAATAAAGAACAGCAGCGTAGCAAAGACTTATTTTCAACACCCCTAGGGGGTAGACAAGACAGAAATTCAGCAGAGAGAAGCTGCTCACCTAGCAGAAAGGGTAGAGTGCAATTAGCGGCAGGTGACATCCCCAGGGAGAAGCCAGTGCGCTGTCTGTGGTGCTGAAAGCACGGCTCTGGGGGACTATATAACACATACAGGTGAAATCCCTAGATGGAAACCAGTGAGCTGCCCATGGTGCTGAAATCTTGGAGCACCTATGGCACATACAGGGGAAATCCCTATATGGAAACCAGTGAGCTGTCCATGGTGCTGAAATATTGGAGCACCTATGACACATACAGGTGAAATCCCTATACGGCAACCAGTGAGCTGTTCATGGTGCTGAAATAGTGGGGCACCTATGACACATACAGGTGAAATCCCTATACGGCAACCAGTGAGCAGTTCATGGTGCTGAAATAGTGGGGCACCTATGACACATACAGATGAAAACCCTATATGGAAACCAGTGAGCTGTCCATGGTGCTGACATATTGGAGCACCTATGACACATACAGGTGAAATCCCTAGATGGAAACCAGTGAGCTGTCCATGGTGCTGACATATTGGAGCACCTATGACACATACAGGTGAAATCCCTAGATGGAAACCAGTGAGCTGTCCATGGTGCTGAAATATTGGAGCACCTATACAACATACAGGTGAAATCCCTATACGGAAACCAGTGAGCTGTCCATGGTGCTGACATATTGGAGCACCTATGACACATACAGGTGAAATCCCTATACGGAAACCAGTGAGCTGTCCATGGTGCTGAAATCTTGGACATCTATGACACATACAGGTGAAATCCCTATATGGCAACCAGTGCGCTGTCCATTGTGCTGAATCAATTAATATGGGAGCAATATGACACATACAGTTGACACCCCTATACAGAGGCTAGTGCGCTGTCCATGGTGCTGAAAGCATTAACCCAGGAGCGCACAGGACACACACAAGTGAAACGCTTAAGCCAGTGGTTCTCAACTCCTGTCCTCAGGACCCACTAACAGGCCAGGTTTGCAGGATAACTAAAATACATGACAGGTGATATAATTTGCTGCTCAGTGATTGCAGTATTCTAGTCTGCATCTCCCCAAGGTAATACTTAAAATCTGGCCTGTTAGTGGGTCCTGAGGACAGGAGTTGAGAACCACTGCCTTATGTATAAGCCAGGGTGCTAATCTGGGAGCGCATAGGACACATACTGATGAATTTCCTGCATAGAAGTCAGTGTGGTGCTGAGAGAGCACCAATATTGGGGCACATATAACACATCTTAGAATGAATTACCAGGGTCAAAGTTTTTTAGAAACCTCGCTTAAAAAGCACCTCTTAACATTTAAATCAAACAATTCCTTTGCTTACCTCTGATTTTCTGGTAAACTCACTTCTCACAATGCTAACAACAGGTATTTGTAAAGCGGACGATACAAACTCCAACTCCAGCATTTCCCCTTTGTTTTGGGGAAAGGCAATGATAGCACTGACTCCTTGGACCACTACAGTATGACACACACTCTGCAGGAAGGACACGGGATCACTACTCCAAGAAGAACTGGATGAGGAGAAGGGGAAAATGGGCAGGTCCCCTAGCCCTGCTTCTATGGCCATCACCACTTCCAGTGACAGATTGTATGGCAAGAGCCCTGGCACCCGATTGAGGTTATCCACTGCCAAAAGCAGCGCTTCCCTGGGAAATAACAATTCATCTCCTCCTCTGTAGCCAATAATACTCCTCGGACCGGGGCTCGACTTTCTTTCCAAAGTCGGGCCAAGCAGTTCTTGTTTGTCTCCTTCCCTTAACCTGCTGGAGCGTTCCGTCCCCTCCGCCTCATCTGCATCTTGATCACGAACTGTGCCCGTCTTCTGCAGCCCGGTGTCATTTTCAGGCCAAGTTCTGCTGTATTGACTGGTGATGCCCCTTGTCCTCCAGGGCTGCAGCTGGACAGCCCCGATCCGTACGGTGTGCCCAATCCTCTTGAGGATCTGACAGGGCTGAGGGTGCGAAGAAGAGCCAGGGACCCTGGCTAGGACCAGGGCACAAGGGATTAGCAGGCAGACCCTGCTTAGCACCAGGCACCACCAACTCAGCCTGCACATCCCTGGCAGGAAAGTCAAAGGAGGGGGAGAAGTAGTAGCAGCTGTGGCTGTAGAGTCAGCAGCGAAGTCCTGGGAGAGGGAAGGAAGCTTCCTCTGTAGACGTGTGATCACCAGCAGAGCGCACACAATCCCAGCAATAACCTCATTCTCTCCTCTACAAAACTTCTTCTGAGCTTCTCTCTCACTGGACGCCCGTGTGGCTCCTAGCAAATAAATCACCCTGGCCGGGGCAAGAGAGATCAGCCACTTCAAGGGCTCTCCTCTCACTCCACAGATCATCACATTGCAGCTCCTTAGACCTTCATCAGCAAACTTCTCCTTTCCAGCTTCAAGCTCCACATCCAGCACTTACATCTCAATATATATATACAGAAAAGGTAAATCCCAGGAGTTTTAGTGTGATCTGGAAAAAAAATGATTTTTTTTTTCTTTTCCTAGGTTGATACGACTGGTCTTTAATTCCTATAAGCGAGTGCAATGCAATAGATTATCCATATAGGAGATGCACATGCCTGAAGATTTCACTGCTAGTCTTAAACGGTCGCTTGGCTGCGCTAAAATACCACTGAAGGAGAGAACTAGCAGTAGGATGGGAGAACGGATCTATGGGATGTGTAGTCTGTGCTAGGTAGACATGTCAGGTGATAGATCGCTCTGTGAACTACCCGCCCCACAATGCTGCTGTCACCACTCCGCCTCTCATCCTGCTGCAGTAATGAGACCCGTTTTCAAACAAATGAATGTCGCCTTTAATATGCGGCGTGTACGAAAAGTAAACTGCTACCGTCCTTACATCGGTTTGTGATGTTATAACATGTGTGCGAGGAGGAACAAGTTCAATAACATCTGGCGGATTACCAAACCTGACTCATCTGACATCACCGAATGCCTGAGTCTCCTGATCACACGGTATTGATTGAAATCTGGATTTGTCAGATTAACTACAGACTACGGAGGGATCTGAAAACGAAACAAACATGCAACTGATTGAATAGTTATGGAAACGTTTTTTTTTTCTATTTTAATTGTAGCATTTATACTAATTAGATGTCAGAGCACTGCAATTCGTTTTCGTTATATCCATGTTCAAAGAAGCACTTTCAGTTTATAACGTCAGCACTGTAAAAGCAATGCAATAGTTACATTATGTAAACTTACTTTTATGTTCTGAGTTCTTTCTTTTCCTCAACGTCCTGGATTCTCTACAGACGTTGTAGCCATTGCTGTCTTAATGCACGGCTACCCTTGGGCAGTGTCCAGGGGCCCCAGGTGCATGGGGGCCCCATTGTAATCTTACATTACATCATACTTGCCAATTGTCCCTGATCTGCTGGGATAATCACTCTTTTTACTAAGCTTTCCCGGGATTGCCAGTGTCCTAGAACCTGTACTTTGCTCTCCTGAACCCCTCCCCCAGCTATACTGTGCCCTTTGTGTTGTTTTAGTCTTTGATTTTTGGCATGTTTTCTTATTGTTTAAAATGTATTTTATTCAAAGTACTAACAAAATATATGTTCAATTCTATCAACTCTTTATGCTTTAATTCTTGAGAGTATGTGCGTAAATTTGGGGCAGTCTGGTAAGGGCCCAGTGGCATTACTTTGCCCAGGGGCCCATGGTGCTATTAAGATGGTCCTGGTTGTAGCGTCTCTATTTATTTTAAATGTCTGAGGCAGGGTTTCTCAACCAGGGTTCCTTCAGAGGTTGCTAAGGGTTCCTTGAGCAATGATCAATTTCTACCTCTCAGATAAATTTCCAATGACATCATTGATCTTTTTAGCTATCTGTAAGGGGGTAATTCTTCCCAATGACCACAAGTGTAAGGAGCATTCTTCCCATTGACCATCACACTAATGTATCATGAGGTGTAGATCTTTATCTTTTAGCAGGGGTTTTGCCAAGACCAGATAACTATTTCAAGGGTTCCTCTGTATTGAAAAGGTTGAGAAAGGCTGGTCTGAGGACTACATATCCCATGGTACCTTGCTGCCTGCAATCAGTGATTCCTCTACTGACTCTGCCTCCTAAAACCTCTCCTCTTACCACCGCTGTAGTTCAATAGGCAGGCTCTGGGAATTCTGTGATACAGCAGTGCCTAATCGCAGATCATAGTGAATATGTTCCAGGCACTAAATGTGTGTGGATCTTTAAAAAGTATGTTTACAAACTTGAAGATCATTCAGATTAACCTCTTGTTGGCCGCCCCACATACATTTACAATATACCTAGTACATTATCTGACACCTCCGGGTCCGGGGCTTGCGCGTGCACCACAAGTGACCCACTGTGTACAATCACAGTGGGAGCCCAGCGGCGTGTACTGTGGACTTGATGTCCCCGGGTGCCCACCAATTAGACAGTACAGAGGCAGAATGACAATCTGCCTATGTAAGCAAGGCAGATTGTCCTGTCAGAGGGGAAAGTACTGATCCTGTGTTTCTGCTAAGCAGGAACACAGATCTTTGCCTTCCCCCAATCAAAGCACCCCCCCACAACTAGTATGCACAACTTAGGCATACATTCAACCCTTTAATCACCCCAAATGTTAACCTCTTCCCTGCCAGTGTCATTAGTACAGTAACAGTGCATATTTTTTAGCACTGATCACTGTATTAGTGTCATTGGTCCCCAAAAAGTGTCAAAAATGTAAGTTAGGTGTCCGATTTGTCCGCCGTATTATCGCAGCCCTGCTAAAAGTTGCTGATTGCTGCCACTACTAGTAAAAAAAATAAAAATATCCCATGGTTTGTAGACTCTATAACTTTTGCATAAACCAATCAATATACGCTTATTGGGATTTTTTTTACCAAAAATATATAGCAGAATACACATTGGCCTAAACTGATGAAGAAATTCAATTTTTTTTACATTTTTTTATTAGGTATGTTTTATAGCAGAAAGTAAAAAATATTGTTTTTATTTTTCAAAAAATGTTTTGATCGTGCAATTGTCTGTTAAATTAACACAGTGCCGTATTGCAAAAATGGCCTGGTCATAAAGGGGGGTAAACAGAAGAATTAAAATAATCACTGTTGTGGTGCCCTCTTCCTTCACTGCAAGGGTTAAATGCTTGTTATGTCCTGAGGAGAGTTGAAGAGGCCCTATGGCTTACCCTACTCCCCGCTATGGACAGCGCTCCAGTCCATAGGTGGAGCTTTGCCATAATCTCATACAGTACAGGGACATTAACCCTGTATTGTACACTGAGCAGGCTGGGTGTGACCAGAGCTGATGGCTGCACTGAAAGAAACTTGCTGGAGCAAGGAATAAGATGAGGTTTGGAGGTCACACTGCAAGGGAGGACTTTTTAAGATTTTCCTGGAGTTGGATTTTAACTGCTAGTTTTTGTCTAGTGAACAGAAAAGCACTTTTACTTAGCTGATCTCCACTCCCCTGGCACATGGCCCTTCTCCATGATCCAGCAGTGGGCTGTTCTTTGGCATCTTCATGTCCAGTGAAGAAAAGCTATGGACCTTGCGTCAGTTTTGATATCATCCAATGTGAGACTGTGATAGCATAGGAGATAAGAACCTGCCAGGATAGGAGAGGAGAGTCTGCCAGAGAAACCTACTGCACAAGGACATGCGGTGAGGTCAGTGGCTGGTGGGGCACTGGCTAGTATCAGAGCCAAATACACATACACATAGATTATATATAGTACCTTCATTAGTTCTCATAGTTTACTAATTTAACCAGCATAAGGACTTGTTTTAGCATATGTAAATGGCCTTCAAACCACACATGAGGTATCACCGCTAACGTTAGAGCAAGAGCAATAAATTTAGCACTAGACCTCTGTAACTCTAAACATGTAACCTGTAATTTTTTTTAAAGTGTTGCCTATGGAGATTTTTAAGTACTGAAGTTTGGCGTCATTCCTCAAGTGTGTGCAGTTTTAAAGGATGACATGTTAGGTACTTATTTACTCAGCGTACCGTTATCCTTCAAATTATACAAAAAAATCAGGCTAACTTTAGTGTTTCTTTTTTTTATTTCTAAAATAGTTTTCTAAAAAAAAATGCATTTGAAAAATTTCTGCGCAAATACCGTGTGACATAAAAAATTGCAACAACCACAATTTTATTCCCTAGGGTGTCTGCTAATATATATATATATATATATATATATATATATATATATATATATATATATATATATAATATTTGGGGGTTCTGAGTAATTTTCTAGCAAAAAAAAATCATGATTTTTACATTTTGGACAGAAGTGTCAGAATTGACCTGGGTGGCAAGTGGTTAATTACCATAAGTAAGTAATATATAAATAATTATTACATATGTTTTTAAGGTAATTTACTATATTTTCAAAAACTGTACTCAAGCAGGTTGCTTAACCGCTTGCCGACCGCTGGTTGGCAATTGACGGTGACAGAGTGGCTCTGTAACGCAAATCGCCGTCATACGACGGCGGGCGCGATACAGAGCCACTGTGAGCGCGCGCTCACTGTGTACGGGGGGGCCAGGGAGCGGGTGCGGCGGATATTTTTACGTGACTAATGACACATTTACGGTAACCGTCACTTCCCCAATTGGACGTCCCCCGCGCGATTCCCAATTCATACAAGGGACCCACACAAGATTGACATCCCCCCGAACGGATCGACCCCTTCCCTTCACCAGTGTCGGAAGTACATGCCCTTCCGACACTAGTGTCGGGAAGGGGGAGTGTGTCTCGCCTCCAGGCACAAATGAATGTGCCTGGAGGCGAGTAAGCGAGGCCCCCCCCGTAGCGCCCACCGGCCGCCGTTAGCTTCGGCGGCGTGGGCGAGGGACCGGGGGGGCATGTGTCACTCG
>BLSH010123562.1:326093-342677 GCA_018402905.1 Glandirana rugosa | reverse complement strand
AGGGAATATTTATAGGTTTCCTTGAGTTCAGCTTTACAACAAATGCATAATACCCATAGGTTGGCAAGCGCCCCCCCCCCAAATAAATTAATTATTTGGAGTAAAGCAGTTCGCTGATTGCCTAAAGCAAGCTATCTCAACCCTTTTACCACAGATAAACTCTTGAAAAAGGTCCCCACACTAAAAATTATATCTATGACTCATGGTACGTTCTCCTAATTGGAAGGCTGTAGAGTATTTTAAATAAAAGAATAAATAATGGATGTATGTAACCCCTCCCCTTCGCAGCTCTATATCACAAAAGTACCTTGAGTGATAATTTGAACAATCAAAAATTGTAGTGATCCATTAAATCGGTTGTAAATATGGCCAAATGATCAATCTGCCACTGTTTTCCGCCCATGGAGCCCCAAGCATCCTCTTAAGGATCCCCAAGGTTGCATGGAGCGACGGCTGGGATAGACTGGCCTAAGATAATACATAAAGAAAGAAAGAAAGAAATGCACAGTTTGTTAACCTGCAAAAAATGCATGTATTTATTTATTTATTTTTTGCAAAGGTGAACTTATCCTTGGACACTGGGGTTGGTTCACTGAAACTGAAGAGTGCAAAATCTGGTGCAGCTCTGCATAGAAACCAATCAGCTTCCAGTTTTTTTTTTGTCAAAGCTTAAGTGAACAAGCTGAACTTAGACACGGACTACTTACCATGCACAGCTACACCAGATTTTGCACTCTCCAGTCTTAGTAAATAACCCCCCATTTTTTTAAACTGTAGCTGTGGCCATTTTTAATTATTTGCTGCTATGTGCAGCCATGGAGCAGTTTGAAGAGCTTTATAATGTATGCATTATGCATTTGTGGGGATTAAGATGGACCTGCCACTTTAGTAAATAGGATACATAACAACATTGGCAAACACAACTATGCTTTTGAATAAAACAGTGTATCCATTGTACTATTGGTAAAAAAGGGTGCTCTGAGATCCACCTTATCTACAGCCTAGATATAAAGATGACATAACATGACACCTGGCATCCAGGTGCATTGTAGGTGTTTTACAGTATAAAAGTAGACATAAAAAGCAGCTTAGTGAGTGGTTGGTGGTTAGCACTTCTGCCTTTGTAGCACAAGGGTCATCGGTCAGAATCTCAGACAGGACATTATCTGCATGACATTTGCACACTCATGCTGTACTGACATGGGTATCTTTCCACGCTCCAAAGACATTCTGGTAGGTTAGTTGGCCCTAGTATGTGTGTATGCATGTGAGATAGGGACCTTAGACTGGAAGTGTCTTGAGGGCAGGGACTGATTTGAATGTATAATATTTGCAAATCACTGTGTAAATTGTTGCCACAATATAAATACCAGTGGTGGCTGGTGAATTTTTAGGATGGGGGTGTGACAGGCCCCACCCTTCCTTTTTAACTCCTCCTACTTCTCATAAGTCCCACCCCTTATATAATCCACCCACTCTATCCCCTGTATTCCACATATTGTGCCAGGAGTATACAGCTTGGCATGACAGGGCACAGTATACAGCTCAGCATCACAGGTGGGGTATATTGCAGCCAGTACACAGTATTCAGCTCAGCATCACAGGTGGGGTACATTGCAGCCAGTACACAGTATACAGCTCAGCGTCAGAGGTGGGGTATATTGCAACCAGTACACAGTATACAGTTCAGCATCACAGGTGGGGTATATTGCAGCCTGTGCACAGTATACAGCTCAGCATCACAGGTGGGGTGTATTGCAGCCAGTACACATTCTACAGCTCAGCATCACAGGTGGGGTATATTGCAGCCAGTACACAGTATACAGCTCAGCATCACAGGTGGAGTATATTGCAGCCAGTAACACAATATATGGACAGTACACAGTATATAGCCAGTACACAGGTAGGGGTATATTTAGCCAGTAACCCAGTATATAGTCAGCACACAGCACAGCACTACATACCGGCCTAGCAGTCAGGCCGCTCTCTCTCACGCAGCAGAGGGAATAACAGACATGCGGTGCTGGACACTCTCCCAGTCCAAGCTCCAGCACGTCCGCCAGTCCCGCCCCCGCGACCTGACCAATTAGTTACTGGCTGGAGGCCAGTGACTGAGGCCATAGCCAATCAGTGAATCTATGTGCGCTTCGATGGTGCATATAGATTCACAATAAAGGCCGACCAATGGGCTTTGGGACTTGCTGTCTAAAGACAGAAAGTTTCCCACAAAAAGCAGGAACAGCCATGTACCGGCGGCCTATATTTATATATATTTTTTCAGACATACAGCGGGGGGGGGGGCGGCGCTCTGGCACCCTCTATAGAGGTGCCACCGCTGATAAATACCTGTAATAAATAACTAGATAATTAGTTTGCTATAGCAGAGTGAACCATAAACATTTTTAATAAAATAATAGTATTTTCGAGGGCGCATGCATGGCTTGAAAGATGGAGGACGCATGAGACTTTAGCTCCGGTCCCCATCTTTCCTTCCGAGGCTCCTGATCCACTACAGCCACATCCACTGCTACAGGAGCCATACCAATCAACTTCGGAGACACACATGCACTCCATGGGTAAGATTGGTTTTCTAAGGCACATGTATCAACGGCATACTGAGCCCCGGCCCTCCCAGCTCATGGAGCGATTCCTACTTAGGCAGCAATCCCCAGCCTCGGGTACTTCAGACTGCCCTCCTGAGCCCCCTGACCCGTTCATGTTCCCAGAGGGTATACTTGAGGGGGATCAATCATCACAATTGCCTAAGCCAGCCGCAATGGTGACAGTGGGGGTACTAGACTAAAATATCCAAACCCTTTTACAGGATTTAACCCATAGCATCACCAAAGAAGTGGGGAAATTGCACAGGAGCTCAGAGGAGAGATTAACCAATTAGGGGAATGTACTGATGCCCTGGAAATACTTTTGGTGAATTGGTTTATTATGTTCATGTCCTAGAAGAGGACAACGTTGCCTTTAAACACACAGTGTCCCAAATTCAATATCAACAAGAAGACCTAGAAAACAGGGAGCACCGCCAAAACTTTAGTTACATTAGTGACAAAGAAATACATCCGTATCTCTTGGGCCTGTTTGTCACCTTGGCCCCCTACATTCCAGATATAGACTGGCGCTTTGAGAGAGCTCACAGATCCTTGGCTCCTAAACCACCTCCAGGGGCAAATCCAAGAGGCATTATTGTCCGCTTTCATTACTATGAGAGCAAGGAAGCTCTCACTGTGGCCACATGCATCAAATCTTGGGTAGACTTCATAGGAATCAAGATTCAAATCTTTAATGATCTGTCACCCATCACCTTGGCAAAGAGACATCGTTTTCACCCTGTCACTGCTCATGTTTAAAACCATCAGATCACATATCACTGGGGATTCCCTTTTCACCTTTCTGCCTCTAAAAATAGAGTACAATATTCTGTGAGGGATGAAAGTGTTTATGAAAGTGAGGCATTCATATGAAACCTGGCCCTCCCACCTATCCCTGAAGACGATCTACAGCTCCCTACTTTGACCTCAAGACTGCTCTTAACTCCTGGAAAGATCTGGACCCCGGCTTGTGGGCGACCACAAAAAACTTCTATCACTGCTTAAAGGGCCACCCCATTGAGATACCCTACCTGAAGAGCTAAAGCTGTCCTCTCGTCCATATGCCATGGTCTTCAATTTAAGAGACAGACACCCTTTCCCTATGGGTTTTTTCTTTTTTGCCCTAACTGAGTTTACATGTTTTTTGTTTAATGACATATGTTTAGCTGTTTCCGTTCTATTTCATCAGTTGGTTATTCAGATGAGGATCGTGCATCTTGCAGACCATCATGTCCCTTACCACCACCCCAGACATTATTTCTGGACTCTTACTTTTTCTTTTTTTTTCTTTTTTCTTTTTCGGGTCCTTTTTGACCTGTCTCAGGTTCACAACTGTACCTTATTTGATGCTACACTTCAACCTTTAAATGTCTATATTTTATTATTTTTTATTGCTTTCTGCACCATTGATCTTTTTCTAATGTTCTATTGACATTAGCGGCCCATGTTGATGATACATCGTGGCTTTGAGAGTGTTCCCCTGTAATGTAAAGGGCTTGAAATCCATTCATAAGTGATGGTTGGCTTTGGAAGAATTCAAATCCTCTAAGGCAGATGTGGTCATGGTTCAGGAGACTCATTTTCGTGCTGGGGGTTCCTTCAAATTTGCATCCAAGCAATTTCCTACTGCTTTTGTGGCTTCGGACCCCTCCAGAAAATCCGGGGTGGCTATTTTGATAAAATGCTCCTGCCCAATAGGTATCAAATCTTCATTTCTAGACCCCAGTGGACGATTTGTTCTCCTGAGCTGTGTCCACATGAACACGTCCTTTACATTAGCAAACATATATGCACTTAACTGATAAACAATATACCTTTTACTCTCCTCCACACAAATTATATTCTAGACTGGATCACTTTTTTGTCACTGCACCCCTGCTGCCTTGTGGGGTGAACTCAGATATAAACCCTATCCCTTGGTCTGATCATACACCTATAGTTCTTGATCTTACTATATCTGCCCCGACACCCAGAGGAGGAGGAGGCCTGACGAAGGAGCACAGATGCTCTGAACGCACGCCAGCTACTGAAATCACGCCCACTACTTACTCTTCATCCGCACAGAGACGCTCGACTTCCTCTCCCACCCACCGCCCCGGAGCTCTGGAAACCACTGGCGCTGCCGGACTTGTGAAACGCTGCGGACTCCATCTCTCCACCTGGATGGATCCAGGGACGTGACAACTATCAATGCCTGTTGTTACTGATTTCCTGTAAGTGCAACCTGTAATAAATGCCAATTGCTTTTAACTCTGTGCTAATGGGTGCCGCTTTGTTCTCTCCTTGTCATTTATGTTCACTGTTCTGTCCCACTACATTTTTTCAGGTCCCTTTGTTAAAGCTTTAACAGCACTATATTCAACACCTACTTCTCAAGTACAACTTTCCTCACATCTATCACACTCATTTCCCCCGAGTACTGGTACCAGGCAGGAGTGCTCTTTGTCACTCCTACTCTTTGTCCTCAGCTTGGAGCCTCTTGCAGCTGCCATTAGAGCCCATCCTGATATCTGGGGAATATCATTGCGACAACGGGATTATATACTATCTCTTTTTCTGATGACATTTTATTGGCACTTACTCATCCTCATTTATCTCTTCCATCTTTACATGATATCTTAACATATTTTAGCGCCATTTCGAGATTTAAAATAAACCCAACTAAAACTTGAGGCCCTTCCTATCAACATCCCAATGACCCAACTTGCCCTTCTTCAAAAGAATTATACTTATCATTGGTGCTTTCACACCCTTAAATATTTAGGTATTCATCTCACCCCTCCTACTCCACTTCATATCAGGCTAACCCCCCCCCCCCACACACAACCCGTTTGCAGAAATCACTAATTTACTGAATCAATGGACTGCCCTCCCTATTTCTTCCCTTGGGAGAATTAATATTCTTAAGATGTTGATTATTCCAAAATTGCTATACTTATTTGAGACACTTCCAATACCAATGCCTCAATTAAAAAATCTTCAAAGGAAGTGCCTCAGATTTATTTGGTATAATGCCTCCCATAGGATTGCAGGGTCGGTGCTCCAAACCTTAAGAACTCGGGGGGTTTGGGAGTCCCAGACATCGTTAAAAACGATTATGCCACACATTTATGAGCAATTATCTCCTGGGCATCCAAATGGCTCCGAATAGGTGGTCTGAAATAAAAATGGGAGTCACATCTCCTGTACATCCCTGTTTAATGTTATGGCCCTCTTCTGATAAATACTTGCCTCAATTGAGATGTGACAGTGACATAGGCACCCATTATCATATCGTCTGGGAATGTCCCCTCATAACTGATTTTTTGACTCAGATCCAAACTCTTCTGTAAACCTTATTGTCTGTCCCCGTTCCCTTAAATCCTATACACTATTTACGTGGTCTCCCTAGAGCAGTGGTTCTCAACTCCTTTCCTCGGGACCCACCAACAGGCCAGATTTTAAGTATTACCTTGGGGAGATCCCAACTAGAATACTGCAATCACTGAGCAGCAAATGATATCACCTGTGATCTATTTCAGTTATCCTGCAAACCTGGCCTGTTAGTGGGTCACGAGGACTGGAGTTGAGAACCACTGCCATAGAGGGAATGTGTCTTGATTCATAGATAGGTACCATCCTAACTGTATCTTACATCTTGATGTTAGGCAACCTCTACTTTAGTATCCATGGTGCCAGTTGTATTATTTTACTGTCTTTTCATCTGCTTTTTTTTGTTTGTTTCTTATACAATAATTTCAGTTGACCTTATATACCGTTATATGCCTATGTAATATATTATATTCACTTGGTGGCTATTCACACTTAACATGTAAATGAGTATATGTCCTTGATTAACATAATCACAAGACTTATTCCATTCATGGATATGCCCCCCATGCCCCCGATAACATTAATTGTATCAAAACACGTAGGACGGAGCTAATGCACATGCCGTTTCCACGCTAACATCTATCATGTTGTGTACACAAGCTGATCCAACTGCATGCTGTCTTTGCTATACTGAGATGTGCTTTATTATTATCATTGAAATTGTGAGTATCCATAATCCCAATTTTAAATAAATTACAATTTTAAGTGAATTTACACTATGTGTATACCTTCTCTTATTACATATCCATGACTGGAGGTATGTTTATGTATCCACGGAGGAGTGTATGCACACCTATATCTGTGCTTTTATGATTGGATGACATCTGCTATCCTGCTATTCCCTACCATGATTTGTTGACACCTGCCATCCTGCTATTTACTATTGGGTGTATATGACTTCGTAATAGAGTCCTATCAGTCTGGTAAGAGTCCAACTATTTTTGGTGGTGGATCGCGTGGTGAACTATACTCGTTTGGAACACATTACATTTGGACACATTGTTTGGACTTCTTTTTATTTTTATTTTTATTTTTCTTTTTTTATTTACGCACATGTCTTTATGCATTAACTTTACAAGGATTTTTGTATATACACAATTTTTGCTATTCACATTTATTGATTTAATATTCATATTTAGTGCCACATTCCAGGGAACTGGAGAGGGGTCAATAAGGTGAGGGAGATTTCCAAGAGTGAGGTGAAGTGGATATACCTGACTGGGTCGCTTCAGCCTGGGGGACTTAACGTCGAATTGGACGTGAATTGTTATATCATCAATTCTTAGAATCTCTATTATGGTCCCTACACTCTGATTATGTCCCCCCTCCTTTTCCATGTGTTTCTCTTTTGTCCCCCCCCCCTCCCCTGTTTGTTGTTGGCGGGTGTAGACAACATTGTTAATGTTTATTTTATGGAGTTATTAATATGCTTACGTTTTTCAAATACGGCACGTTTGGAGGACGTTTGCACTGTAATGATTGTATGCCTTTTTCATTTATTCTGGTCTATTTACCGGTTTGGACGTTTTTTTGTCCTTTTATAAAAAACAAAATAGTGCAGATTTTATAAATTATTATGTTTAATGTTTATGACATTATTTAATGCAACAGTAATGTATGAGGCGGGCTGTGCACCTCCGGTAGGGAGTTCCCGATTATATAAAAATATATCTTACTAGTGATATGCTCACATTGTAATATAAATTTAGAGAGATGTGGATTTTTTTTGGCCAGATCGGGCGTTCTATATTGTCCGAGCGAATTGTGTGTGTATGGGAGCTCTGGACGTAGGCGCGGGTATAACTTTATTCTGGCCAGGTATATATATTGGCTATGACCTTATTAGTTTGTTTTAGGAACTCACCTTAGTAGGAGAGTGCACGGCTCAACCTCAGTAAGAGAATACATGTATTTGCTGTTTTTAGTTGAAACGAGTGGAGTGGGTTAATCTGCCGACCACCGCTCGTCTATAAGTATTGAAGCCGTGCTGTGTGGTCACGCCCTCTCACGAAGGAATGACGAAACGCATCAGGGCGTGACCGCACGGCTGTCAATCTCCACAGGCAGCGTGAACTTCGCGGCTGCAGCTCCGTGAGTGAGGAGAGCGGTGAGCCTTGGTTCAAACACACAGTGGGAATTATCTAATTGCTGGTGTTGATTTTACGTTGTGTAAGTGTACATCTGTAAGGGCGGGCTGTCTTTGCTTAAGGATTTTTTTTTAATAAATTATACATGGATCATGCACTATGTGAGCGCTTTTTCCAAGGTGATCCCGCACAGTTGGTATCTGCTGGCTCCCATACACATAAGATCATTACAAATTGAAGCGGATCTGATTGCAGGATTTTACCGGTCGGGATCTAAGTTCATAAGGCGCAGACGTTACTTGCCTTTGGTGAGTCTTTCCACATAGGGGGGTTTTTACCTCCCTGTTTATTCACGCGGTGTGGTGGAGGACAAAGGTTGTGACAGGATCCTGTCCCTCAGTACGGATTTATTGAATGGACTATTGATGTTTCAGTTCAGAGCACTACACACATCAGAAAGACTTTTTTTATATACAAAAGTTATATTTGAGCGCTGCTTGGACCATTTTGGGGCTTTTGCTCACTGATTTAATGGTGCTATTTTTAATTAACTGTGTTGATATTAGGCAGCTGCTACTTGTTTTATGTATCAGTTCGATATATCATTATTTATATTGTGTTTTAACATATGATTATAGCATACCAAGCACAGATTTGAGCTCGTAGACTTTTTGTGTGCCAGGGTTTGGGGTAGTTTATAGCTCTATTTGGTGTTTATACCTGTATATTAGTTTCAGCTTTATTCATCCTTTTTGTATCCTAGTACTGCTGATCACCAGCAGCCTCTTTGCAGCTAAATCTTGTTTACAGGCACTTCTTCCAGTGGCAGCTGTGCATCGATATCCTTGAACAACTTTGTGATGGTGACAAAGATGAACAATGCCAGCACAAAGTGTGCAAGCACAGCTGCTTGTGGTCTCCCAGTGTGGGTACACATGACAGGTTGAGATGGAAGATAGTTGCCACCTCATAACAGAAAGTGCCTGAACAAGAAACCTCATGGCAGGATCGCCAAGTATTCTTTTAGTGAAAGCTGTAGATTTGAAAAGATTGAAAATAACAAGTGATATTTTTTAATACTTCCAGGTGGTTGCTCAACTGTGTTGATTGATCACAGTATAAAAGAAGCATACTAATGAACTCATGGTTCTATAATGAGATATGGGAAATGTGACCTGTTAATAGTCTTTGTGGATGTCTTGGTTTCTGAAACACAGCTTTACAAGGCTAGTTTCCTGCTTTACGTATGGCATAACTAAGCTGAAACACAACATTTTGACCTTAGAAATGTTTAATTTCTTATCTACAGTTTTCGATGATTCCGGTTCAATGTGAGTGGGATAAATACTAAATATTTCAGAACTTCAAAACATGCAGTTTCTCTTTGATTCTTAGTCATCAGTTTTTTGTGAGTGGCCTGTGTTCTGTATATAAAGGGTCAATGGATTTATTTGATAAAATGTATCAGTGTTTGTTTTCCAGTGTATCCATGTTGCAGCTGTTTTGTTTGTATCCTGATAATGTGGAAAGTTTAATAAATATACTGCACAAAGATTCCTTCTTTTCTTCTTTACTCTGGTGGGGAACCTGAAATTCTGTTATGGTCCTTTGGAGGTCAGCAGGTTTCTGAATACTCAGGTGTAATTGTGGCTTGAAGAGTGATTGGTTCAATCTATCTGGTGAGTGCACTCCCTGCAGGGAGGGTGAAAGAAATTTAGGATTGCTGTTTACACCTAGGTCTCTAGATTTATTTTCTTGTAGAGTATTCAAGGGCATCAGTAAACAGGAGCAATGTAGTATGTAAATAGTAACTATCTACTAGTCATACCACCAGGACACAGTCAAGAATTAGGCCATTGGATGTGATTCGGTCCTCTCCTGTAGAGTCTCCTGTGTGTGCTCTGCTGTAAGGATAAGCCAAGCATCAATTAAGCCAAACTTGGGTACAGTTTGAGGTGTTTTTTTACAAACATTATTAAAGTGGTAGGTGCCGAAAAAATGAGAACCAAATGTTAAAAAATGGTAATGGACATGTTCTAGGATGTTAGGCAAGGGGTTGTAAAACAAGTGACAAGTAGGGCTGGACAATGCCCTAGGGACATATACCAAAGCAAAAAAAAACATTTTAAAAATTCAGGCTGGGAGCAGGCGTTTTAGTCATGCTTAAAGTTAAACATTAAAAATGCAAAATTCCTTTAAAAAACATGCCTGGGGTATGCCCTGACCCTGACTGTAAAGTGGTATATCTCTGCAATGTATACAACCTACTACAGCAAATTTGGCATTTAAAAAGTATGTTTAACCACTTGCTGACCACCTAAATGGGAAAATACATCATTTGTTTGATGTTAAATACCAGGGTTATGGCTGCAGCTAGATGCCATAACCCCAGTACTTTATTTTCCCTCAGGTACCTGACTTTTAGAGTTTCAGATTGTTTCTGGGCTTACCATACCAACTGGCTTGCCATAGAGATAAGTGATGGCAAGATTTCCCAACACTCATCTCTATGCCCTTGGAGAGCCAGAGCGACATCATGACATCACTTCCAGTTCTCTGGCCATGTAAACTTGGCTTTTTTTTTTTCTTATGGAAAAAGATAATTTTTTTGATCTTTTGCTTTTAGGGGTAGAGGAGAGATTTGGGATCTTTTAGACCCCAAATATCTCTATAAAGGCTACCTGTCGTGCTGTATTTTTATCACAAGGAATGTTTTCATTGCTTGTGATAGCAAGAAAAGTAATCAAAAAAAAAAAATTAAGGAACAGTGTAAAAATTAAAAAAAGTAATGAAATTAATAATAATATTTTTTTTCATTAAATATCCCTGTGTGCTTGTGTGCAGTAGTGAACGCACATGTAGGTCATTACCACGTATGTAAATGGTGTTTGTACCACATATGTGAGGTATCACTATGAAAGAGAGTGAGAGCAATAATACTAGCACTGGACCTGCTCTGTAACTCTGAACTGGTAACCTGTAGGAATTTTTAAACATCGCTTATATTTTTAAGTACAAAAGTTTGGCACCATTCCATGAGCCTGTGCAGTCTTAAAGCATGACATGTTAGGTATCTATTTACTCAGCGTAGCATCATATTTCATATTATGCAAAATATTGGGCATATATTATGCTTTTTTTTTTTTATTCATTAAATTGTATTTAAAAAAACACTGCTCAAAAACTATGTGAAATTAAAATTTGCAATGACCGCCATTTTATTCTCTAGCGTCTCTGCAAAAAAAAAATATATATATATGTAATGCTTGGGGATTCTAAGTAATTTTCTAGAAAAAAAATACTGATTTTTGTGGACAAGTTCACCTCGGGAACATGTTACATTTTCCGCCAGTTTTTAGGGTGGAACATGCAACATGTTCCTGCTCCTGCAGCTCTCCGCCCAATCCCCCCCTCCCTGTGACAGCAGGCTAGGGATCTTCTACCTGCACCCTCTGTCACAATTTGGAAAGAGTGCAGCCTTGCAGGACTCTGCCCACACAGCTGCATTGTTCATTCACAGAGTTTTTTGAATGAATAGAGTACAAGTACCAAAAGCCTAAGCGACTGATGGCTTGTAGTTCTCAATGAACTATGAGGGTGCTGGTGATTGAGGTGGCATCCTCATAGTTCATTGAATCTTCCCAGGCCAAAGTAATTTCCTTCCCATATCAGAGGTATGGGCAGACAGCTACAATGACATTCTGTAGGAGCCTAACATTGCACTCGTGATCTGCTGATCCTGGGAACAATGCTTAACATGCCCCTATGAAAAAAATATTAAATGCACATTTTTTATGTGCAAAAAAAATGTGTATTCATTATTTTTTTTTAAAAGGTGAACTGTTCCTTTAAATTGCACGCAAATTGACAGGAGCTGCTGCTTCACTCTGGGAATTTCAAGCATCTATACCAGACCCCTATCCTCGATAAGGAACACATAAATGTTAATGAGGGCCTCCCACAAAAAAGAAAGGTCCTTCAAGTCTAGGATGAATTTTAAGGGGGACCACATGCAGAAAAAACAAAGAATGAAGTAGCTTAAGGTCCCCCAAAAGTATGTAATAGACCCTTCATTGAGGAATCGCATGCAAAGTTCAAGAAAAAAATGTGAGGCTAAAAAAATTCATACCAAATTATTATCCCTATGATATCATTGCCTCCACTTAGTACAGCTTTCATCAATGGGACCTCTCAGTTAGCAGGAGTAAAGAAGTGAAGTGTTGGGTCACCAGGTGTTGGGTATCATGATGATCATGGGTCTACATCACTGGGCGATGTGATTAATGGTGTACATTGTAGGATTTATTTTTAGTCAAAAACTGTCTCTGACTTTATTTTCACTCTAATTTTTTTGTGAATGAGTCGGATTCCCTATTCCAGATTCCAATAAGCCTCCAGCCCACAGACTCCCACAGCCACCAGACCAGGGTTGTGGAGAAGAGGTCTGTCTTCATCAGTTTGAGTAGCCCCTTAAAGTTGAGGGCATGTGGCTTGGTGGAAGAGGGGGGAAACCCATGCTTGTTTCTGCCTCTCTTAGAATTTGTGGGGACCTCTCGCCATTTTGTTTAATTTTTTTGCATGGGGTCACCTTTAAACTTCATGCCAGGCCTACAAGGTCTAGTCAAATTTATGGGGGAATCCCCCATGACTTTTTTTTGTTACTATACCTGGCTACTTTGTTTACATGGCTGGGGAAAACTCTCAAAATCTGATTCACATTATTAAACATGACGCTTATCAGACAGAACCCTAAAAAAATGCATAAACACAAAACATAGCAATATGCAGCTGAACGATGCTGAGACATACCAATTCTCATAGATGCGTGTCCTATCAGTGAGTATGATAACAGAGCAGTTTCATAAAACAGGAGCACCGTGCATTCCGGGAAGTCGAAGCCATCATGTATTCCACCCAATAGAAGCAGTCATTCTGCTCCTCCCACTGTTTTTGCTGGACCACAAATGAAAGAATCTTCCATCTGACCTTGTCCACATTATCATGAGGACAGCAGCCGTATACAAAAATGTGAAAACATTTAGAATGAGAGTACTGGTGAGTCAATGATCTGCTAAAGGCTGTGCTAAAGAATGTTTTGTTGCAGTCTATGCCGTCATTAGCGTGATTTTGTATCATTCCCTGTCTTTACGGGAGGTGAAGGAAAATTACTGTCAATAGATTACAGACCACAAGCCCAACAGAGGTCATAACCCCTCTGCACTAGACAAAAAAAAGTTCTGGTTAGAGATGTTAAACATGCACTACATGTATGTGTTTAATTAAAGGAAACTGATGCATTTTAAGTAAAAATAAGAGGCAGAGAGACCATGAACAAATTACACTTACACAAAGTGTAGCAAGTTAGAACAACTTTTAGACTGAACTGAAGTCATTTTAATGGTTTTGTGCTGTGTACTGATTTACTGCCACCCAACAAGGTCTCTTGCTTTTAATCTTAGTAGATGTGATGCAAACGTATAACAGATGCAGCTGACCTAAACCATTGCCTACTAGCAAGATGAACTCATGTAAACCTTAAACTGCAAATCAGGATCTCTCATGTTCCTGCTATGGATAATAGCTTTCACTTCTAAAAAGGTGTTTGCATTGATTGAAAGAATATGCTAGGCAGAGCTGGGGTCTGCAAATTGGAATAAGGAAAAAAAAGAGCCATGCATATTCTTTATGGCATGAAATACTGTATTTGTATGCTCTTTTAACTGAGGTGCTGCCGAAATCACAAAATAAAAGCAAAAATTGTCGTTATCTAGATTCCTATTAAGGGAAAAACAGATGTAGTTAAAATTAACAGCTCTCTAATTCCCTGCACTCAAACAAACTCCACATGCCTATCATGTTATGATTAGAGTTGAGCAAACCCGAACTGTATAGTTCGGGTCCGTACCGAACTTTGGGGTGTCCGTGACCCGGACCCGAACCCGGACATTTGAAAAAAAGTTTGGGTTTGGGGTTCGGGTATTTGATCCTGCCTGTTGAATAGCTGCAGGGCAGCCAATCAACAAGCGTTTCACTGGTTTGCCCTTAGAAGCCATCACAGCCATGCCTACTAATGGCATGGCTGTGATTGGCCAGTGAATCATGTGACCCAGCCTCTGTGTAAACTGGAGTCACATAGTGCTGTATGTCACATGCTCTCAGGCTAGTGTAGGGAGAGGATGCTGCCGGCGCTGTGAGGGACAGATTGCAGATATAACATCTTATCCTGCATTACAGAATGATCTGATTCTGGACTAGGTAGAGATTACTACTACTACTGCTTTGAGGGACAGATTGCAGATCTCATCCTGCATTACAGAACGATCTGATTCTGGACTAGGTAGAGATTACTACTACTACTGCTTTGAGGGATAGATTGCAGATATCATCCTGCATTACAGAACGATCTGATTCTGGACTAGGTAGAGTCTACTGCTTTGAGGGACAGATTATTGTTCTAAAATCATCTCCTAGTTCTATAGGGTCAGGTTCCTGCTGTTGCTGTAAGGGACAGATTATTGTTTTAAAATCATCGCCTACTCCTATAGGGTCAGGTTCCTGCTGTTGCTGTAAGGGACAGACATTTGTTCTAAAAACATTGCCTACTCCTATAGGGCCAGGTTCCTGCTGTTGCTGTAAGGGACAGATTATTGTTCTAAAATCATTGCCTACTCCTATAGGGTCAGGTTCCTGCTGTTGCTGTAAGGGATAGATTATTGTTCTAAAATCATCGCCTACTCCTATAGGGTCAAACAACAAAAAGTGTTGACTACCTCCTCCTCCTCCTCCACCACCGCCACTTCCACCTACAGTGCCACGGTCACGGCCTAGTCAACCTCTAAGCTCCTACTCCACATCCACCCCCTTCCCATTTATTTATTTTTTTTTATTTTAAGTTATTTTCCCTATCCCCATTTTTTTGTAAGGCACTTGTCCTACTCTTACCCCCATTTTACTACCTTTTGCAGCCCTCTAGCACTTGCCAGGACTTTTTTACAGCCATTTTTGTGCCGAAAAGTTCAGGTCCCCGTTGACTTCAATGGGGTTTGGGGTGCTCCCTGTGCTTTATGAGAGCTGTGTTCCCCTTCACATGCCTAATCCTTATTCAGAGATGTTCAGGTAAGACATGCTAAGGATGGGAAAGGGGTCACACAACAGAAAAAATTTAAATTTCTCTGTATGTCTTTTTGAGACATACAGATATGATAAAGAGAAAGTTGTTTTCACAGAAAGGGTTGCAATAATTCTGGGTTACCCCTGTCACAATAGTGATCCTGTAGCTAGGGGTCTCCAAACTGCAGCCCGAGGGCCAGATGTGGCCCTTTGCTAGTCTTTATCCGGCCCTTAGGGCACTATTCCTCCCACTGACAACAGCAATGGGGCACTGTGTCTTCCACTGATACCAATGATGGGACACTATTCCTCTTACTAATACCAATGATGGGACACTACTCCTCTTACTGACCACTAACCCCGAGGCCATATTTATTCTCACTGATGCTTGGCTTGGGACATTTTCTACCCCCTGCTGGCCACAATCCAGCCCTCCTAAAGTCTGAAGGACAGTAGACTGGCCCTTTGTTTGAAAGGTTTGGAGACCCATGCTGTAGCTGGTGAGAATTTGCTAGCTATAGGAGTATTAAAAAAGTAAAAACACTCAACTGTTTGTACACTATATTACCAAAAGTATTGGTACACCTGCCTTTACATGCACATGAACTTTTTTTATTTAACATATTTTTTATTTATGTTTCAACACAAACAACAAAGTACAGTGATACATTCTCATAGGGTAGTCATATTCAGGTTTCGTTGCACAGTAAATTCCAGAGGTATAACAATGTCAGGTGCATAAGTCGCAAGGCCAAGTCAGGACAAATTACAACTATACAGATATGTTCTCATACATAAATCTAAAGAAATTATATTCTGAAGGGGTTGGTGGAGCGGGGGATGAGAGAAGAGTAATTACCAAGAAGGGGATAGGGAGTATAAGCCCTGTCCCTCCATCCAGACAGACTCCTGTGTGCAAGACAGCAACGACAGTTACCGCGATGTCACCCTCCAGTCCCACCTCGTATCGTTCACTCCGATCCCTACTCCAACGGGAGCCTGCGTTTGCGAACCCAGTCCGCCCATAGTTTGTCAAATTTTTTCGGACAGTTAGCGACCTAGATAGGTCAATTTATAGAAGGGTAGAGCAGAATCTACTAGAGCTTGCCACTGTCGGGTTGTTGGTGGGAGAGGTTTGTTCCATTGTAGGAGGATCGCTTTCCTAGCGTAAAATGTAGCGTAGAAAACAAAAAGTTGTTTAGACCGGGGGGCCTCTAGTGCATCGCATATCCCCAACAATAGTGGTATAGGGTCACATGGGACCCTGAGTCAGCCAATAGAGTTAATACTCTGAACCACCCCTTCCCAAAACGGTTGAATTACCGGGCATGACCACACAACATGAAAAAAGGATCCCTCCAGGGAACCACATCTAGGGCACACCCCCACCAAGTCTCATAATTGAGATAACC
>BLSH010123562.1:229819-246389 GCA_018402905.1 Glandirana rugosa | reverse complement strand
TAGACCTTTGACACACATTGTGAATGGTTTCTCCCGGTTTTAGTTAAAGTGTTACACACAGTTTCCAGATGTTTGCAGAACAGTAGTATGGTTTCTCCCGGTGTTAGTTAAAGTGTTACACACAGTTTCCAGATGCTTGCAGAACAGTAGTATGGTTTCTCCCGGTTTTAGTTAAAGTGTTACACACAGTTTCCAGATGATTGTAGAACAGTGATATGGGTTCTCCCGGCTTATTTATACTTTTATGACACAGTTTGAAGATGATTTTAGAACAGTGATATGGCTTCTACCGTTAATTAATACTTTTCAGACACAATTTGAAGATGGTCCACATCCACCTCCATTTTTGATTTTTTTTAAAAAAATGCTTTTAGTTATTTCCCTGTCCCCATTTCTTTGTAAGGCACTTGTCCAACCCTTACCCCAATTTTCCTTCCTTTTGCAGACCTCTAGGACATTCCTGGACTTTTTTACAGAAATTTTCAGAACTTTTAGTAAAATTACCAGAACCCCGGACCCAAACCCGGACTTTTTTGAAAAGTCCGGGTCCGGGTCCCGGACACCCCAAAGTTCGGTACGGACCCGAACTTTATAGTCCGGGTTCGCTCAACACTACCCATCACCAGCACATCTGAGTACCTGTCACCAGCATCAAAGGACCTGTCACCAGCATCTGAGTACCTGTCACAGACCATCAGAGACTACCTGTCACCAGCCCCAGAGTACCTGTCACATCATATCAGAGTACCTGTCATGAGCATCTGAGTACCTGTCACAGCCCATCAGAGTACCTGTCAACAGCATCTGAGTAACTGTCGCCAGCATCAGAGTACCTGTCACCAATATCTGAGTACCTGTCAACGCCCATCTAAGTACCTGTCACCAGCATCTGAGTACCTGTCAAAGCCCATCTGAGTACCTTTCACAGTCCAGCTGAGTATCCGTCACCAGCATCAGAGTACCTGTCACCAGCATCTGAGTACCCATCACAGCCCATTTGATTACCCATCACCAGCCCATCAGGGTACCTGTCACAGCATCTGAGTACCTGTCACATCCCATCTGAGTACCCATCACCAGCATCAGAGTACCCGTCACCAGCATCTGAGTACCTGTCACAGACCATCTAAGTACTTGTCACAGCCCATCTGAGTACCAGTCACCAGCATCAGAGTACCTGTCACCAGCATCTGAGTACCCATCACAGCCCATCTGATTACCCATCACCAGCCCTTCTGAGTACCTGTCACCAGCATCAGAGTACCTGTCACCAGCATTTGAGTACCTGTCACAGCCCATCTGAGTACCCATCACCAGCACCAGAGTACCTGCCACCAGAATCAGAGTACCTGTCACAGCCCATCTGAGTACCCGTCACCAGCCCTAGAGTACCTGTCACCAGCATCAGAGTACCTGTCACAGCCCATCTGAGTACCCATCACCAGCCCCAGAGTACCTGTCACCAGCCCAAGAGTACCTTTCACCAGCATCAGAGTACCTGTAAATAGGCCCAGAGTAACTGTCACCAGCATCAGAGTACCTGTCACTAGCCCCAGAGTACCTGTCACCAGCATCAGAATACCTGTCAATGGTCCATCTGAGTAGCAGTCACCAGCCCATCAGAGTACCCGTGTACCTGTCACCAGCTCATCAGAGTACCCGAGTACCTGTCACCAGTCCATCAAAGTACCAGAGTACCTGTTACCAGCTCATCAGAGTACCTGTCACAGCCCATCTGAGTACCCATCGACAGCCCCAGAGTACCTCTCACCAACATCAGAGTACCTGTCACAGCCCGTCTGAGTAACCATCACCAGCCCCAGAGTACCTGTCAGCAGCATCAGAGTACCTGTAACCAGCTTCAGAGTACCTGTCACCAGCATCAGAGTGCTTGTCACCAGCCCCAGAGTACCTGTCACCAACCCATCAGAGTACCTGTTACCAGCCCTTCAGAGTACCCGAGTATCTGTCACCAGCCCATCAGAGTACCCAAGTGCCTATTACCAGCTCATCAGAGTACCTGAGTACCCCTCACCAGCCAAAGCTTCATAGAATATATATTGGGGAGTATTATTTTGTGTGTAATCCACTGTCCTGGTGCTCCAGGACCTTCAAAAGTGTGATAGGTAGGAATGAAATTAGATGTGTAATTTATGCTCCTAGAACGCCTGACGGTGCTCCCTGCATGTTGGACCTCTCTATGTGGCCAGGCTTTGTAAAAGTCTCACACATGTGGTATCGCCATACTCAGGAGTAGCTGAATGTATTTTGGGGTGTAATTTTTGCTATGTACATGCTATATGTTAGAAATATCTTATAAATTGACCACTTTGTGTAAAAAAAATTTGGTTTTCATTTTCTTACCATATTTTTCGAAGACTTTTGGAAAAAAATGAACCATTCAAAAGACTTATAATGCCTCACAAAATATATGATGGGGTGTTTGCTTTCCAAAATGGGGTCATTTTGTGGGTAATTCCATTGTCCTGGTGCTCCAGGGCCTTCAAAAGTGTGACAGGTTGTTAGGAAATTAGATGTGTAATTTATGCTCCTAGAACGCCTGATGGTGCTCCCTGCATGTTGGACCTCTCCATGTGGCCAGGCTGTGAAAAAGTCACACACATGTGGTATCCTCATACTCGGGAGGAGTAGCAGAATGTATTTTGGGGAAGAATTGTGGGAAAAATTTACAACTTCAAAAAACTTGCCATGCCTCTTACTAAATACCTTGGACTGTCTACTTTTTAAAAAGGGGTTATTTGGGGGATATTTGTACATTCCTGACATTTCAGGGCCTCAATAAATTAGATAGGCTGTCAGTGCATCAGATGTGATAAAGTTTTAATGATTGCCACCATAGCCTATAGACTCTATAACTTTCACACAGACAAAATAATATACACTTTTTTGGGTTATGTTTACTAAAGATATCCACCAGGATAAATGCTGGCCCAAATTTATAAACAAAAATGACTCATTTGCAAAATGTTATCATAGAAACAAAAAAAAAATGTTTTTTTTTCAAAATGTTAACTCTTTTTTTTCCCTTATGTCGCAAAAAATGTAAAACTATCAGTGATTAAATACTACCAAAAGAAAGCTTTATTTGTTTGAAAAACATTATAAAAATTATGTTTGGGTACAGTGTTGCATGACTGAGTAATTGGAATTCATAGAAACATAGAAACATAGAAAAGTGACGGCAGAAAAAGACTGAGTAGTCCATCGAGTCTGCCCCTTTTTTTTTTTTTTTTTTTTTTTTTAAACCTTGCTGTCGGACTATGGATTTATGTTTATCCCAAGCATGTTTGAAGCCATTTACTGTTGACTGTCTCACAACCTCTGTTGGTAGTTTATTCCAATCATCAACCACCCTTTCAGTAAAATAATACTTTAAAAATTCAAAGTGTAAGGGCACTGAAAGCAGAAAGGGGGAATAAGTGCCCTGTATTGAAATGGTTAAATGGCATGGGGATGCTCCCCAAAACATACCAGACCTGCCTTTTGCAAAGAAAAAAATAAAAAAAATAAAAAAATAAATAAAACGGCAAGGAAATATACATTACCAGCATTTTTTTCTTTCTAAAAATTTCTCTTTTGCTTTAGCACAAGCAAGAGTGATAAAAAAAATCAAGGAAGGAACCCCCCTCCACCAAAAAAAAGTATACCATAACCCTAATCCTTGAAAATGAAAAAAATAAAAATAAAACTGAGCTCCTCAAAAAAAATCCTTATCAAACCCTCATTAAGCATGCAGCCTGGTTATCTGTGGAAGGGGGGGGGGGGGCAAGAGTGACCCCCCCCCGAGCCACATGATGTCCTTCAACATGGGGAGGATACATTGCCGAGGGGCACCACCCTGGCAAAGAACCTTGTCCACATTTTGATGAGGAAAATTACTATATCCCCACAACCCAAGCCCAGTGGTTGTGTGGGAGTAGGAAGGGGAGGTTTCTCAAAGTCTTGAAGCCCCTTTAAATATATAAATGAGCCCACAGATAGCAGCCCCTTGCATGAATGAGTAAGGAGTACAAAGTACCCCTACTCATTCGCAATTAAAGTAAGCAGCAAATAAATGCACCATATGCTTTTACATGTCATTTACAAAAAAAATAAAAAATATAGGGATGAGCTGAGTGTGTACGGTCCAAACATAAGCCCCAACTGAGCACTCAGTGTTTGGATGTTTATCTGAATAACAAACATTTTGGACATTTAAAGTTAATGAACGTGATGGCTTCCAGATGTCAATTTTAGCTAAGGAAGTAGCAGACACATATACTTACCAACCACTGATGTCACCTGGGCCATTCACTTTTTTTTTTTTTTTTCCAATAAAAGTTTATTGAAATATTAGAGAAAATACAATCAAATCTATTGTCATATAGTAAATGATCAAAGATCAAGAGAAT
The DNA here is from genome assembly GCA_018402905.1 of Glandirana rugosa. Classification (NCBI taxonomy): domain Eukaryota; kingdom Metazoa; phylum Chordata; class Amphibia; order Anura; family Ranidae; genus Glandirana; species Glandirana rugosa. The sequence goes on along the minus strand of BLSH010123562.1, from coordinate 241,977 downwards.
TGTATAACATGGCTATGAATCTACAATACAGGGTACTGGTTATTGCAAAAATTCATCTTAATTCAAAATCATAGAATTCCATTTATGTATACTTAACGAAATTGGAAGTTAACAAGTGTAGACATTAAAGTAATATAGGTGTTATAAATAATATTTGTACTTAAGTTTATTCACTTAATTGTTTTTATGTTTATGTTTAAATTTAGGCTGGGGGTTCTGATTATCTGGTCTCGGAACTTTTAGTAGTAGTGAAGTATACAGAGTCTCATTTCATTAGTACATCGTATTGTACTGATGATTTGAATAGGTACCATTTGTTCCAAAGTCTGTGAAATTGTTGTGTGTTTTCTTTTTTAATGGCCAAAGTCTCTACCATATCATGGATTTGATTCATTTTTAAGATCCACTCTTTAATGGTGGGTGTGGATGATGTTCTCCAGTAGAGTGGTATTAGTGTTTTTGCAGCATTAAGCATATGTCTTATTAAGGATCTTTTGTAAGTTCTGTACGAAAAGTTGTTAATGTGGAGTAGGCATAGGGCAGCGTCAAAATGTGTTTTTGTTTCTGTAATTGTCTCTATCAAGCTAATGACCTCCTTCCAGTATTTTTGGATCTCACGGCAAGACCACCATATGTGCAAGAAGGTGCCTACTTCTTTATGACATCTCCAGCAGGTATCTGATTCTGCAGGAGCCCATCTCTTTATTTTCACTGGTGTTATGTACCAATGGTTGCGAATTTTGTAGGCTGTTTCCTGCATTTGAGTGCTTATTGAACATTTGTGGGTAAAAACACTAGCCTTTTCCCACTGTGTTTCTGAAATGGAGATTTTCAGTTAGTTTCCCCCGATATCTTTATATCTGTCTTTGAAATCAATGCTGGGTTGTGAAAGCCATTTATATGTCATTGAGGGGGCACCTTTCACAGGTTTTTGATCATGACAAATCTTTTCAAAATTTGTGAGGAGTCTTGCCAAAAGATCTTTTTTCTTGTTATTTTGGACAAAGTCATAAACCTGTATATATGTCCAAAAATTTAGGGATTTATTGGTTATTTTTCTTTAGAGTTGTTGAAAGGTTAGAATCTTGTTGTTTTGCAAACAGTCCATTGCTAGTAATGGAGTGTCTCTTTCTGTTCTGAGATAGTTTACTTTTTCAGAACCAGGGGAAAATTCGGGGTTGCCTGCTATAGAGGTTAGAGGGCTTGCGATAGAGGAAATTTGGTGTTTGGCCGTCATTTTTTCAAATATTTTTAGGGTAGTGTTAATCAGAGGGTGGGATTTTATGTACTGGGGGAAGAATTTGGAGGCCGTCCAAGGTGGCAATGCCAGTCAATCAATCTGGTGATGTGTGATGCATAATAGTATTTCTTGAAATCTGGTAATCCAAATCCGCCTTTGTGTTTAGGAAGTCTAAGCAATTTTAGTTGAATTCTAGGATTTTTGTGTGCCCATAAGAATTTTCTTTTAGCAGTAGTGAGTGTTCTGAAAAAGTCATTAGGGATTTCAATGGGGAGGGCATTGAATAGGTATAGTAGTCTAGGTAAGACAGTCATTTTTAGTATAGCGGCTCTTCCGAACCACGAGAATTGTTTGGTGTTCCAGTTCTTGAGGTCACTTTTAATTTTTCTGAGCAAAGAGATGAAGTTGTGTAGGTATATGTCATTGAGATTTTTCATCAATTTGATCCCTAAGTATTTAAGGGAGTTTGTTTCCCACTTATATGGACTGGGCCATTCACTTACATGGTCGGGAGTCCCCGGCCACATAAGAAAATATTTTGTTAATGATGTCCCCACTATAGCTACATCTTGTCTTATATTGCTGATGCTTTTGGTGGGCATTGGGCATCGTGACTGTTGTGGACATACATTGTGGGACTTTTTAAAAATACATTTACCCCTTTTTAATGCATGGGGGGCTTCTATCTGGGTGCTCCCTTACTGTTAAATGGGCTTAAAGATTCCATTAAGCCCCCACCTTCGGGCCCCTACAACAACAAGGCCAGAGTTGCTGGGAAGAGGCCCTTGTCCTCATCAACATAGAAACAAGGTGTTTTGTAGGGGTTCTCCAGCAAGGTCCATGGTGAGGGTGTGTGGCCTGGCTTGATTCAGAAAAGGGGGGGTTCACACTCATCTCCCCTTTCCTGGCCTGCTTGGCAATATGCTCAGATAACATTTTGTAATAGAATGTGGGGGATTTCAAGCTAGTTTCTTTTTTTTTTTGGTGGGGCCCCATTAAAACACAAACCCAAACTGATGAGGCTCGTATGAAAAATGGGGAAACCCCCATGCCTATTTTTGGTGTGAGGGTCCCCCATTAAAATCTATATCAGACCCTGCAGGCTCTGCAAGTGGGGGCTTAACAAAATCTGGAATTCCTTTTTAAAAATACTGTAACTACTTATTCACAGAAAAAAATGTAACCTAGAAATAAAGACATCCCTACATTGAACAGGTCCTTTATTAAAAAAATAGAAATCCTCCAAAAAAGCCCCTCTTTGTAAATCCATTGTCAATCACAATGCCTGGATGCCAACTTGGTGAAATGAAAAGTCCAACGGGCCTGAAACACATGACAAATCTAGATGGTACTTTTCACTGAATGAATGTTTCCAGAGCAGTCAAAAGTTATATAAGGGAAGGGACAGGGATAGTAGTGACATTATTGACCAAATATGGCCAGCGACCATTTGTGCAGCAATGTCACTGCTATCCCTGCTCCTTTGTTAACATGACCAGGGATTTCCAGCCATGTAAGCAATGTGCCAGTGACAGTGGCAGTTGCTGTGGATGCAGTAGGTTCCAGCAGCCACTGCTTCCTTAAAAATCATTGACACCAGGAAGCTGTTATATATACAAGCAGTGTTAATATAATTTCTATATATGATGCCCAGCTCCTATTGAACAGGGGATTAAACACTCAAATGTTTTTTCAAGAGACCCACTTCAAGACCGATCACATTCCAAAAATCACAAACCAACTTTTCCCGACTGCGTTTCATTCCACCAACACTCAGGCAAAGACCAAAGGCGTCACTATCCTTATCTCTAAAAATACCCCATGGCACCTCACAGACTCTCTCCTGGATGAGGAGGGAAGATATATCTTTCTTAAAGGCCTCATAGGCACTACTCCCATCACACTCGCAAATATCTATAGTCCCAACAAATCCCAAGTCAGCTTTTTCAGGAAGGTCACCCAAACGCTAACTGCATTTCAATCAGGTCTTACAATCTTTGGGGGGGATTTCATTGTTGCTCTCTACCCCCTGCTTGACACGTCCTCCAACACCTCCTCTCTCCCATTTTGAGCTCTACTCCAAATAAAGATCCAGCTTCAAGACCTCTTTCTCCACGATGCGTGGCGTACATTGTTCCCCACCACGAAGGACTGTACTTATTTCTCCGTGCCCCATAACCGATATTCTAGGATCGATTATTTCTTTTTGTCACAAAAAGACCTCCCTCTCCTCACTCACGCGTCCATCGAGTCGATGACCATTTCGGATCATCACCCGATCACCATTACCCTGTCTCTCCCCGAGGAACGCTCTTTCACCAAAATTTGGCGACTGGTCTCTCTTAGTGTCTGAACCCGACAGACTACATATCCAAGAAAGTATCTTAGGATGCTTTCGAGAGAATAACACACCATATGTTCACCCTCTCACTCAGTGGTAGGCCCATAAAAGTGTAATTAGGGGTCGATTTCTAGCGCTCCAAGCCGCTCGTAAAAAAGAAAAGCAAAAAACTATGGAAGACCTGATTCATAAAATTCGTACCCTGGAACGAGCCCATAAAAGATCCCAGTCGACCGGGACTATAAAGACCTCACACACGCGCGGGAACTTCTTCAAGCGGAGATAGATCGTAAAACCAACAGAAAATTAATTCTAAGCCATAAACTTTTTTATGAATTTGGCAACAAGTGCAGCAAATGCCTCACCAGAGCTATACAAAAAAAAGAGCTTCTTCTCACGTCCACACCATAAAAGACTCGAACGGTAGGATATTTACAAAAACCACTGACATCGCCTCCCAGTTTGAGAAATATTATTTGAACCTATATAATCTCCCCAAACATGGCACCTCCCCCAATGAGCAGTCCAACCACAAGACGGCCATTTGCGAATTCCTCCACAAATACTGTCCTGCCCCAATAGAACCTGAAGAAGCCCAGCTCCTTGAGAGGCCCATTACGGAATTTGAATTTAAAAATGCGATGAAACAAACTAAACCAGGTAAAAGCCCAGGCCCGGACGGGCTCTCCTCGGCATATTACAAAACTTTTTTTGACATTCTCTCCTTCCCATTTCTCTCAGCTTTTAATTTGATCCCAACCTCCACCCTCCCATTTAACCGCCTCTTGGAAGCTCACATCACAGTAGTCCCAAAAGCGGATAAGGATGCCACTTCGGTCAGAAGCTACAGGCCGATTTCCTTATTGAACGTTGATATTAAGCTATTTGCGAAAATACTAGCGAATCGTTTACTACCACTACTTCCTTCCCTGATTAAAAATGATCAGGTGGGTTTTGTACCTGGTCGAGAATCCAGGGACAACACGACTACCGCCATTAATGTACAACACTGGATATGCATGAAAGAGCTCAAGGGATTCTTTCTGTCCCTGGATGCAGAGAAGGCGTTTGACAGGCTGGCCTGGGACTACATGGGGGCAACTTTGAAACAAATTGGAATAAGGAACGTGATGTTCAACCTCATTATGTCCTTGTATACAATGCCCACCTCCCGGGTTTGGGTCAATGGCCACCTGTCGGACGCCTTCTCCATCCATAACGGGACGAGACAGGGATGCCCTCTTTCTCCCCTGCTGTTTGTGCTCACCTTAGAACCATTTCTAAATTGCCTACGTGCCACGAAGGAGATTAGGGGCATAGAAGTCCCTGGGAAGACCTATAAAGTCGCAGCTTTTGCGGACGACATGCTCCTCTTCCTACAGGACCCACATATCTCCTTACCCAATCTAGTTAAAGCTCTTACAACATCCCAGCGTATCTCCAATCTCAAAATTAATATGTCTAAATCCTATGTGCTCAATGTATCCCTTCCTACAGAGAAACTTCACCTTTCAATGGAAAGCAGACGCAATTAAATATTTAGGGACATACCTGACCGCTCACCCAAGGGACCTTTATAGCAGAAACTATCTACCCTTGCTAAAAATGGTCACAGAAGACCTGAAAAACTGGGATAAACCCTATGTCTCCTGGTTTGGTTGCGCGGCGATACTCAAAATGAACATTCTACCTCGTTTTCTTTTCCTGCTACAAACAATCCCAATCCTACTCCCTCAAGCCTTCTTTGTGTCATTTCGTAGGTGCTGTTCCACCTTTCTCTGGAAACATAAATGCCCCAGGATTAGCCAAGCACAACTAATCAAACCTAAATCTAAGGGGGGCATAGGACTCCCAGACCTTAGACATTACAACTGGGCATCCCACTTGACGAGAATCGTCAACTGGAACACCCATGTAAACAATAAGAGTTGGGTCCATATCGAAAATGCCTTCTCCCAGATACCACTAAAATCCATACCATGGATATCCGCACACGCAGTCGCTCCCGCTCTCAAACAACACCCCCCTATTCACGCAATACTGTGTTGCTTTAAGGAGGTATGTAGGAAAACAGACCTCTCGTCTAACCTGGGTCCCCTCACTCCAATTAAGCTCAACCCAGCTTTCCCTCCTGGAATGTCCAACCGGTTCTTACATGGAGTTTGGCCCCTCCCTGACATGACTGCCTCACACTTTTACAAAGACGGAACAATGCTAAATCGCGAGACAATCTAGACATGTGATCCCAACACTCCAATCGCTCCATGGGTGTATTTCCAAATCCGCCACTTTCTAAGAGACACCAATAGGGATTCAGCTGTCTCCAGACCCCTCACCCCGTTCGAAAATCTCTGTTCCCAAACGACGGCTCAGAGCCATCTGATTTCCACAATTCACAATATGCTCTTCTTTACCTCGGTTCCCTCTAGCTCGGGCAGTGCGTGCTCAAGTTGGGAGAGAGACTTGCAAAGGACATTCCTGGATGATCAGTGGGAAAAAAAGTTTACATTAGCTCACAAAGGCTCGCTTAATGTTTCAATTCAAGAGAATAACTATAAATTACTTACACGCTGGTACAGGACTCCACAGCTCCTACATAGGTTCAACCCCGCTATACCTGAAACATGCTGGAGATGTTCTAGTAAACCTGGCACCCTACTACATATTTGGTGGACCTGTCCAGCAGTACAACAATTTTGGACGCAAGTGCACGACCTGACCGTCAGGATCTCCACATATCCACTAGACTTTACTCCGGCACAATCCCTTCTCCATCACTTGACTTTACCAGCAGACGTATATCGGAAAACTCTCATAATACATTTACTCAATGCTGCTAAAATGTGCATCCCCGCCCGGTGGAGATCTTCGTCCCCCCCGACAATCCACGAGTGGCTCATCCGTGTCAACCATATTGCAGAAATGGAGGAGTTAATACAGATAGCCAGGCACTCTCCCTCCAAATTTTCTCACACATGGGCTTGCTGGACACATTTTAAAACTACGGAAGAATATGCGTCCATGACAGCTCGGTGCTAGGCCACTTCCTGGTAGCTTGATCTGGACTTCAACCCGGGCGCCCGGGGGATCCGGCGGTGGAGACCTACGGAATTCATAGCTTATTCCTCCCTCCCACCCTCCCCCCTTTTTGTGTTTTACCCTCCCTCTCTTTCCCTTCTTTCATGCCCTCCCCACTTTACCCTTCCTCCTATATCCCCTACTCCGAGCAGACGATCGCCATATATTAGTAAACACATCCCCATACAAATTAGGATCCAGCCCACGCATCCCTACGCAGCCTCACCACATCGCTCACGGCCCCCCTTTACAGAACAGACAGCAAGCCACTTTTAGGCCGCCCTTCTCCCTAGTGAAACACATAATGCTTTAAAACACTTAGACTACAGTAGAGCACATGCTCCAAACCCCCACATAAAATTTGAGGGAATATGTCCCACCCTTTTCTTGGTACAGCATGGAGCGCAAAGTTACTCCTACAGCCTTTTGATATAGCAGATGGGAAGCCTGAAAGGACTAGATGGAGACCGTGTGCGATATGTAATTTGTTGATGCCTCCGGATAACGGCCTTTTACTTGAGTAAGCATAACATTGCAAGCATTGTACTGTTGTAACTAAGTCACGTATTACCTGATCCCCTTTTGCATGTTACATGCCCTTTACTCTTGTTTGTTGAGCGTATTGTACTGACTCTTTGCTCAAAATATTTTTTTTTTTTTAAACGGAAAAAAAAAAACACCCAAATGTTCAGCTGTTCTATGGAATGCGTGAACAGCCAAAGTTTGGTCTGAACCTAGGGAACTGTAATTTTACTGGCAATTTAAACACACATTTATAAATGTCAGTGTTCCTATAGTAGGTTGTATACATTGTGCAGGTGCACCACTTCACAGGAGGGGTAAGGGCATCACCCAGGCATGTTATTTAATGGAGTTTTACATTTTTAATGTTTCATTTTAACCACTTGCCGACCGCCCGCCGCAGCGTGAAAGCGACAAGGTGGCTCGTTGTCGCAAAACGCCGCCAGAGGACGGCGGCACGATAACTATTATTGTGAGCGCGCGTGGGGGGGGGGCAGGGAGCGCATAGGGCAGACTCGATCGCCGCCCACTACCCACGATGGCCCCCTCCGCAGTGGAAGAATGGAGGTCCGTGTTAGTAAACATGGATCTTGATTCTTTTAGACGGGAAAGGGCTGTGATCACAGGCTTCCTCTATATGGAAGCCGTGATCACTCCCCTCCCCCTGCCAGGGCAGCCCACACACAGTTAGAACACGCCCAGAGAACACAGTTAACCCTTAGATCTCCCCCTCCAGGTTAAACCCATTCACTGCCAATGGCATTTACACAGTAATCAGTTCATTTTTATAGCACTGATCGCTGTATAAATGCCAATGGCCCCAAAAAAGTGTCAAAATGGTCCGACATGTCCGCTGCAATAGCGCAGTACCACTAAAAATCGCAGATCGTCACCAATACTAGTAAAAATAAATAAATAAATAAAAACCCCAGAAATGGAAATGGAAAAAAATGTTTTTTATATTTTTTTTTTGATTGTATTTTAGAAAAGAAATTTGAGTTTTTTGCAAAATTGTCACTCTTCTTTTGTTTATAGCGGCGATCAGAAATGACGCAGAGGTGATCAAATACCACCAAAAGAAAGCTCTATTTGTGGGAAAAAAAGGATGCAAATTTAGTTTGGGTACAACGTCGCACGATCGTGCAGTTCTCGGTTATATCGATGAAGTGCGGAATCACAAAAAGTGCTCTGGTCCTAAAGCAGGAAATCCTCCCGGGGCTGAAGTGGTTAAGCATTACTTACATCACTGCTATCAATCAAACACATTTTAGATAGTTTTTTTCTTTTTTGGTACATGTTCCCTAAGGCAGTGCCCTGCCCCCATCCCATATGTTTAACAAGAATATGTCCACAACTACTTTTTAGCCTTTGGCTCCCATTGATTTCAATGGTGATTGGATTTGGCAACCAAACTGTGCACATGTTTGCCGAGCCATGCTTGAACTGAACCCAGGGGTGTTCAGGATTCAGATCCTTCTCAAACACAATGAACAATGGCTGCCCAAGTAGAAATACCAACTAACTGACACATTAATGCCCCTTTCACACTGAGGCACTTTCCTAGCGTTTTTGTGCTAAAAATAGCCATTCCAAAACGCTTCTAAAACGCAGCCCATTAATTCCAATGTACCTATTCACACTGGGGCGTCACGCTGGTGCCGCATTTAAAAAAGTCCTGCAAGCATGATTTTTTGTGCTTATTCTGAGCGCTACAAATAGAGCATTAAAAACGCCCATATACATTGAAATGAATGTAAAACGCTTTAAAAGCGCGTTAAAAGTGCCAGCAAAATGCCCAGAGGTTGTGGAAAGGCCAAAATACCAGGAAATAAACAGGATGTATTGTGGGGGAATGTGCTATTTATTTAATGCTAGCACTTCAAAAGAGATTGAAAAGCGCTTGAAAAACGCCTGGACATTAGCGTTAATTATAGCGATAGCGCTGGAAAAACACAGTAATAATGCTTGATGTTTTGCACACGTTTTTCAAACGCCTCAGTGTGAAAGTAGCCTAACTCTCACCATGACTTTTCACTAAATGACAGATTCTCTGCTGACAGCTGGTTTACGTACAAAGGGGCCTGGATAGTGGATGATGTTATTGACCAGATATAGTAATTTCCGTAGTTGATCAAAGATGGAAGCCACTATCCCTGCCACTATCCCTGCCCCTTTGGTTACATTCAGCTGACAGCCAGGAATACCTGGCTGACAAATAAATGGTAGGGTGAGGAGGCATCACTGGTTGCTAGGTAGCTTCCTAATGTCCAGTCTGAACAAGAAGATCTTTGCAGGGATAGTAATATCGCTGCTAAATGCTTCACTTTCCCCTGCAGCCGAAGGGCTAGGCATGGCAGGCAGGTGAAAATCCCATTTAGTTTGCGTAACGATGAACCTGCAAAGTTTTGACTACATTCTACTTTGGACCGAGCCAGAAATTCATCCCTTGTCCACACTAATAACTGTATATTGAGAGATTTGTGCATGACTACGTTAACTCCAGTCATACTGTGCAACATGTTTTCCCTTTGTGCAGCCAACTTAATATTGCAATATAGTTTGAAAGTATTTCACAACATTGTGGCTTGCAAACTGCAACTTTGTTTTTACTTCACATAATACATGTTTTCTTACTGCTTCCAAAATGTATATATTCATTTAGATTTTTTTTATTAAGATAGGTAAGCTAAGAGTGGTGTGTGTTCCCTTGCATCACTTATCTTCATTGTACAAAAAACTTTCCCTACAGTTTTTCCACTACATATCAATATTATGTGTCATTTCCTCCAGCTGAAAGAGAACGCTTAATTAGCAATCATTGTACTTCTGTTCCATTTTCATTATCGGCCTTCTAGTTAAATGGAATATGAAGAATTAATTTTAGTACCCTGTGATTCCCAATCTGCAGAAAATATTTTCCTGTAAAATTTATGAACAAATCATTTATTGATTCACATAATTCAAACAAACACTCCCATCCCACAGATAATGAAGAAACACACAATTTAATCTTCTTTAAAAAAACACTTGATTTTTGTCAATACTTTCTTAACACAGTATGAAATAAATATATATACAGCATCTCACAAAAGTGAGTACAACTCTCACATTTTAGTAAATATTTTATTATATATTTTCATGTGACAACACTGAAGAAATTACACTTTACTATAATGTAAAGTAATGAATGTACAGCTTGTGTAAAGTTTAAATTTGCTGTCCCCTCAAAATAACTCAACACACAGCCATTAATGTCTAAACTGCTGGCAACAAAAGTGAGTACACCCCTAAATGAAAATGTCCAAATTGGGCCCAAAGTGTCAATATTTTGTGTGGCCACCATTATTTTCCAGCACTGTCTTAACCCTCTTGGGCATACTGTTCACCAGAACTTTACAGGTTGTCACTGGAGTCCTCTTCCACTCCTCCATGAGGACATCATGGAGCTGGTGGATGTTAGAGACCTTGCGCTCCTCCACCTTCCATTTGAGGATGCCCCACAGATAGGGTTTAGGTCTGGAGACTTGCTTTGCCAGTCCACCACCTTTACCCTCAGCTTCTTTAGCAAGGCAGTGGTCATCTTGGAGGTGTGTTTGGGGTCGGTATCAAGTTCGAATACTGTCCTGCAGCCCAGTCTCTGAAGGGAGGGGATCCTGCTCTGCTTCAGTATGTCACAGTACATGTTGGCATTCATGGTTCCCTCAATGTACTGTACTGTAGCTCCCCAGTGCCAGCAGCACTCATGCAGACCCACATCATGACACTCCCATTATACTTGACTGTAGGCAAGACACACTTGTCTTTGTACTCCTCACCTGGTTGCCGCCACACATGCTTGACACCATCTGAACAAAACAAGTTTATCTTGGTCTAATCAGACCACAGAAAATGGTTCCAGTAATCCATGTCCTTAGTCTGCTTGTCGTCAGTAAACTGTTTGCGGGCTTTCTTTGGCATCATCTTTAGAAGAGGCTTTCTTCTGGGATGACAGCCATGCAGACCAGTTTGATGCAGTGTGCATCGTATGATCTGAGCACTGACAGGCTGACTCCCCACCCCTTCAACCTCTACAGCAATGCTGGCAGCACTCATATGTCTATTTCCCAAACCTGGATATGTTGCTGAGCACGTGCAGTCAACTTCTTTGGTCGACCATGGCGAGACCTGTTCTAAGTGGAACCTGTCCCGTTAAACCGCTGTATGGTCTTGGCCACCGTGCTGCAGCTCAGTTTCAGGGTCTTGCCAATCTTCTTATAGCCTAGGCAGTCTTTATGTAGAGCAACAAATCTTTTTTCAGATCCTCAGAGAGTTATTTGCCATGAGGTTCCATGTTGAACTTCCAGTGACCACTATGAGAGAGTGAGAGCAATAAAACCAAATTTAACACACCTGCTTCTCATTCACACCTGAGACCTTGTAACACTAACAAGTCACATGACACCGGGGAGGGAAAATGGCTAATTGGGCCCAATTTGGACATTTTCACTTAATCGGTAAAAGGGAGGGGCCACAGTACACTGAACAATCACAATGTTCCAGAGTCCACACTTACTCTTCGTCCACACAATTTAAACCAAAATAACGAGAGTGAGAGAGTATCACCAGTGACCTTCAAGTTGTACCTTGGAGTACCGTTTATTGAGAGACTCCTAGACTTTTTTCTAAACAACGAGATGTATTTCTGACGGATCCGATATTCTTCTAACCGTTCTGGGACTTTGACTCGACGTCGTGCCACCGGTTCTGGTATGTCGCCAAATTGCCCTGTCCAAGGTGAATCTTGTCCAGAGCGGTACCAGCTGGTTTCTTCAACTGACGTGCACGAGTCGTTGTATAGGTCCAAACCCTTTATCTGTATACTCACGACGGTCGTAACGACATCTCCAACTTCCCCACCCCTCAGTCGGACAGTCACGAGTCTAGTATGCTACGTGTGACGTAGTTTGACCAGACGTACCGACAGTAGGGTCTTCTTTC
>BLSH010123562.1:210975-221349 GCA_018402905.1 Glandirana rugosa | reverse complement strand
CCTGTGTAAAAGTCTCAAACATGTATTATTGCTATACTCAGGGGGAGTAGCAGAATGCGTTTAATGTTCTAATTTGCTAAATTTTACAACAGAAACAAAGAAAATACATTTTTAACAACATTTTTGGTATGTTTTTTATTTATAGTGCAAAAAATGAAAAACCAAGTGGTGATTAAATATCACCAAAAGAAAGCTCTATTTGTGTGAAAAAAATGACAAAAATGTCATATGGGATATGGGTACAGTGTTGCAAGAGTAATTGTCATTCAAAGTGTGAAAGCTTTGGCCTGGTTAGGAAGGAGGTATAAGTGCACAGTGGACAAGTGGTTAAGCATCATTAAAACCATTGCTCCTTTAAAAACAATCTTTATTTAAAAAAACGTTCTTGCATTGGTACATGTCCCCCAGGGCAATATCTGGGCCCCCATACCCTTTAATGCCCAATTACTTGACTATAAGCCTTCAAAATGGGGACTTCTGAGTTTTCAAGTTCGAGTCCCATAGACTTCAATGGGGTTCAAAGTTCGGGTTCTAACTTTTGCTGTGTTTGGGAGTTCTGGTGCAAACCGAACAGGGGGGTTGTACGGCTCATTTCTGCTAGCAAGTGTCTTTTGGCAAAAAGTCATTCAGGAACTGTCTTGGTTCATGACTGTTTGTATAGTTCTCAGAGAAGACTTTAATATTCCCCTCAACCCCTTGCCAGACACCTCAAATGGTAAAAACAGTGTTACATATAGAACTTAAAATGTTCTATGACATTAGTGGATGCTTGGCATTCGCTACACCTAGCAGAGAAGAATACACCTTTTATTATCTATTTTAAGGAAAACACTACTGTGGCCACATCACCGGTGACTGTTTGGGAGGCCCACAGGAGCGTAATATTTGGCAAATTTATTAAACTGCAGGCAAAATGCAGGAGGGAGAGAGAGTCTAAGGTTGTGGATTAATCTGCAAAAATTGCCCTCATAGAAGCATCTCACAAACAATCTCTTTCTGTCCATTCTGCCACTGAGTTATTAGAGACCAGAAAAGAATTACAATTTCTCTTGGATTCCAAAGACAAGCGAATTTCAAAAAAAGCATTTATTATGGGCAGGGTGGCAAAAGTGGCAAATTCTAGGCCCAAACTTTCCTCTAACATCTCCTGCATGAAAAATTAGGCAGGCATATTGCAATACACTAATGAACTGATTGCAGCCCAATTCCATGCCTTCTACTCTGCACTCTATAATCACTTTTCACAACATAAACCCCAAGATTTAACTGGTAATAGACCTACAATTATTGATTCCTACCTGTTACAGAGTCATTTACCTAAACTATGCAGAAAAGATACTGATCAATTGGGGACACCCATGCAGGAGGAAGAACTCTTACTGGCAATCAAGGATTTGAAACCTGGGAAGAGTCCTGGTCCTGATGGCTTCTCATCTCCCTTTAATAAAACATTTACTAATATTCTCAAAACACCTCTTCAGCAGGTTTTAAACTCAGTATCAAAATCGGGAGAGATTTCAACTGTGTTTCTACAAGCACATATCACAGTATTATCAAAACTTGGCAATAACCATATCCCATGATTAAGTCGGTAAGATGAAACATGTCGGGGGCGTGGCTGTACGGCAACCAGCTGATGTGTTAGATGATTGAGGAGATACTCATGCTGCAGATGGCGTGTGGTGAGACAATCCCAGCTGATTCTAGCCTCTCCAACCTCAGTACTTAGTCACTACATGCTTGTATTGATTTGATGTTGTGTAAGTTTGATGGCATAAGGAGTTTTTATCAATTAATGTGATTGTGAGTACCGGATATATTGCACTAGTGGAGGTTTCTTGTTATCTCGTACATGTATACGTGCTTGAGAGAGCAGTCTTGGGATATATCATCTTGAAAAGCTGTATCTGCCAAGCACGAGAGAGTGAAGCCATAAGTTGTGGTGAGTGCATTTCCTATTGGGAGCGGTAGTTCGTGACACTGTATTGGTGCTGTGTGACTTTGCTTCTTCACTCTACAGTGGACTACCATTCTTATGATTCACTTCTTGGGAATCATTAATGGACTATTTTATTTGAAACGCTTTTAATGAACTGTGCATGTCATTTTGTACATTATTATTATATAGCGCTTCCCTGCTACTAATTATTTGCTGCATGTGGTATTGTTTGTTAGAGAAAAAATTATATAGCGCATATAATTGCGAAACGAATCATATTGTAATTGAATGTCATTAAAAATTACCTTTCCTTTTCAATCTGCAGCTCTGAGAATGCATTGCAATATGGCTACCCGGAGTTGTTGTGTACTGACCACATCCCAGAAACCTCATTTCCTGCTTATGTAATTGGCTCACCAGTTTTCCCAAAAGTCTGCACTAAGATACAAGTCAGATTTCAGGCATCTCCTGCAACAAAAATGTCATTTTTGGAGAGAAACTTTCAATAGGAACATGTCTAAAGGCCCAACAGATCTCTTCATTAGTGCTCTGAAGCTGGACACCTGACAGTTAATTATAAAACCACTCCCATTAGACCCACTCAAAACAGAGGCACAGAGAAACACACAGGGATTACTTTAGAATAACAAAAGGTTGGAATCTGCAGCAAAGTTTGTTATAATCCTTGTAATGTCCATAGATCACCCATAGGGGAATGTTTTTTTTCTCAACAAAAGTGGAGTTACACTTTAACTCTTCCCTTTTTGACAATTTCAGCTGATCACTAGGCCCTAGGTGCTAGGAGGTATGGGCTTACTAAATTTCTAATTATATAATTTTGCACCCATTTGACTATAACTATTGACTGGCATTGTCACAGTGCATATAAAGATTGGGTACAGCTGGAATCTGATACCGTTGCTTCACCCCTACACTTTACTCCCTGGGTTCCTTGGGCTAGCTGTTCTCCTTCTCTAAAAGCCCATCCATTAATAGGGAACATGAAGATTTTCCCCAACATGGCAGACACTCATAATTTATGCCCTATAACAGGCCCTCTGTCTCATTTGTCTAATAATTCAGATTCCCCAACATAGCAGGATAAACCTCACCATTCATCATCCTAATGACAGACCCTTGCTTGCTTTGCTTCTTTTTAAAAAAGGGGCAATCAAACTTTAACTGATATTGAGGTAGATGAAAACCTCTGTATCATGCCCTTCTGGACATACCTGCAGATTCACGCCTACTTAACGTAAAAGAAGCACACATCTTTTTTCCGTTGGAAGATCACGGAATTGGAGAAAATTTGTCAGAAGGGAGAGAAGTGTAGGAGGACAACGTCACTGTCCTACTCATGGCTACAACAAAATCTTACCCAGGAGCAGATCATTCTCAAAGGAATGTGGAAATCTGCTTTTCAACAAGATATTTCTGAAAAACAATGGCAGAAAAACTCTATACAGGCTCATAAGTTCTCCATCAGTACTAGGACACAAGAAACTGCCTAAAAATTGCTCACTCACTGGTATGTGAAACCTGTCAAGGTGAAGAAGAGGTTTCCCCTTTCCTCTGACTTATGCTGGACATGTGGGGAGGACCTTGGTAACCTATTTCATATATGATAGCATCTTTTTGGTCTCAGATAAGTGACTTTATAGGTAAGACCACTGGCACAGTGATTACAGTTAATCCCTGAATGTTGTCTCTTAAATATCATTTTGGTATCACTACGAGTATATAAGAAATCATTAGTTAGACACTAAATGCGGCAAAGGCTCTGATCCCTTTGCCCTGAAAATCCAGTTACACCCCAACAGTTAAGGACTGGCTACATTTGGTGAACACACTTTTTGATATGGAAGAATCACTAGTCATTGCTACTGATGGTCTGGATAACTTTCACAAAGTCTGGCATAATTGGCTTACTTTTAATCAATTAGAAGACTACAATAGTATAAAGTGATTTTGTATGTATTTCACCTCCATATCAACTTTTACAATATACAGTTCCTGTCTGTAGACCTCACTCTAGGAGATACTTCTATGAACGGATGGGTTTATGCAGTGTTGTCAACGAGATGATGTCCTTTTTATCTTCCGTTTCCTCGGGGTCCTTACTTTATTGCTTCCACTTCTTGTTCTTCCCTTCTCTTCTTGTCAATACTTACCTACACCGCTCCAGATCATCTGCAACATACTTGAGTTTTTTTCTCCTTTTTCTTTTCATAATTGAATGATCTTCCTTGATGCTTAACCTATGAGCACTTTTTAGGTATCTATGTGAGAAGTTACAATTTGCTCTGAATATTATGCTTTTGGTTATCGTATACCACATGCTGGTTCCAGAAATCATTTTATTTGTATTATTTTCTGGTATGGCTCTAAATTGCAGACATGTGGCTTTTGCTACATATTGCACTTATAGATAACTAAAGTCCTTATTCATGTTATTTACATATGTACTTCTAAACCATCTACATGCTATTTTTCTGTACAATCTGGAATGATAGCTGTGCTTTGCATTATTTAATGTTCTTGAATAAACTTCAATGTAAAAAAAAAAAAAATAATAACATCATACTGCATAAGTACCCATGCACCATATAAATGTCACTTTAGTCTTCCTTTTTGTGATGTGAACTTCATCACATGACCTTTAAAAACAGTGCTCACTCACCAGAAGCCCAGTGACCTTATAAATATTAAAGGTCAATGAGCACTTGGTGTTATGAACTCTTTATGCATGCAGCCCCAAAGGAAAGAAGGATTCCTGTATACAGATGCCCCAGGTATCCTCCAAATTTAGAACCAGCTAAATTAGACAGAGAGGGATACTTCAACAAAAGTAGGAACCAACTAAATAAATACATTCACAGAAAATTGTGCTTATTGTGGTACTGTAGGGGAGATCTCCACCAGATTATCCTTGGATATGCCACTCCTATGCTCTTCCTGGAGCCAGCATGTGTTCCACCAGGCTGATATGAGGTCAGCACAGCCAACCGGATGTCCCGCCTCTACACGTTTCATCTAGGAAGACATCATCAATTATATTATGATGTTAGAAGCTATTAGATTTATATTACATGAGTGTATTTGGGAATAACACTTTCATGGCATGGCAGCTGGGCACACTTAAATAGGGGTGTTGCATAGCGAGGATATTTTTGGATTCACAGTCAATGCCTTACAATTAGCAGCAGTATTTTCAATATGGATGAGCCAATGGTTCAGTCTTAACTTTAGACCATTTGACCCCATATTCCTGTTTCTCTATATGAGAGCTTCCCAATCTCAATGGTTGCTAAGGAAGCTGCGGGTACTTGCACCGGTTGCATCCCTAGGAACTGTTAATGTCATGGGGTATCCCTGATCCCTTTAGGAAAAGGGGCATGGATAATAGTGACATTGCTGCTCAAATATGGCCAACGGCCATATTTGTCATTGACATTGACCGAATATATTGATGGCTATATTTGTTCAATGACGTCACCACTTTCTTCGGCCCTACCCTTATATAACTGATGGGAAGTTGTCATTCTGCTAGTGTTAACATGGGATCAGACACATGTGCTGCAGCTAAACCTGAAAATTACAAGGAAAAAAATACAGTTTAAATTAATGGAAAATACCATTCATTGCCAGCTTTAAGCACACTGTCACATACCCGACTGTAGGCTGAAGTGACAAGAGGGCTTCCCTTGTGGCTAAGTACAGAGTACCCATGAAGGTGGTGACAGAGGGTGCTATGCCCAAAGACACACAGGCTGCCTGAAGGTGAAACTGCCTGATGGTTCCATATGTGAGGATATCCAGGAGTAAAGGAGTAGTCACAGCAGATGATTCTCTAGATGTGCTGGCAGATCTTGACAGATGGGTAAGCAGAAGCAAGGTCAGAAGCCAGGCCGGGGGTCAAACACAGGAAGTCAGTCAGGAGCAGAGGCAGAAGAATGGTATAGATCAAGCCAGGGTCAAACACAGGTAGTCAATCAGGAACAAGGCAGGAGCAGGTCCATGGAGCAAGCCGGGGTCAGAGGCAGGAGAGGAGCCAGAGCAGGCCAGGGGTAATCTGGGTTGGTAACAGGTAATCAAGCAAAGCACAGGGCAGAGGAACACAGGATACAAGGCTGATGATAATCCAGCAACTTGTGAGAGCAACTGTTGTCTTTATATAGGCCAGTGGATAGTGGCAATTAGCGCACTTTGCGTTGCATACAAAGATTCGCCATTGCATGCCGTTCACTAAAGCACATGCATGAATTAGCGCAGACATGTTGGATATTGGCATGTTTGCCAGATCTTCTTAGAATTCTTCCCTGACACACACACACCCCTCCAAATGTCCCCCAAAATAGATAGGAGGCACTTGGAGGGGTCTATGTGCTGTTTTTTGAATACACTGGAATACACTGTTATGCTGTCAATGACGTAATTCGCAGCAATTTTAAACGTGTTTTCCTTTGTAAATGTTAATGCTGTTGCATCACTTTTTGTACATCATAGAGATGCACCCCTTCACACACATGTTTAGGGCAACCCCCAGGAATATTTTTTAATAAGGAATAGGAATTTTTTATTGTTTTGTTTTAGGCATGAATCAATATCAATTGGGTTTGGGTTTGGCATCTGAGCTTTAAAGTTCGCCAAACCCTGCTCGAACTGAACACATGACAGTTTAGCTCATCACTAGTCGATTACTTGATAGACATCTCAATGGATAACTGAAGAAGCATGCATGCCATGTTAACTATGTTACTGCTAATTCTGAGGCAGTGACTTAGCATATTTTTTAAAATGGTGCAACTTAACCTGACAATACCAATACTAAGCAAATACTTCCATTTTCAGGCTACAGTGGCAAAAACAGTTTATTTGTAGCTGAAGCCTTCAAACAGCTTATATGCCACACTAACTGGTTCCTGATCATTAGCAGAGACATTCAGATATTAGTGACAGCTCAATCTGACAGCTAACAGTGCACATTGTGCATGCTTCTAGCTGTCAAAGGAGAAATTAAGCTTTGGAAAAAGGAATGAAGATTTATGTTTCCTATGCAAGCAGAATTATGCCTTTGAATTGAAAGAAAATACTGGACAGGTTAAAATGATCATTTTTTTTCTTGTTTTTTTTTAACGGATTATGTTTTTTTCTTAATTGTACATATAGATATCAAATTTGCAAAATGCAAAGTCAACATTTAATAAATATGTACTACAAATGCATACTTTATTATAGAAGTGGGGCATATTTGCATATCACCATTAAAAGGTAGCATTTGCTGGATATCCCTGAAGTCAGCAGAGCACTTTGTGATGCCTAGGGCAAGCAAGGTGTATTAGACTTTATGGCTGTAAATTGTTAACTTCACCTAAGAGTGTGAGGAACGTGGAATACAACATCTCTACATTGAACACGGGAGTAGTGTTGAGCGAACCCAAATGGTAAAGTTCGGGACTTTTGGGTGTCCGGGACCCGGACCCGAACCCGGACTTTACAAAAAAAGTCTGGGTTCGGATTCGGGGTTCTGGTAATTTTACTGAAAGTTCTGAAAATTGCTGTAAAAAAGTCCTGGAAAGTCCTAGAGGTCTGCAAAAGGAAGGAAAATGGGGGTAAGGGTTGGACAAGTGCCCTACAAAGAAATGGGGACAGGGAAATAACTTAAAAGCATTTTTAAACAAAAATCACATAAAAAAATCAAAAATGGAGGTGGATGTGGACCATCTTCAAACTGTGTGTGAAAAGTATTAATTAGCGGGAGAAGCTAAATCACTGTTCTAAAATCATCTTCAAACTGTGTGAAAAAAGTATAAATTAGCCGGGAGAACCCATATCACTGTTCTACAATCATCTGAAAAATGTGTGTGAAACGTAAACAATAGCCGAGAGAAGCCATATCCCTGTGATAAAATCATCTGCAAACTGTGTGTGAAACTTAAACAATAGCCGGGAGAAGCCATATCCCTGTTCTAAAACCATCTGAAAACTGTGTGTGAAACTTAAACAATAGCCGGGAGAAGCCATATCCCTGTTCTAAAATCATCTGCAAACTGTGTGTGAAACGTAAACAATAGCCGGGAGAAGCCATATCCCTGTTGTAAAATCATCTGCAAACTGTGTGTGAAACTTAAACAATAGCAGGTAGAAGCCATATCCCTGTTTTTAGAACAGGGTTATGGCTACTACCTGCTATTGTTTAAGTCTCACACACAGTTTGCAGATGATTTTAGAACAGGGATATGGCTTCTACCTGCTATTGTTTAAGTTTCACACACAGTTTGCAGATGATTTTAGAACAGGGATATGGCTTCTACCTGCTATTGTTTAAATTTCACACGCAGTTTGCAGATGATTTCAGAACAGGGATATGGCTTCTCTCGGCTATTGTTTAAGTTTCACACACAGTTTGCAGATGATTTTAGAACAGGGATATGGCTTCTCCCGGCTATTGTTTAAGTTTCACGCACAGTTTGCAGATGATTTTAGAACAGGGATATGGCTTCTCCCGGCTATTGTTTAAGTTTCACACACAGTTTTCAGATGATTTTACAACAGGGATATGGCTTATCCCGGCTATTGTTTAAGTTTCACACACAGTTTGCAGATGATTTTAGAACAGGGATATGGCTTCTTCCTGCTATTGTTTACGTTTCACACACAGTTTGCAGATGATTTTAGAGCAGGGATATGGCTTCTACCTGCTATTGTTTAAGTTTCACACACAGTTTGCAGATGATTTTAGAACAGGGATATGGCTTATCCCGGCTATTGTTTAAGTTTCACACACAGTTTGCAGATGATTTTAGAACAGGGATATGGCTTCTCCCGGCTATTGTTTAAGTTTCACACACAGTTTGCAGATGATTTTAGAACAGGGATATGGCATCTACCGGCTATTCTTTAAGTTTCACACACAGTTTGCAGATTATTTTAGAACAGAGATATGGCTTCTTCCGGCTATTGTTTAAGTTTCACACACAGTTTGCAGATGATTTTAGAACAGGGATATGGCTTCTCCCGGCTATTGTTTAAGTTTCACACACAGTTTGCAGATGATTTTAGAACAGGGATATGGCTTCTCCCAGCTATTGTTTAAGTTTCACACACAGTTTTCAGATGATTTTAGAACAGGGATATGGCTTCTCCCGGCTATTGTTTAAGTTTCACACACAGTTTGCAGATGGTTTTAGAACAGGGATATGGCTTCTACCTGCTATTGTTTAAGTTTCACCCACAGTTTGCAGATGATTTTAGAACAGGGATATGGCTTCTACCTGCTATTGTTTAAGTTTCACACACAGTTTGCAGATGATTTTAGAACAGGGATATGGCTTATCCTGGCTATTGTTTAAGTTTCGCACACAGTTTGCAGATGATTTTATAATAGGGATATGGCTTCTCCCGGCTATTGTTTAAGTTTCACACAAAGTTTTCAGATGATTGTAGAACAGTGATATGGGTTCTCCCGGCTAATTTATACTTTTTTCACACAGTTTGAAGATGATTTTAGAACAGTGATATGGCTTCTCCCGTTAATTAATACTTTTTAAACACAGTTTGAAGATGGTCCACATCCACCTCCATTTTTGAGTTTTTTATGTGATTTTTTTTAACCACTTCCGGATCGCCGTACGTCGTTTGATGGCGGTACTTTGAAGTGGAATACCGTTGTTATGGTAGCAGATAGCTACCATAACCCCGGTATCTATTTTTTCTGCAGGCGATTCCCTGCAAGATAAAAGTGGTCTTAGCGGCGGATTCGCCGCGAGATCACTTTTATCAGCGGCGGGACAGGTACCCCCCCTCCTGCCACTTTCAGGTCATCTCCGCCGCTTACCGGACCCGCCGGCAGCGGCGGAGATGATCGGGTCCGTCCCCTCCAGTGTCCATGTGCCGAGTGAGCGGCTGAAGCCGCTAACCCGGCTCCATAACAAGGCTGGGCGGAAGCTACTTCACATGTCGCTTCCGCCCAATGCTCTTAAAGGGGACTTTTTTTTTTCCCCTGCCATTTTTTTCAAAATTTTTTTTTTCTTTTTTCATGCATTTAAGTCTAAAAATGAGATCTGAGGTCTTTTTGACCCCGGATCTCATATTTTGGAGGTCCTGGCATGCTTTTTTCTATTACAATATGGAGTGTACACACCAAACGTGTGGCAAAAGTATACACCCGCCCTGAATGCATACGCAAGCGAAGACGTGCGCTCGAGCGAAATTTAAAAAAAAAATTAATAAAGAAAATGAAAAATTAAAAATAAAAATGTTGAAAGAAAAATTTTTTTTTTTAAAACTAGTGAAAAAAAGGATAATGTTCTTTACATTTGTAAGGAACATTATCTTTTTTCGTACGGTCCTGGAGGTTTTATACTCTAGGCCCCAGTTTTTCTGGAGTCTAGAGTAAAAATCTGAATTTACGTACTTTTTTCTTTTTTTTTTAA
>BLSH010123562.1:196955-210965 GCA_018402905.1 Glandirana rugosa | reverse complement strand
ATCGAAGGCGGGTCGGAACAATACCTCGGCCCAATCGCCGAAGTCGGCGAGTGAGCCGTGTACCTGTGACCGCCCAGGCCATTCGCCGCCTCTACTGGACTTTCACCGTCCTCCCCCCCATGGACAGGGCGGCGACTATTTTCACTAGAGCGCCGCTTAGGCGGCGATCCTGGTGAAAATAGAACGTCCCTTAGCGGACGTCTTTTTTATCTATGGCCCCAATACCATCGATAGACGATGGTATTGTTGCCATAAGGTGAAGTTTCATGGCGGTAGTTTGCTGCATGCCGCTAGGCCTTCACCAATGTTTGATGGCGGTACTTTGAAGTGGAATACCGTTGTTATGGTAGCAGATAGCTACCATAACCCCGGTATCTATTTTTTCTGCAGGCGATTCCCTGCAAGATAAAAGTGGTCCTAGCGGCGGATTCGCCGCGAGATCACTTTTATCAGCGGCGGGACAGGTACCCCCCCTCCTGCCACTTTCAGGTCATCTCCGCCGCTTACCGGACCCGCCAGTGTCCATGTGCCGAGTGAGCGGCTGAAGCCGCTAACCCGGCTCCATAACAAGGCTGGGCGGAAGCTACTTCACATGTCGCTTCCGCCCAATGCTCTTAAAGGGGACTTTTTTTTTTCCCCTGCCATTTTTTTCAAATTTTTTTTTTCTTTTTTCATGCATTTAAGTCTAAAAATGAGATCTGAGGTCTTTTTGACCCCGGATCTCATATTTTGGAGGTCCTGGCATGCTTTTTTCTATTACAAGCAATGTTTACATTTCTTGTAATAGGAAAAAAAGTGATCAAAATTTTTTTTTTAAAAAGAAAGTTGTAAAAATAAAAATTAAAAAGTAAAAGAAATAATTAAAAAAAAAAATTTAAAGCGAGCTCGCGTGCAGAAGCGAACGCATACGTAAGTCCCGCCCACATATGAAAACGGTGTGCAAACCACACATGTGAGGTATCGCCGCGATTGTTAGAGCGAGAGCAATAATTCTAGCCCTAGACCTCCTCTGTAACGCAAAAATGCTAACCTGTAGAATTTTTTAAATGTCGCCAATGGAGATTTTTATGGTGCATAGTTTGTCGCCATTCCGCGAGCGGACGCAATTTTGAAGCATAACATGTTGGGTATCATTTTACTCGGCGTAACATTATCTTTCACAATGTGGAAAAAAATTGACCTAACTTTATTGTTGTCTTATTTTTTAACTACAAAAACTGAATTTTTTCAAAAAAAATCGCGCTTGTAAGACCGCTGTGCAAATACGGTGTGACATAAAGTTTTGCAATGGCCGCCATTTTATTCTCTGGGGTCTTAGAAAAAAAAATATATAATGTTTGGGGGTTCTAAGTAATTTTATAGCAAAAAAAACAGTTTTTAACTGAAAACCACCGAACTCCAAAAAGAGGCTCGGTCTTAAAGTGGTTAAACATGCTTTTAAGTTATTTCCCTGTCCCCATTTCTTTGTAGGGCACTTGTCCAACCCTTACCCCCATTTCCTTCCTTTTGCAGACCTCTAGGACTTTCCAGGACTTTTTTTACAGCCATTTTAGTGACTAAAAGTTCGGGTTCCCATTGCTTTCAATGGGGTTCGGGGTCCGGGTCAAAGTTCGGGTTCTGTCCGGACCCGAACCCGGACTTTGTCCCGAAGTTCAGCCGAATCAGAAGAACCCGAACTTCTAGAGGTTCGATCAACTCTACACGGGAGTCTAGCTGCCGCAGTGCCCCTCAACATAGAGAACACTGATAGCTGTTAAATACAAAGCTGCATATTGATTCCAAGTGACTAGGCTAAAGCTGATGAATATGCTTGTTGCCAACTTGCTCTTAATCTGCAAAAAAATGCTGCTAATGGATAAAGACCCAGTTTATTCTAAAAGTTACTGTATTCAGATATAGGTGAAATATTGTGTACCATTTTTAACAATGTTTCATTCATAATTGTGCACGACTGACTTTCTGTTTCCATGCAGGTACTTTTTTAATATCTAGGTTAAAAAAAACAGTTTTCCCTTGTTTATTTCAGCCATTCTGCTACTATTAATTCTTATGAATATCAAGTACAGCGATGGCATACTGTATACATATTTATTTTATTTAATATCAATAAAAATGGTAAATACAAATGTTTAGCTTCAATTAAATATTGGTCTGAATATAAACAAAAACAATTATATATATGGTTTCAAAGAAATGCAGCAAACATTGAAGAGAGAGAAATTACTGAGATGCCTCTGTAGGTTCTTGTGTTTTAGCAGTAGGCAGAATGCCGTCAGACAGATATCTAGTCTTCTCTGTGTGATGGAAAAAACTAAACAAGAGTCTGCTCCAAGTTGCTGTGTTGCATCTTCTGGAAGTCATCAAGAACTGACATCAGACAGCTGTCAATCTTTGACCTTGGAACAAGTACAGGAGACATTTGGCATACTAAGTCATTAGGAGCTATTATCTGTGTTCTTCTGCATGGTAATTATAATATCTTGTTGGCTTATCAAATTTTCAAACATTCCTATCTATGTCATACATCTGTAGGAGTGAATGAGTTATAGGGTTGACAGAACTTAACAACAAATTATTTTATATTCCAGTTTAAAGTGAACTAGTCAGAACATTTGTTATCTTTCGCAGCTTAAATTGTACCTACTGTATGTCTAGTATGGACTTCCGCCACTGCACAAAGACCTAGGATGGTATGTGACAACCGTCAGTGTTAAAGTGCTGGTGCTATAGGGTACTAAATATAACCATACATTCTGAGATACATAACTGCAAAACACATAAAATTCAAATCCAGAGCAAATATGAGAATCAATATAAGAACCTGATATTAAAAAATCTCTTAAAAACTGTTTTCAAAAAATAGTTTTCTATATAAAGAGTGATCCACATAAGTCGCTCTTCAGTGTCTTTTTTTGTAAGTCTTTCTAGACATCTGAAATGTTTTCGGTTCGTATATATGACTCAGATATCAAGTTTCTTTGAGACAGTTTGTCAATAGTCTTTATGCAAGAGTGTGAGGATGAAGAAAGACATATAAATAGGTGACTTGTTGTTTTCCAGGAAGAGATTGGTGACCATGGTTTTTCCCAGTGCGTGGCTGCACTACACAGATAAAGTGATTGATGTTTCTGGTGCTGTCATGCTCCTTAGCGTGCTCTTAAGGTGTGCACTTACCAGAACTAGTCACCCCTTGCAGGGTACGAAGCATCCACAGCATTAGCACACTATAGCACCAGCGCTTTAACACTGGCGGTAGTCGTATACCATCCTAGGTCTTTGCAAACAGCACTGAAGAGTGATTTATGTGGTCCACTGTTTATATGAAAAACATTTTTTTCTAATTTTTATTTATTTATTTTTCCTAATATTGATTTTCATATTTGCTTTTGATTGAAATCATCTATTTGAGATTCATGTGTGTTTTGGAATCATGTACCTTAGATTGTATGGTAAAATTGAGTACCCTCTAGCACCAGGACTTTAACACATATGGTAGTCACATATCTATCTTTTGGACAATGCCTCCACAATGCCTTTAAGTACAAAGGTGAATAATAGCTTATGGTTTTAAATTACTGGCTGCTAATACTTGTTTAAAATTTGTAAATAACTGAATATGCATAGCCTGGGCAACAATTCACTTTAAGCTCCCATCCAGCCTTGCTTGTCTTCCACAAGTAGTCCTAAGTTCAGGGTAGGCCATATCTTAAAAGCATTATGTACAGTGATGTGGCTGTCCCCAAACTAGGCAATAGCAGCCTTCTGCAATGATTTTTTTTTTATTGGAAATTTTATATAAATGTGCATAGACAGTCCTTACTTTTTGCAGCTTCCATTATTTACTAGCCTACTAATCTCATTTTGGAACATTATTAATGTGAACCTGACTGTCTGATATTATAAAACATTGATCTGAAGCTTGCAACAAATGAAAGCCAGATAAAAGTTAGATTTCCAAATATATAGTATCTCACAAAAGTGAGTACACCCCTCACATTTTTGTAAATATTTTATTATATCTTTTCATTTGACAACACTGAAGAAATGATACTTTGCTACAATGTAAAGTAGTGAGTGTACAGCTTGTATAGCATTGTAAACTTGCTGTCACCTCAAAATAACTCAACACACAGCTATTAATGTCTAAACTGCTGGCAACAAAAGTGAGTACACCCCTAAGTGAAAATGTCCAAATTGGACCCAAAGTGTCAATATTTGTGTGGCCACCATTATTTTCCAGGGCTGCCTTAACCCTCTTGGGCATGGAGTTCACCAGAGCTTCACAGTTTGCCACTGGAGTCCTCTACCACTCTTCCATGATGACATCACAGAGCTGGTGGATGTTAAGAGACCGTGCGCTTCCCCACCTTCCATTTGAGGATGCCCCACAGATGCTCAATAGGGTTTAGGTCTGGAGACATGCTTGGCCAGTCCATCACCTTTACCCTTGGCTTCTTTAGCAAGGCAGTGGTCATATTTGAGATGGGTCCTTATCATGTTGGAATACTGCCCTATGGTCCCATCTCCAAAGGGAGGGGATCATGCTCTGCTTCAGTATGTCTCAGTACATGTTGGCATTCATGGTTCCCTCAATGAACTATAGCTCCCCAGTGCTGGCAGCACTCATGCAGCCCGAGACCATGACACTCCCACCACCATGCTTATCTGTAGGCAAGACAAACTTGTCTTTGAACTCCTCGCCTGGTAGCCGCCATACACGCTTGATACCATCTGAACCAAATAAGTTTATCTTGGTCTCATCAGACCACAGGACATGGTTCCAGTAATCCATGTCCTTAGTCTGCATGTCTTCAGCAAATTGTTTGCAGGCTTTCTAGTGCATCATCTTTAGAAGAGGCTTCCTTCTGGGAAGACAGCCATGCAGACCAATTTAATGCATTGTGCAGCGTATGGTCTGAGCACTGACAGGCTGACCCCCCACCCCTTCAACTTTTGCAGCAACAATGGCAGAACTCATACGTCTATTTCCCAAAGACAACTTCTGGATATGACGCTGAGCACGTGCACTCAATCCCTTTGGTGCACCATGGCGAGGTCTGTTCTGAGTGCAACCTGTCCTGTTAAACCACTGTATGGTCTTGGCCACCATGCTGCAGCTCAGTTTCAGGGTCTTAGCAATCTTCTTATAGCCTAGGCCATCTATAATGTAGAGAAAAAAATATTTTTTCAGATCCTCGGCGAGTTCATTACCATGAGGCGCCATGTTGTACTTCCAGTGACCAGTATAAGAGAGTAAGAGTGATAACCAAATGTAACACACCTGCTCCCCATTCACACCTGAGTCCATGTAACACTAATGAGTCGCATGACACTGGGGAGGAAAATTTGCTAATTGGGCCCAATTTGGACATTTTCACATAGGGGTGTACTCACTTTTGTTACCAGCGGTTTAGACATTAACGGCTGTGTGTCGAGTTATTTTGAGGGGACAGCAAATTTACACTGTTATACAAGCTGTACACTCACTACTTTACATTGTAGACCAAAAATTAGGTGAGAACACCAAAGAGCTCATGCTGGGTCACAACGGCCGGTAAAAAAAGAGAAGAGTTTATTGATTAATTGCAGTTCATTTTCAAAAACAAAAATGCACCACCACACATATCCCTTGTAAAAAGACAACGTTGTCTATGAATAAAAACATAACCCCCACAAACAGGCCTCAATCATACCGTAACCACCTCATTCATACACCAACTAATGGAAAGTCCAGAAATCTAATACACATGGGTCAGCAATATCTGCCGGTCACCACCTGTGTCTGGCATCTATACTATGAGGAGGTGCAAATGTGTGTCCAAGGAGTGGGAAGCAATTGATTGAACAAGGCCAGGTGAATTGAGGAATATACCCGCTGATCAGTGGTATAAAATCTGTTCTGCAAGGTCAATCCAAACATAGAA
This sequence comes from Glandirana rugosa, assembly GCA_018402905.1. NCBI lineage: Eukaryota > Metazoa > Chordata > Amphibia > Anura > Ranidae > Glandirana > Glandirana rugosa. Next base: position 205,041 of record BLSH010123562.1, on the reverse strand, counting down.
GTGATTGCCAGCAGGGATACACTGCTAGCTGATCAGTATTGTGGAATATATCCACTTATGGAAGTAACCACAAATTCTGTCCTGCAGGTTCAAGTTAACCACACAATGTTGGCCAGTGAGAGATCACAGCAGGAACGCCATCCTGCAATGGTGCAACAGTAATTACTGATATGCAGAACATCAGATAGTCTCACCCATCTTCACCGGGTATACTGGCCCTTGGTTATGGGTAGATCAAAGTCCGGTCACTCGTCCCGATATGGTCGTTCCGACCAGGTATTCAGTATGGTCGTTCCGACTGGATAATCCTGCAGGGTTGCCGCAATGTCAGGCTGTTGCAATACTGATGGCTCAGAGGTGTAGCTGTGATGATCACCTGGACACTGGCTTCCTAACTCACATGGAGGAGATCGGGGTGGTCAGGCTAGTGGTGGGAGGGGTGAGATGACGCGTACGCTGATGCGTTTCGTTCGGCCAATCCGAACTTTCTCAAAGCGAGGGCAGGCAGAATGGAGAGGACTTATATACATGCTGGTCTAAAGGCTGCAGTTGCCGCATTCACCACAGGATGTCCCTTCATCGGACTGCCATTCACGCTATCATCCACTCAATGCTATCACCTAGGTGTATGTCAGAGATCAGATCCGATTTCAGCCATCATTCAAACCACCTACATGGAACGATTGTGGTTTGTCGCTCATCCTGACAGATGGGTATTTAGTATGAAAAGCGAAAAGATTGACCATTAATCCAATAAGGATTTGGCAAGTCCAACCCCGCATGGGGGGAAGGACCAAGAGGAAAGATCATGTCCAAACACACTCACATATCACAAAACCCGGGCCACACAGCACAATCCAACCAAAGTAGGATCCACTGGGAGCATCCTCGGTGAGCCAGTCCTGGGGCACTGTGTATTTCAAACATCAAAAGAATGATTATAATTATGTTATGTGCCTAATACAGATTGCTATCCATAGATTTCTAAGGTTCTAGAAAGACTGAGAGGTTACATTCTGTGTTAAGTCCGATGGGTGCCATCGAACCCAGAAGGAAAATGAACATTTTCTCCTTCCGCAAGTGAACAGTATCAAAGTCTCCTCTCCGTAAGGGGAGGTCCAAGGCATATATGCCTTTTACCTTTAACCCCTCAGTCTTTCCATTGTGGAACTGTTTGAAATGGACAGCTATTGGCTTTTCTTCCTCCCTCTTAGACCTTATACTTGTCAGATGTTCACTTATTCTGACTCTGAGGGGACGTTTAGTCTTCCCCACATAGGCTTTTCCACATGGGCAGGTAATTTGGTATATTACCCGGGTTGTAGAGCAATTGATGAATCTTTGTACCTTGTAGCATTTGGAACCGTCTGCATTGTAAAATGTATCAGTTTTATGAACATGCCGACACATTCCACAGTGGCCAGTAGGGGACCAGTAGGGAACCTCTTATATTCATAGTAAAATATTTACAAAAATGTGAGGGGTGTACTCACTTGTGTGATACACTGTATGGCTTAAGGTATTTAAAGCTAACATGTTAGCATGATGGCTAGCTTTTTCAGAAGGAAGGGTCAGCAATGGATGACTCTATATTTCTCTATTGAAAGTTCATTGAGGCTCCCATCACACCAGTCCAATGAATTATGGCATGTTAATTAACAAATATTAACATGATATTTTGCATATTAATTTGCTTTGCTTTAAGGCAGCCCATTTTTTGAATGAGCTGTCAAGACATAGAAGATTTCAGGAAAAACATTGCAAAACTGAGATGGTTTCCATCTGTGCATTGTAGTGTGCTGAGACACACATGCATTGAGGTGTATTTGCAAAGTGTGTTGGAGGTGCTCTTCAAAATAAATGGTGCCATGGAGTATGTGATGCGGTGAGTTGTGTACATATTGTACCATGCATTGCTAAGACTCATAAGTGTCTTTCCAGCTTTAATGATAAGCCATCTAAAATATCAAACCCAGTCTGGGGATCACAGCCCTATTGGCCAGAATCCTTTCAGGCATTACCCAGATCTCACAGCTGCAGATTTGCGTTAACTGGGAACTCTGTGAGTGCTATACTTGCTTTTGTAATCTGACTATTAAACTTTACTGCACTATAGGCAGCTTGGCGCTTCTCTCCCCCCTTCCCTGCTATTGGATTTTGACAGCCACCGGGTTCCCAATCCATGTTTGAAGCAACCTCACCACCTCCAGAAGTTGTTGAAAGAGACTTTCCATTTTTATACATGAAGTCTTATTTATTGGGATTACCATTTCTGATTGCTAATACCCCTCACATTTTCCCCAGCCTGCAGGTCTAGTGCTGAGTCTCATACTTTTTGTGTAACATTTTCTGCCATATACAGTATATTTATCTTGGAAATTCTCAGCTGCTTACTTCTGACTTTTTTGTGAATATCTGATTGTTCATCTGAGTTTTTATCCCATGTAATGTATATTGATAAAGAGAATAATAACCTAATTTTCATACTCACTGTAACATTCTAACGTGTTCCCCGCACATATACACTATACCTAAGCCCACAAAATACAGCATTTTGAACAGTGTATTACATTCATCTCTTCAGAGTCTCCCTCCCTTGTTTTCCCTCCCCCTCTTCTCCTTGCTTCCTCAAGATGGGGTCTTACTCAGAAAGCAATACTGCTAAGGCACGAAAAATGGTGAACATTGAATCTCATCTTACTGCAACCATTTTCCTCCCCCCGCATACACCGAACACAGACTCCTCTCCCAGCCAGTCACCCAGCACTGAAGATCAGACTGCATCCACATATGGATTTAAGATTATGAAAAAAACTATTCTAAAATCTCTTAAAATATGAATCCATGCAATGGTGGGACATAGAATTTTCCAAAAAATACCACAACCTCAAAATTACCCTTAGAGTTCTCAGGGCCATCAACAAGTGTAAGATTCTTGATGAAGACCTAAACCTACAATGACTGATTATCTACACCAAATGCACCCTAGAATGGCTGAACATCATTAATAAAGAACAAATAACACAAATGTTCCAAAAAAATCAGGAAGAAATTGACAGCATTTGGACCGAATTATTAAAATGGAAAAATCACTGAAAATATTCAGAACTAGAGACCAAGATGAGTCAATATGTACAAGACAATGAAGAAAATCTAATTCAGAAAAAAAAAACACAATATTTGAAAGAGACATCTTAGACTTCAAAACTGGAAAAATCTTACAATGGACTAAATACAAAGATAAAAACCATCACCTTGAAGATGATCCAATTGAAGAACTAAATAGGGATGCACCCTCCCCCATCCAGTCCCATAAAACCTATTCCAGACGATTCAATGACACCTATTGGCCTGAATCCTTCCAGGTATTACCCAGATCTGTCTGATAGTGCTCGCAATCAACTCCAGTGTTCCCTCGCCCCGAGGATCCCTCCCTATTACATGCCTGTCTTAACTGGAAAGTATGTGAGTGCAGTACTTGCTTTTATACTTTGTAATGTTACTAATAAACTTTACTGCACTATAGGCTGCTTTACACTTTTTCCCCCCTTCCCTGCTATTTTGTTTTGACAGTTACTGGGTTCCCAACTTGTGTTTGAAGCACCCTCACTGCCTCCAGCAGCTGTTGAAAGAGACTTTCCATTTTTATACATAAACTCTTTTTTTTGGGATTACCATTTTTGATTACCAATACCCTTCACATTATCTCCAGCCTGCAGGTCTACTGCTCAGACTTTTTGTGTGATGTTTTCTGCTCTTGTAGCTCAATACTGCCAGTTTTGTAGATAATGATAGAAAAATGTTCAATAAAGAGGTCTCCTCTTTGCAGGTAAATATTAAATGACAACTCCACAGATAAATCATGTTTGCCATTATATATCATCATGCTTTTGCCCATATACTGGATGATAACTGTAAATAATATTACTTGACTATAAAAAATACATTTTTTTAGATTCTATATTTTATTACTTGAACATCTAGTAATAGTTTCCTAAATAATATTTTTTTTAATATATATTTTCACCTTTCTACTGACATTAGGCCAAAACAGCAACATCAATAATTCTGAATGTGGAAAGTAACCCTTTAAGATGTTTTCTTCATTTTCACAGTGAGTATCCTTGAAATGCTATTACTCCAAACAACAACATCACAAAGAAAGGGTAAAAAAAAACAATTTAGTACCTCTTTAATGTAAGTGTTAATGTAGCTAAATAACATGATAGAAATGTAGTTTCATCTGGTTGCCAGAATTGATGTCAAGAGAGACAATCTCCAAGTTGTTCAGTATCAAATCTCGGGTCTACTAACCAGCGCAGTTTGATTTCAATTGCAATGCCAACTGTAATGAAAATAAGCCAAATGCTGCAAAGGCTAGAAAATGTTTATTTCAAGGACATGCAATTTAAATTGCAAAGTAAATTGTAACACAACACATTATAGCACCTTTATTGTATTTATTTTGGCATATGCCTGAGTTTGGAGCCTAATGTTGTTCAAATCTTCCTGACAAAAATAAAAAGAATCCTAAAAAAATGATATGTGTTTTCTTAAATTTAATTTAGGTAGACCAAATCTTTGAAAACCCCACACCTTAAATAACCCAAACTGGATCATATAGCTGATTTTAATGGTTGAATATAGAATATAATGTTATTGATCACATCCTGCACTGTATTAGGCAAAGGGATGAGGTTCTGGTTCAGTTTATTCAGAGGTCTGCCAAATGACAAAACTAAATTGGTGTCAATTTAAACCTCCAGAGGCAGTGGGAAGTGATATATTTAGCAGTAGTATTACTTCAACTGCTAAATGTGACAGCTTCTCCTGAGGCTGGTTGTTGGAAAGCTAACAACCTCCTGTGTACTAACAATCATGAGTCATCCTCGTCTAGCCCATCCAGCTGTCAGCTGGGGAATCCAGTGCAATGTAAACAAAGAAAGCCCTTTTCTGACATACCTGGTGGAAACCCTGGATTTCTCAATATTGACGTTAGTGGCCCTGGGCTTGTTACATATCCTAATATCCTTGTCCCAGACATGTAGCAAAGAATAAAGCAGGGGTGTTACATGTGTTAGAGCAGGACGGTCAGTGGGAAAAAGCCATGGAGGGAAGGTCAGTGGTGCAGGTGATATATATGGAACTCAAAAGTAACCCACTGCGGGGGGCGTGTCCGGCCGGCGAGGAAGATGGCCGCGTGAACAGGAGCTCCTCTGTCCCACACATCCGAAGCGGCGCTGCATAAGGCACGGGAGAGCCGACCAGCTACAAAAGTGAGTGGGGGAATACCGGGACACCCTGTAGAGATGAGTAAGTGGAGGAAAGATTGCAAAACACCGCAGCACTTGACGGATTTCTTCCCGGCCGCGCTGCCTAGGGGGAAGCAAGATGGCGCCGGAGCCGGGAGCGGAGCTCTGGCAGCCATTCACACAGGCTAGGCACCTGTAAACTTGCACCAGGCAGACACAGGCGCAGAAATCTCTCCCCCCTCTACTCCTACCACCCGCAGCCCTGCTAAATCAAAGCAGAGGAGGGAGGGAGAGAATCTGGAGCTGAGCCCACACAGCACGCTGCCACAGGCCATAACACAGCCTTCACTACAAGGCCCAACAATCGACATGTTCCCAGCCACAGAACAGACCATATCTGAAAACACAATGAAAAATATGCTCCTTTCCCTCAGGAGCACCCTGTTCAGAGACTTCTCCAACATGTTTAACCCCTTACAGGAGACAGTGCAGATACATGAAGACAGGATACTACATCTAGAAAACAAAATGGCAGATTTGTTCACTGCTCATAATGAGCTAGTAGACGCTTATTCTGAACAAGAAGCTGAACTACAACGCCTACAAACAAAACTCGATGATCTTGAAGACCGCGGGAGACGCAATAACATAAAATTCAGGGGGATACCGGAGTCGGTGCCACCAAACGAACTGACTAACTTTATACAACGTTTAATGAAAGCCCTTGTCCCAACACTGAGTGACATAGATCTCTGCATAGACAGAGCACACCGCCTACCAAAGCCCAAATTCCTGCCAGATACTGCTCCCAGAGACACTCTAGCACGCATCCATTACTACCATGTGAAGGAGAGAGTGATGGCTGCGGCGAAAAGATCTCCAGTGGTACCTGATGAATTCCTAAACATATCCCTTTATACGGACATATCACAACAAACCGCTCTGAACAGAAAGAAGCTTATTACTCTCACCAAAATTCTTCGCAACAATGGCATAATCTACCGTTGGGGATTTCCCACTAAACTTCTAGTCACCTGGAATGGGAAAACTCACCCCATATACAGTGTGGAAAAAGGTATAATGATGTTCAAAGAGTGGCAACTGATCCCTGCGGACATGCAGACACAAGCAGAACCCCCACCGGAAAGACTACGCAATGACTGGTCCTAAACAACTGGACAATTCCACTGACTCCTGAAATAGCTTACCATGGACCGTCATAAGGCTCTCCCATCACACCTCAACGATGTGGGATGAAGGCTCCAACTCTGTTCTATGTGTTACTACCAGTTTCACCAGCATGTTTGCTGGTACCTCTACCACCCCAGTTTAAATCAGCAGCGATGTTGCTGCACATCTGCCCTAGGCTTCACTAGGGCTTTCTTAATATTGTTTTGTCTTTCTATGTATTTCTCCCCTACCCCCTCTTTCCATATTGTCTCCACCCTCACAGGAACCTTATTCAAGACAAGACTCAACCGATCAACAGACAAACCACCAACAAACAACCCTCCGGAAACATGTCCCAGCATCATGAAGAACCGAAGCAAGCCGGCTAACAGATCCCACCATACCTATGGAAGCACCAGGTACTGTGCCTTAATAAACACATCTTGTATCCGCCCGACTAAACTTGACCTAACACAACCCCCGCCATGCCTTTGAAAATAATGTCCATCAATACAAAGGGCCTGAATAGCCCATTTAAGCGAAATGCACTGCTGAAAGAGGCGAACAAAGCCAAGGCGGACATAATATTTGCCCAGGAATCACACTTTGCAGCCAGCAAGTGTCCTCAGTTTAAGTTGCCACATTTCCCATACATCTACCTGGCCAATGGGCCAAAAAAGAAATGCGGAGTCCTGATAGCCATTAAAGACTCTGTAAAATTCAGTTTGTTGCAATCAACCCAAGACCCGCAGGGCCGCTACCTATCTCTAACATGCGAAATCAACGGCACCACCTATACATTGGTCAATGTATATGCCCCCAACACTAGGATTAAACACTTCCTCAAACCCCTACTGTTGGAAATCTTAGCCCAGACACAAGGCACCCTTATAATTGGAGGAGACTTCAATGTGGCACTATCACCGGACTTAGACTCTACCACCCCATCTAGTAAAAATGTCCCAGCAATCGCAGCCCTACTGCAAAAACATGATCTATATGACGTCTGGAGATGCTTCCATGGAACAGAAAAAGACTATACGCACCTCTCTACTGCTCATGCCTCCTATTCACGTATCGATTATTTTTTTATGGAAAAAGGTCCTTTGCAGTCTGTAATTAAAACTACAATTGGTACGATTTCATGGTCCGACCATGCTCCCATTACTATAGAATTGTCTGATCACTCTAACTCGAAATCTCCCCCAAAATGGAGATTAAACTCCTCTCTTCTGGAGGACCAAGGAACGTACCAATTGATAGTGCAGGAGCATAAGAGCTTTTTTGAATACAATGACCAACCTGATATCAATAGATTTGTGTTATGGAACGCCTACAAATCATATATGAGGGGTATCTTAATTAAAATTGCTTCTAGGGTCAAAAAACAGAGGTCAAGGCTGATCGAAGGGGTTCTTAATTCTATCATACTAAAAGAATCAGAGTTTAAACACGTTCTCCTCCCTGGACTCCACAACAGAGTCAAGGCAGTCGAGAACACAATTGTTGTTTGACCCCAGAAAAAACAAAAGACTAAGAAAATCATACTATCTTAATTCTTGGGGAAGCTAGTCGGAACTGGAGACAAAAAACTGGGATCTTCGTTAAAATTAATTCTATGGGGAGTATATACTAAACATCCGCAAGGTATTGTGTTTAGATAA
>BLSH010123562.1:132121-144676 GCA_018402905.1 Glandirana rugosa | reverse complement strand
GTAACACTTTAACTAAAACCGGGACGTTCTAAAAATAGCACGTTCTAGCTTTTCAATATCGACCTTCTTCTCCCTTCTTAACCTGGCTGATAATTGAATGATCTTTCCCCTTATAACCCCTTTATGAGCTGCCCAAAGTGTTGGGGGCGAGGCTTCCCCTTTATTGTTCAAAAGGCAGCAATCTTTGATTTCCTTTTCTAACAATGTACAATGAACCGGGTTATTCAGGAGAGACTCATTCAAGCGCCAGGATTTCTCCTTTGACCTAGGTCGACTTTAATGAGTATTATAACTAGCGAGTGATCCGACAAGGGAGAATCCTTAATAGAGGATTTGGAAACTAAGGGAGAGACAGAGGCTGGAACAAAATAATGGTCTATTCTTGCCGTGCTCTTATGTGGAGCTGAGAAATGAGTATAGTCCTTAACCCTAGGTTTGAGTTCCCTCCAGATATCTATGAACCCCAACAAATAAAGAAGCCTGGCGAATTTGAAGCTATGTTTAGGTGGCTGAATTAGATGAGGGGGACCCGTACCCGACTTGTTGAGCATAGGATCTAAGGCCATATTAGAGTCTCCTCCCAATATTACAGTCCCCTCTAGGTGGGGCATGATGAGATTGAACAAGCCATGAAGAAACTTGGCTTGACCAAGGTTTGGTGCATAGTATGATAAAAAAAAGTGTACTTCAAACCCCCTAATGTCCCCCTTAGGAAGATAAACCTGCCCTCTGGGTCTTTGATTTCTTGCAGGGGGGTAAAGGCTAAATGTTTAGCGAAGAAGATCCCCACACCTCTAGTCTTGTCTGAAGCGCTTGCCAGGAAGAACTGGGGATATTTAGAGTGTATATACTTAGGATTATAGTGATCTGGAAAATGGGTTTCTTGAAGCATGAGTATATCCAAATGGTGGGAATGGGCTAAGTTAAAATATTTTTTCCTCTTAATGGGGGAATTGAGACCCTGCACATTGCATGTTGCAATTCTCAAAGAAGATGGGGGATTAGCGGACCTGGTAACTGTTTGAGGATCAAACTTTATGCATCACTGAACGAGGGCTTACCTGCCTCCGAGATGGGAAAGGAAGCGACTTGCCATACGAGGAGAGAAAAGGAACAACCCACTGTGGCCCACTGCATAGTTGACTTCCCTGATGCCTGAAAGGGAAGGGTGGAAAAAAAGAAGTAAAGAAAGGAAAGATCAGAAGAAATAGAGTAAAAACAAAAAACATAGGAGGGGAGCGGCAAAGCCTTGCCGCAGACCCCCTCAGATTCCTGATAGTGAGGGATCTAGAGGTCACCCTCACTAGCAAGAATAGGTAGTAATGTGTCTGCCCAAACGGCAGAACTGCAACCGACCAAGGGATTGCCAACATTAGTATCCCAAAGTCAGAGGGAGGAGCATGATGTCCTCCCTGGCCAAAACCTTAGAACCGAGAAAAAAAAAAAGAGATATGAACATAACCACCAGAACATCTAGGATCCCTCAACTGGCAAGGTTGAGGTCTCTTGAATGGACCCTTCGGGACCCATTTTGGAGTCTCCTCTGGTTCCCTAACACATAGGACAATCAAGGCTGGTAGGAACCGCCACAATGTACAAACCCAGCAACAAATGTCCAGTAAGTAAGTGCAAAGAGCTGAAATGGACAGCCTGCAGACGGTCCCCCCCCCCCCCCGAGAAGAACATGTCGGTGGGGAGGAGGGGGACAGAGCCATCCACAGGCCGCCCCTAAAAATTATGCTTAAGATATAAGAGTCAACAAATCCGGAACAGTAAACACTGTGAAGAACAGAGACTTAAGTGTCGCCAACCCCAATGAATATCAAAAAGGAGGGTCAAAGCTCAAAAATCAAGGGGGGTGGGAGTCTTTGGCTCGCTTTTGCTGTTGCTTCCGCCACAATGGAGGAACGGGGCTCTGAGGCGATGGCCTCTTAGAGGAGCCTACGTTCTTGCGAGGTAAAGTGGAAGTGGATTCCAGGGAGATGAGGTTTAGTCTAACCAGCAGTTGTTCCCCTTCTTGGAAAGTAGAAAAGCCGTATTTCTTGCTTTTGTGAATGAAAGTCAAGCAGAACGGGAAAGACCACCAGTATTTGATGTTTGACTTGGTAAGAACTTTCAACAGAGGCTTCAGGGTCCTTCTCTTTTGGATGGTAGAAGGAGACAAGTCCGTGAAAACTTGGAATGACCCTGAATAGCGAGATTAGAAGAGTTCCTGGAGGCCTTCATGATCTCTTCCTTTACCCCATAAAAATGAGGTTTCACCAAAATGTCTCTAGGAAGACCGTCAGACCTAGGAGGCTGGAGTGCTCTGTGAGCCCTGTCTAATTCAAGGCGGTGCTCAGGGATACCTGGTATGGTTTCCTTAATAAAGTCGCTCATGGCCTCTCGAACGTCAGTGATATCCTCAGGGAGGCCCCAATTTGAAAATTATAGCATCTAGAGAAATTTTCCAGGTCATCTATTTTAGATAAGGCAGACTCCAATTGATCCTGAAGGTCCTGGATATGTGCTGTGTTCTGGTTAATTCTGGAAACCGATTGATCTGTTTTATGTTCTATTGCGTCTATCCTGGACCCCAAACCCTGAAGATCAGCTTAGATAACAGAGGTGATTTGAGAGGCTGTTTGGGCTAAGCCCTTAGAAAGCATTTTGGAAAAAACCTCCATCATCGTCTGAAAGTCAGAATGAGGTACCCGAGCTTGGGGACTGGATAAGTCCGACAGCGGATTGCCAGGACCTTGCTCTTTAAGAAGTGTAGTAATGAGTTCATGTCCGTTCCAAAAGAGAAATCGTGGACGCTGGGGAGAGGATCTGAGCCATGGTTTGAGCTCCAGGGGGGGCCCCGGAGAGGGTAGAACCTGAGAGCCTCCATCCGAGCCAGCTTCCATCTCCTCAATACTCCCTATGGCTGATTGAGCCCCTGGTGGCATCTGTGGGCCCTTTGAAGCTGGAGTGTCAAAGCCCGGCTAACAGGATAGATCGCGCCTGACTGCGCCCGTCTGCATATTCCCAAGAATGAGAAGTGTCCCAACCAGATTGCAGAAGTGGACCTGTTCACAAAAGAGTAATATAATTAAAGATATAAATGACTGTAAGTGATGTGGAGAAAACACTGAACAACACTGCCAGTTGAAGATGGTCTGCTCCCTGGGGGGTTCAGGGTGCTCCAGCAACCTCTATGTAACAAGAAGAAGGCCTGCTAACCGCTGACAGTTTCAAGTAATGAGAGAAGGATGGGGAGTAGGCTCAAGCCGTGGCCTCAATTAGGAGCCCCTGCTCCAGGGATCACTCACTCCCCCCAACTGAGCCTGCTGGTCCTGTGTTCCCTGGGGAAGATCCCACTTGTATTAAGTTGAACGGAGACTGTTCCTGGGCTGTCCCGGGAGCCTAAGATGACTGGGCCCTCCTGATCTTCTACCTCCCAAGTGACGGCGGAGCTAGCAGGCACAAGCCGCAGCCTCGATTAGGGGATCGGAGCCTGACGCGGGGCTAGCAACTAGAATAGCGGCTCCTCACTGCCCCAACGTTATCTCTATGGCTGCCCCCTGCTCCAGGGCCTCATGAGTGGGTAAGCCGTGCTCTGCTGCTCGGTAAATCGGATCCCATGGCCGGGGAGAACAGGAGCTCCAGGCTCACACAGCCGCCATGGACGCTCCGCACATGCGCACCCCCCATACACTTTTTATGGCAATAACTTGCATATAAGCCTTTAACATGAGCACTTTTGATTTTTCATGTTCGTGTCCCATAGACTTTAATAGGATTCGTATGGTCGCACAATTTTTTTGCCTGTTCCCATGTTCTGGTGCAAACCAAACTTGGGGGTTGTTCGGCCCATCCCTAGTAGGCACAGAGCAGGTAAGTATAACATATTTGTTATTTTCTTTTAAATGTACCTTTAAACACTTCCACACCACGTGCAGTATATTTACTGTGGACGTGTACCACAAATCACCGTAGATAAACATTGATTTGTGGAGTGGCTTCTAGGGGGCTGGCGCTAGCCGGAGGAGTGTGCCCGCGGCTCAGGCAGACCCACTGTCCACTGACGAGCCGTGATGAGCAGCCAGAGCAAAAGAACTGCTCTGTCAGTTTGGACATAAGAGATCTACTGATCCCTGTCACTGGGATCAGTTAGATCTCTTATGCCTGTAACAGCCCAGCCCCCTCTCAGTTAGAACAAGCCTAGGGAACACAGTTAACCCCTTCACTACCCCCTGCAGGTTAACCCCTTCACTGCCAATGCCATTTATACCGTAATCAGTGGAAATTTACATTTCTGATCGCTGTATAAATGTCATTGGTCCCAAAAAAGTGTCAAAATGGTCTGACATGTTCGCTGCAATATCGCAGTACCACTAAACATCACAGATCGCCGCCATTACTAGTAAAAAAAAAAAAAAACCAGAAATTAATTCTCATCATTCGTAAACACAGCAACTTTTGCACAAGCCAATCAATAAACACTGATTGCGATTTTTTTTTTTACCAAAATATGAGGAAGAATATAAATCGGCCAAAACCGATGAAAAAAAAATTATAGTGGCGATCAGAAATGACACAGAGGTGATCAAATACCACCAAAAGAATGCTCTATTTGTGGGAAAAAAAGGACGCAAATGTCGTTTGGGTACAATGTCGTACGACCGCGCAGTTGTCAGTTAAAGCGACGCAGTGCCGAATCGCAAAAAGTGCTCTGGTCCTAACATGGGAAATCCTTGCGGAGAAGAAGTGGTTAATATCACTTTAAAAATAAAAAGGACTGTTTGCCAATAAATGTACATTAAATTAATTATCAATGCTAGGAAGAGTCAGAAATCATTGCATTCATTACAAGGGAACAAAGCTGAACCCAGTTTACAAACATTATGGTTACAATTTACTGTATGTGCGGTTCTGCTCTTAGCCATATTATTTCTAATCATAAACAAATTAATTTGAAAAAATGTAGTGTAGAAAAAGTTGAGTCACACATAATTTTAACTTCTTAATGTTTATCAATATAATATTGTTTATTAATAATTATTGTACAGTCTGTACCTACTCCTAATCCCTTTTGAGCAAGCCCTTAGGGATGAAATATGTTTGCAAAGTGAGGTGGTTTGGGTGCCAGCACTCTAACAGCTCTTAACGGCCAGTTCACACTGCTGCAATGTGAGAAGCCATGCGATTCAAGTAGGGGTACCCGCATTGCATGTCACCGGCCGGCGGTTCACATTGCCCTATGCAAACTGCTGCGGGCGTCAATAGAAAGTTGATGACACCTCCAGAACAGTTCACATATTGCAGTGCGAACTGTAAATTCGGACAGGAATTGGATCGCAGAAGAAAGAAGATTCTGCAAACGAGCAGAAGAAAGAAGAAATCAGATGGAGAAGACGCCGAAGCTGATTTAATAAAATACTTTAAAAACCTGCGTTGTGTGTTTATTTTTGACACTTTTTTTTTAGGTTAATGGGTAGGGGCACAATGTACCCCATACTCATTCACATAAGGCGGGGGGCCGGGATCTGGGGACCCTCTTGTTAAAGGGGGCTTCCAGATTCTGATAAGCTCCCTGCCTGCCGACCCCGACAACCACCAGCAAGGGTTGTCAGGAAGAGGCCCTTGTCCTCATCAACATGGGGACAAGTTGCTTTGCAGTGGGGGCTCAGAGCCCCCTGCCCCAAAGAACCCATACTCCCCATGTTGAGGGCATGTGGCCTGGTATGGTCCAGGAGAGGGGAGGGCGCTTGCTCATCCCCCCTTACCTGTTTCCTGACCTGCCAGGCTGCGTTCTCGGATAAGGGTCTGGTATAGATATTGGGGGGGACCCCAAGCCATTTTTTTTTTAAATTTTGCATAGATTCTCCTTCAAGATCCCCAGAGCACAAGGTGCCTGGTATTGTCAGGATCAAAGTTGGACCCCATTCACAGAAGTGTAGAACCGTTGTAGACACATGCTGCAGAGCAAAGTAGGATCAAAGTCAGATAGTGTGAACCTAGCCTAATTGAAAAAGCTGGACTTAGAAACTGGTTGGCTGCCATGCACAGTTGCAACAGATTCTGAGTGCACCAGTTTTAGTAAATGTCCCCCAATGCGTCTTACATTTACTCAAGTTTTCACAAAACAGCTTATTGCCTTTTACTTGGCACAAAAAACCCACTAAAAACAAAAAGCAGAAATGATTTGTTCTACCCTGAGTAATGCTTTACTAGCTGCAGCATACTTCTGCTCTTTTAAACAACAATGTGCAGACTTAAAAAATAGAAAACATACTACTTATTTAATTATATGTTTTCTGCTTTTGTAAAGTAATAATGACAAATTAAATATGAAACAAAATAAGAAGCTTAAATTATTTAATCAAATGAAATTATCCTAAATAAGATATTGGGGGTCATTTACTATAGCTATATACTGTAATAAAATTACCGCAATTTGTGGTAAAGCTACCGCGATTTGCGGTAAATAGCGCTGAAACGGTATTCACAGGAGTACTGGCGGCAAATTACTCCCAAAATGGAATTCACTATTGCTCCCAGATCACAGATAACGCCCAAATCCTTACTCTAGTCAGGACCCGGAGTAGTGCAAATAGAAATAATGTTTAGAGCATGATCTGATCCCCTAAATTGTGCATAAATATGCTGTATATTGTTTAAAGATAATCTGCTTTTTAAATTGTGTGAAAAGGTGATTTCTACACTGAAATATCTTAAAAAGTCTGAGAGTAGATAAATTCCCCATCTCTTTACATTTGGGTGCAGAGCACAGCTGAGCACAACTGAGTATGCTCAGACACAAAACAAGACAGTTTTTAACTCTCATGGAATAATTCCTTGAATAGATAGTAAATACCGAATGAGAGTTGTTTTACACAGATTTTTTTAGGAGTGAAGGTGAACGTTTTGTAGCCCAATGCAATTTTCAGCCATTCATTCAAATTATACAATTGTTATTTCCCCCAAATAAATCATTTTTATGTTGAGATGAAATGTATCTATCTCTCAAAGAAATTGTCCTTACAACAATGTAGCAATTTTGATCATCTATTTTGTTTTTAAGAATGCACGAATAATCTTTTCATGTTTTGGTAAAATATTTTTTCTCTGTCACTTTCACTTGTTGATATCTATCTAAAAATATTTCCCCAAACTCACACAGGTGTCTTTACAAACCACAAACAATACCAT
This sequence comes from Glandirana rugosa, assembly GCA_018402905.1. Taxonomy (NCBI): domain Eukaryota; kingdom Metazoa; phylum Chordata; class Amphibia; order Anura; family Ranidae; genus Glandirana; species Glandirana rugosa. The sequence continues at coordinate 137,500 of BLSH010123562.1, read as the reverse complement.
TGCTTATGCAAATTTAAAATTAGTCCCATTTTTTTTATTTTTTATTCTTTCCAAATTATTCTAATTTGAGCCCAAAAAATGTGATATGTGTACCAACATCAGAAATAAAAATGTAATTACCAAAAATCAGAGGATAAAATTCCTATTCTACACTCACACAGCAAGAACCACCAAAAATCACAGAATAAATTTAGAAGGTTAACTCCTGACTAATGTAAGTCCTATATATTCCTAGAAATGCAATATCTGTGTATTTATGTGTAGAAGAACTTGACATGCAGTAGCCCAGTGGTTTAAAAGGTAGCAATTCTGCCTACCATTGCAGACGTCCTGACTTTGATTCCCACGCATGTCACATCATGTAGAGATGCTGTTTGTCCTCTCTGTTGTTAAACATAACTCCTGACTCAAGACCTTACCTAAATTATGTCTAAATGTAGTATTTATGTGTAGGAGGGTTCCATCACCATTGCAAATCTTGGCAGATACACTAGCTAGGTAATTGGGATGCCTGCCTTTACATGCACATGAACTTAATGGCATCCCAGTCTCAGTCCGTAGGGTTCAATATTGAGTTGGACCACCCTTTGCAGCTATAACAGCTTCAACTCTTCTGGGAAGGCTATCCATAAGGTTTAGGACAGTGGTTCTCAACCCCTAACCCCAGGACCCACCCACAGGCCAGATTTTAAGTATTACCTTGGGGAGATTAGAATACTGCAATCACTGAGCAGCAAATTATATCACCTGTGATGTATTTCAGTTATCTTACAAACCTAGCCTGTTAGTTGGTCCCGAGGACAGGAGTTGGGAACCACTGGTTTAGGATGTTTGTCTATGGAAGTATTTGGCCATTCTTCCAGAAGTGCATTTGTGAAGTCAGGCACTGATGTTGGATGAGAAGTCCTGGCTCACAGTCACCGCTCTAATTCAGCCAAAAGGTGTCCTGGTTGAGGTGAGGACTCTGTGCAGGCCAGTCAAGCTCCTCCACCCCAAACTTGCTCATCCGTGTCTTTATGGACCTTGCTTTTTGCACTGGTCCAAATCATTTGGTGGAGGGAGGGTTATAATGTGGGATTGATTTTCAGGGGTCGGGTTGGCCCCTTAGTTCCAGTGAAGGGAACTCTTAAGGCATCAGCAAGACATTTTGGGCAATTTCATGCTCTCAACTTTGTGGGAGCAGTTTGGGGATGGCCCCTTCCTGTTCCAACATGACTGTGCACCAGTGCACAAAGCAAAGTCCATAAAGACATGGATGAGGGAGGTTGGTGTGGAGGAACTTGACCGGCCTGCACAAAGTCCTGACCTCAACCAGATAGAACACCTTTTGGCTGAATTAGAGCAGAGACTGCGACCCAGGCCTTCTCAACCAGCATCAGTGCCTGACCTCACAAATGTGCTTCTGGAAGAATGGCCAAACATTCCCATAGACACACCCCTAAACCTTATGGACAGCCTTCCCAGAAGAGTTGAAGCTGTTATAGCTGCAAATGGTGGCCCAACTCTATACTGAACCCTGGGCTGGCATTATAGTTCATGTGTGTGCACATTTCCCAATACTTAGGACCATATATTGTATATTACGTGTTATAGCTGCAAATGGTGGCCAAACTCTATACTGAACCCTGGGCTGCCATTATAGTTCATGTGTGTGCACATTTCCCAATACTTAGGACCATATATTGTATATTATGTGTGATACTGTCAATTTACGCACCCACCCAAAGTCCTTTCCAGGCCATTCAGGTCTGGTATGAATTTTAAGGGGAACCCCATGCCAAATTTTTAGAAAAATGGCGTTGGGGTCCCCCAAAATGCAAGCCAGACCCCAAAGCACCCTCCCCATGTTGAGGGGATGTGGCCTTGTAAGGTTCAGAGGGGGTGCGCTTACTCATCCCCACCCCCTCCTGCCATGCCAGGGCTGCATGCTTGGAAAAGGGTCCAGGTTAAGATTTTGGGGGACCCCAACACCATTTTTTAAAAATTGGTGTTCCCCTTAAAATCCATACCAGACCTGAAGGGCCTGGTACGGAAGTTGGAGGGGACCCCTACGCAAATTATTTTAAATTTTTTTGCCGGGGTTCCTCTTAAAATCCACACCAGACCCAAAGGGCCTGGTATGGACGTATGGACTGGGGGGGGGGGGACCCCCAACGCAATGCTTTTTCAATTATCTTTATTATCTATATTGCAGGGAACCGGCAATACATTACAGCCGCAATCAATTTTAAATGACAGTTTTTTCTTTACAAATGTCATTTTGCAGTGGCACTGTTCTAAACATCACAGAGACCCATACTAAGGGGACCCCCCCAAGCATGATATTTAAAGGAATATTTTGGGTTTTTTTCACTTTAACCATTATTAAAACCACTGCTCCTGAAAAAAACACTTGATTTAAAAACTTCTTTCCTATTGATACATGTACCCTAGAGCAGGACCCAGGACCCCATACACTTTTTAGGGCAATGAACTTGCATTTCCAAACACTTGCAGCGCCTAAGATTGAGGAACCATTGAATGAATGTAAGAAAAAAATATAATCTGTAACCAACAAAAAGAGATGGAAATAAATATTCAAGTATAATCCGATAATCAAGTAATGGATGTGAGCTTACCAGAATCTGGTAGAAATTGCGCAGGAGTCTAGAATCCACCGCAAGTAAAGCTGATCCGATGTCCTATGGTCGTGAAGACGGGAATGTGGAGGGAAGGAGATAGGAGACAAATTCCTGTCCCAAGGGGTGATGAATTCCTGTCCCAAAGGGTAACTCCAAATCGTCCAGGTAGCACCTCCCAGGTAATTCCAACGCTCACCATAGGTTTATAAACAAGGGGGAACCACAATAGTGTAATACTGTTTCATAAAATTTTATTACAATAGATGGATTAAAAATACTCACAATGTATATGTGCAAAAAGAGCTCTTATATTAAAACCGGTATGACAGGAGGAGTCTGGGAACCCGACGCGTTTCAGCTCAAAAGGCCGTCATCTGGGGTATTCCCCCCCTCCTGTCGTTACTCCTATTTATAACAAATGAATCAAAATACAAATCCGGCCCCTAGAGGGCTATGGGAACGGAAGTCGAATTCTATTCCTAAGATGGCGTCATCGGCGTGCGTTCCACGCCTCATTATCATGTAACCATGTGTGAAACCACTGCCTGTGACCCGGAAACAAAGGTAGATGTAAAAAATCTTTAATGGTGAGAATAGATGATAAACCAAAAGATGGAAATATGGATTATACATCCTGCATTAAAACGTGAAAAAATCTATGAAATGAGGAAGGATCCGAGAAGCCAGCGGGAAAGATATCCCATCTGGGTTCACTTTAACCCGGAAGTAGAAGGAGAAAAAGCCCAGCATGTTGCCGTCTCTCAGGCTTCCCAGGAAGTAGGCGTGGATAAATACCCGTCTTAACTTCCTCTGTAAAATGGTGTCAGCAAGAAAAGTCCTTTTCACCAAGTGACAGATAGGCATTATGGGTAAAAGAGCCGATCGTGTGTATGAACCGATCGTACATGTATGTGCTCAAAAAAGGGGAGAACGAGATACAAAGAAATGATAAAGAAGAAAAAGAACAAGAGACAATCTGTGACAACAATAGTGTATATGGACCGTATGTGAATCCAAATATGGGGTATAGGTCCGTAATTAGTGAAACATAAATACCATATTAATTAAAAACGCATATATCATTTCTTTGTATCTCGTTCTCCCCTTTTTTGAGCACATACATGTACGATCGGTTCATACACACGATCGGATCTTTTACCCATAATGCCTATATGTCACTTGGTGAAAAGGACTTTTCTTGCTGACACCATTTTACAGAGGAAGTTAAGACGGGTATTTATCCAAAGTCTAACATAGTTCGAAAAAATTGTATCTGGTCGTTATTTGGGGCATAATAGGAGACAAATGAATAAGGGCAACCCCCAAGATCCCCTAAGAAGAGAATATATCTACCCTCCGGGTCCCTGATTGCCTGACTTAAATGGAATCCGACGCCTTTCGCAAAAAAGACTCCAACCCCTCTAGTTTTGTCCGGCGCATTAGCCAGGAAGAATTGAGGGAAGCCTGCGTGAAGAAAACTGGGTGAAAATTGAGAGGTAAAGTGGGTTTCCTGGATAAGAAGGACCTCCAAGTGCTGTGAATGAGCTGCTTGGAAGTACTTCCTATGTTTTAAGGGGGAGTTGAGGCCCTGTACATTGTGGGAGGCTATTTTCAGATCTCCTGATGGGTTAAAGGAGGATAACATGGTGCAATTGAAGGAAAACACTTATGTCACTGATGAACCACTCACCGGACCCAGACAACCTTAAAATGAGAGCTTTGCCTCTGTCAAAGTCCCTGGTGCCTGGGAAGAAATGAAGAGAAAGAGAAGGAAAACAGGGAAAAGGAGGAAAAAACTAACATAGGGTAAAAGAAGAAAGGAGGAGGGTGAATGGCCAAATACCGACAAACCCCTCCAATAGGCTTGTGCAATTCGTTTCGTTCCGAATTTCGTTTTTACCGAATTTTGCAAAATTCGGCAATTCGGACGAATTACGAATTTTCAATTTCCAAATTTTTCTGAATTTTCGTTTTCCGAATCGCTGTAATTTAGAAATTCGGAAATTCGTTAATTCGCGGTAATTCAGAAATTCGGAAATTTGCGGTAATTCGGCAATTTCGTTAATTCGGAAATTCGCGGTAATTCGGCAATTGCGGTGATTCGGAAATTTGCGGTAATTCGGCAATTGCGGTAATTCGGAAATTCGGCAATTGGAACAGACGAAAATCCGAAATTCGGAAATTCGGAAATCCGAAAATTGGAAAAAACTAAGAATATTTGAAATAATAACTAACTAATAACTATTAAATGATAGGTATTGGAATTTCCTTGAAAGTTTGGCTGTTAATGAACTTAGATATGAAATTTAGCATTAATAGTCATACTTTCAAGAACATTTTTCAATACCTATATTTATTTAATAGTTATTTATTATTATTTCAAATATTCTTTTTTATTTCCGAAATTTGGAAATAAGGAAGAACATTTGAAATAATAAGTTATTCATTTATAATTTTTACTTATTATAAATTATAATAAGCTATTATTATTTCAAATGTTTTTCCTTATTTCCGACTTTTGCAGTGGGTTTAAAGCCTTTATTTTTTCTTATAAACTTTATTATTATTTATTGATAATTTATTTATATCCATAACTTTTTACAAGAACTTTCATACTGATAATTACGATTTAAAGTATAGATTCAAGTAATTGTCGGTTTGAAAGTTCCTTTAAGGTTATGGATAGTAAATTATCAATAATCAATCAATAATAAAGTTTATAAGAATCAAAAAAGGTTAAAAGCCTAAAGGCTTAAAG
>BLSH010123562.1:75281-88454 GCA_018402905.1 Glandirana rugosa | reverse complement strand
TTAAACATTGAGTTTCGTGGCCGTTCTTGGACAGAGATAAGGTCCTACTGTACTAAAATCTTACTATTAGACAGGGAATGTCCTGGCTGTCCTTGGACAGGGATGACGTCATACTCTACTAAAATCTTGCTATTAGACAGGGAGTCTCGTCTGTCCATGGACAGTAATGACGTCATACTCTACTAAAATCTTACTTTTAGACAGGGAGTGTCGTGGTTGTCATTGGAGAGGGATGACGTCATACTCTACTAAAATCTTACTATTTGACAGGGAGTGTCGTGGCTATCCTTGGACGGGGATGACGTCATACTCTCATAAAATCTTGCTATCAAACAGGGAGTCTCGTGTCTTTCCTTGAACAGTGATAGTGAGGGACATATTATTGTTCTAAAATCATCTCATACTGCAATAGTGACAAGTTCCTTTCTGTGCTCTGAGGGACAAACTATCGTTCTAAAATACTCTCATACTGCAGTAGGGGCAGGTTCCTATCGGTGCTGTGAGGGACAGTTTATCATTCTAAAATCATCTCATACTGCAGTAGGGAGAGGTTACTGTTGGTGCTGTGAGGGACAGATTTTCATTCTAAAATCATCTCATACTGCAGTAATGACAGGTACCTGTCTGCTCTGAGGGACAGATTATCGTTCTAAAATCATCTCATACTGCAGTAGGGACAGGTTCCTGTCGGTCCTGTAAGGGACAGATTATCATTCTAAAATCATGTCATCCTGGAATAGAGACAGGTTCTTGCCGGTGCTTTGAGTTACAAATTAACGTTCTAAAATCATCTCATACTGGAGTAGGGAGAGGGTCCTGTCGGTGCTATGAGGGACAGATTATCATTCTAAAATCATCTCATACTGCAGTAGGGATAGGTTCCTGTGAGTGCTGTGAGTGACAGATTATCGTTCTAAAATCATCTCTTACTGCAGTAGGGAAAGGTTCTTGTCAGTGCAGTGAGGGACAGATTATCGTTCTAAAATTATCTCATACTGCAGTAGGGAGAGGTTCTTGTCGGTGCTGTGGGAGACATATAAGCGCTCTAAAATCATGTCATACTGCACTAGGAAAAGGTTCCTGTAGGCGCTGAGAGGGACAGATTATCGATCTAAATTTATCTCATACTGGAGTAGGGACATGTTCCTGTTGGTGATCTGAGGGACAGATTAGCGTACTAAAATCATCTCGTACTGCAGTAGTGAAAGGTTCCTGTCTGTGCTGTGAGGGACACATTATCGTTCTAAAATCATCTCTAACTGCAGTAGGGACAGGTTCCTGTCGGTGCTGTGAGGGACAGATTATCGTTCTAAAATGATCACATACTGAAGTAGGGACAGTTTCCTGTCAGTGCTGTGAGGGACGGATAAGCGTTCTAAAATCATCTCAAACTGGTGTAGGTAGAGATTCCTGTCGGTGCTGTGAGAGAGAGAGATTATCTTTCTAAAATTATGTCATACTGCAGTAGGGACAGGTTCCTGTCGGTGCTGTGAGGATCAGATTACAGTTTAATATCATCTCATCCTAAAGTAGGGAAAGATTCCTGCCGGTGCTGTGAGGAACAGATTAGCGTTGTAAAATCATCTCATACTATTGTAGGGAGAGGTTCCTTTCGGTGCTGTGAGGGACACATTATCGTTCTAAAATCATCTCAGACTGCAGTAGGGACAGGTACATGTCAGTGCTGTGAAGGACAGATTAGCATTCTAAAATCATCTCATACTGATGTAGGGGAGGGTTCCTAGCGGAGCTGTGAGGGACAGATTATCATTCTAAACTCATCTCATACTGCATTAGGGAGAGGTTCCTGTCGTTGCTGTGAGGGACAGATTATCATTCTAAAATCATCTCATACTGCAGTAGTGACAGGTTCCTGTCTGTGCTCTGAGGGACAGATTATCATTCTAAAATTATCTCATACTGCAGTAGGGACAGGTTCCTGTCGGTGCTGTGAGGGACAGATAAGCGTTCTAAAATCATCTCATACTGGTGTAGGTAGAGATTCCTGTCGGTGCTGTGAGAGAAAGATTATCTTTCTAAAATCATCTCATACTGGAGTAGGGAAAGGGTATTGTCGGTGCTGTGAGGGACAGATTATCATTCTAAAATCTTCTCATACTGCAGTAGGGACAGGTTCCTGTTGCTGCTGTGAGTGACAGATTATCATTCTAAAATCATATCATACTGCAGTAGGGAAAGGTTCCTGTCAGCGCTGTGAGGGACAGCTTATCATTCTAAAATCATTTCATACTGCTGTAGGGAGGCGGTCCTGTCGGTGCTGTGGGGGACAGATTATTGTTCTAAAATCATCTCATACTGCAGTAGGAACAGGTTCCTGTCGGTGCTGTGAGAGAAAAATTATCGTTCTTAAATCATCTCATACTGCAGTAGGAACAGGTTCCTGTCGGTGCTGTAAGGGACAGATTATCGTACTAAAATCATCTCATACTGCAGTAGGAACAGGTTCCCATCGTTGCTGTGAAGGACAGATTAGCTTTCTAAAATCATGTCATATTGGTGTAGGTAAAGGTTCCTGGCAGTGCTGTGAAGTACAGATTATCGTTCTAAAATCATCTCATACTGCAGTAGGGAGAGGTCCCTGTTGGTGCTGTGAGGGACAGATTATCATTCTAAAATCATCTCATACTGCAGTAGTGACAGGTTCCTCTCTGTACTCTGAGGGACAGATTACTGTTCTAAAATCATCTCATACTGCAGCAGTGACAGATTCCTGTTGGTGTTGTGAGGGACAAATTATCGTTCTGAAATTGTCTCACACTGCAGTAAGGACTGGTTCCTGTCGGTGCTGTGAGGAACAGATTAGCGTTCTAAAATCATCTAATACTATTGTAGTGAGAGGTTCCTTCCGGTGCTGTGAGGGACATATTATCTTTCTAAAATCATCTCATACTGCAGTAGGGACTGGTTCCTGTCAGTGCTGTGAGGGCAGATTATCGTTCTAAAATCATCTCATACTGCAGTGGGGACAGGTTCTTGTTGGTGCTTTGAGGGACAGATTAGCGTTCTAAAATCATCTCATACTGCTGTAGTGAAAGGTTCCTGGCAGTGCTGAGGGACAGATTATCGTTCTAAAATCATCTAGTACTGCATTAGGGATAGGTTCCTGTCGGTGCTGTGATGGACAGATTATCGTTCTAAAATCATCTCATACTGTGATAGGGACAGGTTCCTGTCGGTGCTGTGAGGGACAGATAAGCATTCTAAAATAATCTCATACTGCAGTAGGGAGAGGTTCCTGTCGGTGCTGTGAGGGACAGATTATCGTTCTAAAATTATCTCATACTGCAGTAGGAGCAGGTTCCTGTCGGTGCTGTGAGGGACAGATTATTGTTCTATAAACAACTCATACTGCAGTAGGGACAGGTTCCTGTCAGTGCTGTGAGGGACGGATTATCATTCTAATTTCATCTCATACTGCAGTACGGACAGGATCCTGTTGGTGCTGTGAAGGACAGATTAGCGTTCTAAAATTATCTCATACTGGTGTAGTGAAAGGTTCCTGGCGGTGCTGTGAGGGACAGAATATCATTCTAAAATCATCTCATACTGCAATAGTGACAAGTTCCTTTCTGTGCTCTGAGGGACAAATTATCGTTCTAAAATAATCTCATACTGCAGTAGGGACAGGTTCCTATCGGTGCTGTGAGGGACAGTTTATCATTCTAAAATCATCTCATACTGCAGTAGGTAGAGGTTCCTGTCGGTGCTGTGACAGACAGATTATTGTTCTAAAATCATCTCTTACTGCAGTAGTGACAAGTTCCTGTCTTTGCTCTGAGGGACAAATTATCGTTCTAAAATCGTTTCTTACTGCAGTATGGATAGGTTTCTGTCGGTGCTGTGAGGGACAATTTATCAATCTAAAATCATTTCATACTGCAGTAGGAACAGGTTCCTGTCAGTGCAGTGAGGGACAGATTAGCATACTAAAATCATCTCATACTGGTGTAGTGAAAGGTTCCTGGCGGTGCTGTGAGGGACAGATTATCGTTCTAAAATCATCTCATACTGCAGAAGGGAGAGGTTCCTGTTGCTGCTGTGAGGGACATATTATTGTTCTAAAATCATCTCATACTGCAATAGTGACAAGTTCCTTTCTGTGCTCTGAGGGACAAACTATTGTTCTAAAATACTCTCATACTGCAGTAGGGGCAGGTTCCTATCGGTGCTGTGAGGGACAGTTTATCATTCTAAAATCATCTCATACTGCAGTAGGGAGAGGTTACTGTTGGTGCTGTGAGGGACAGATTATCATTCTAAAATCATCTCATACTGCAGTAATGACAGGTACCTGTCTGCTCTGAGGGACAGATTATCGTTCTAAAATCATCTCATACTGCAGTAGGGACAGGTTCCTGTCGGTCCTGTAAGGGACAGATTATCATTCTAAAATCATGTCATCCTGGAATAGAGACAGGTTCTTGCCGGTGCTTTGAGTTACAAATTATTGTTCTAAAATCATCTCATACTGGAGTAGGGAGAGGGTCCTGTCGGTGCTATGAGGGACAGAGTATCATTCTAAAATCATCTCATACTGCAGTAGGGATAGGTTCCTGTGAGTGCTGTGAGTGACAGATTATCATTCTAAAATCATCTCTTACTGCAGTAGGGAAAGGTTCTTGTCAGTGCAGTGAGGGACAGATTATCGTTCTAAAATTATCTCATACTGCAGTAGGGAGAGGTTCTTGACGGTGCTGTGGGAGACATATAAGCGCTCTAAAATCATGTCATACTGCACTAGGAAAAGGTTCCTGTAGGCGCTGAGAGGGACAGATTATCAATCTAAATTTATCTCATACTGGAGTAGGGACATGTTCCTGTTGGTGATTTGAGGGACAGATTAGCGTACTAAAATCATCTCGTACTGCAGTAGTGAAAGGTTCCTGTCTGTGCTGTGAGGGACACATTATCGTTCTAAAATCATCTCTAACTGCAGTAGGGACAGGTTCCTGTCAGTGCTGTGAGGGACAGATTATCGTTCTAAAATGATCACATACTGAAGTAGGGACAGTTTCCTGTCAGTGCTGTGAGGGACAGATAAGCGTTCTAAAATCATCTCAAACTGGTGTAGGTAGAGATTCCTGTCGGTGCTGTGAGAGAGAGAGATTATCTTTCTAAAATCATGTCATACTGCAGTAGGGACAGATTCCTGTCGGTGCTGTGAGGATCAGATTACAGTTTAATATCATCTCATCCTAAAGTAGGGAAAGATTCCTGTCGGTGCTGTGAGGAACAGATTAGCGTTGTAAAATCATCTCATACTATTGTAGAGAGAGGTTCCTTTCGGTGCTGTGAGGGACACATTATTGTTCTAAAATCATCTCAGACTGCAGTAGGGACAGGTACATGTCAGTGCTGTGAAGGACAGATTTGCATTCTAAAATCATCTCATACTGATGTAGGGGAGGGTTCCTAGCGGAGCTGTGAGGGACAGATTATCATTCTAAAATCATCTCATACTGCATTAGGGAGAGGTTCCTGTCGTTGCTGTGAGGGACAGATTATCATTCTAAAATCATCTCATACTGCAGTAGTGACAGGTTCCCGTCTGTGCTCTGAGGGACAGATTATCATTCTAAAATTATCTCATACTGCAGTAGGGACAGGTTCCTGTCGGTGCTGTGAGGGACAGATTATCGTTCTAAAATGATCACATAGTGAAGTAGGGACAGTTTCCTGTCAGTGCTGTGAGGGACAGATAAGTGTTCTAAAATCATCTCAAACTGGTGTAGGTAGAGATTCCTGTCGGTGCTGTGAGAGAGAGAGATTATCTTTCTAAAATCATGTCATACTGCAGTAGGGACAGGTTCCTGTCGGTGCTGTGAGGATCAGATTACAGTTTAAAATCATCTCATCCTAAAGTATGGAAAGATTCCTGTCGGTGCTGTGAGGAACAGATTAGCGTTGTAAAATCATCTCATACTATTGTAGGGAGAGGTTCCTTTCGGTGCTGTGAGGTACACATTATCGTTCTAAAATCATCTCAGACTGCAGTAGGGACAGGTACATGTCAGTGCTGTGAAGGACAGATTAGCATTCTAAAATCATCTCATACTGGTGTAGGGGAGGGTTCCTGGCGGAGCTGTGAGGGACAGATTATCATTCTAAAATCATCTCATACTGCATTAGGGAGAGGTTCCTGTCGTTGCTGTGAGGGACAGATTATCATTCTAAAATCATCTCATACTGCAGAAGTGACAGGTTCCTGTCTGTGCTCTGAGGGACAGATTATCATTCTAAAATTATCTCATACTGCAGTAGGGACAGGTTCCTGTCGGTGCTGTGAGGGACAGATAAGCGTTCTAAAATCATCTCATACTGGTGTAGGTAGAGATTCCTGTCGGTGCTGTGAGAGAAAGATTATCTTTCTAAAATCATCTCATACTGGAGTAGGGAAAGGGTATTGTCGGTGCTGTGAGGGACAGATTATCGTTCTAAAATCATCTCATACTGCAGTAGGGACAGGTTCCTGTTGCTGCTGTGAGTGACAGATTATCATTGTAAAATCATCTCATACTGCAGTAGGGAAAGGTTCCTGTCGGCGCTGTGAGGGACAGCTTATCATTCTAAAATCATCTCATACTGCTGTAGGGAGGGGTTCCTGTCGGTGCTGTGGGGGACAGATTATCGTTCTAAAATCATCTCATACTGCAGTAGGAACAGGTTCCTGTCGGTGCTGTGAGAGAAAAATTATCATTCTAAAATCATCTCATACTGCAGTAGGAACAGGTTCCTGTCGGTGCTGTAAGGGACAGATTATCGTTCTAAAATCATCTCATACTGCAGTAGGAACAGGTTCCTGTCGGTGCTGTGAGGAACAGATAAGCATTCTAAAAAAATCTCATACTGGTGTAGGTAGAGATTCCTATCGTGCTGTGAGATAGAGATTATCTTTTTAAAATCATGTCATACTGCAGTAGGGACAGGTTCCTGTCGGTGCTGCGAGGGACAGATTACAGTTTAAAATCATCTCATCCTAAAGTAGGGAAAGATTCCTGTCAGTGCTGTGAGGGACAGATTATCTTTCTAAAATCATCTCATTCTGGAGTAGGGAAAGGGTATTGTCGGTGCTGTGAGGGACAGATTATCGTTCTAAAATCATCTCATACTGCAGTAGGGACAGGTTCCTGATGCTGCTGTGAGTGACAGATTATCATTCTAAAATCATCTCATACTGCAGTAGGGAAAGGTTCCTGTGGGCGCTGTGAGGGACAGCTTATCATTCTAAAATCATCTCATACTGCTGTAGGGAGGGGTTCCTGTCGGTGCTGTGGGGGACAGATTATCGTTCTAAAATCATCTCATACTGCAGTAGGAACAGGTTCCTGTCGTTGCTGTGAAGGACAGATTAGCGTTCTAAAATCATCTCATATTGGTGTAGGTAAAGGTTCCTGGCAGTGCTGTGAAGTACAGATTATCGCTCTAAAATCATCTTATACTGCAGTAGGGAGAGGTCCCTGTTGGTGCTGTGAGGGACAGATTATCATTCTAAAATCATCTCATACTGCAGTAGTGACAGGTTCCTCTCTGTACTCTGAGGGACAGATTATCGTAATAAAATCATCTCATACTGCAGCAGTGACAGATTCCTGTTGGTGTTGTGAGGGACAGATTATCGTTCTGAAATTGTCTCATACTGCAGTAAGGACTGGTTCCTGTCGGTGCTGTGAGGAACAGATTAGTGTTCTAAAATCATCTCATACTATTGTAGTGAGAGGTTCCTTCCGGTGCTGTGAGGGACAGATTAGCTTTCTAAAATCATCTCATACTGCAGTAGGGACTGGTTCATGTCAGTGCTGTGAGGGCAGATTATCGTTCTAAAATCATCTCATACTGCAGTAGGGACAGGTTCTTGTTGGTGCTGTGAGGGACAGATTAGCGTTCTAAAATCATCTCATACTGCTGTAGTGAAGGGTTCCTGGCGGTGCTGAGGGACAGATTATCATCGTTCTAAAATCATCCCATACTGCATTAGGGATAGGTTCCTGTCGGTGCTGTGATGGACAGATTATCGTTCTAAAATCATCTCATACTGTAGTAGGGACAGGTTCCTGTCGGTGCTGTGAGGCACAGATAAGCATTCTAAAATCAGCTCATACTGCAGTAGGGAGAGGTTCCTGTCGGTGCTGTGAAGGACAGATTAGCGTTCTAAAATTATCTCATACTGGTGTAGTGAAAGGTTCCTGGCGGTGCTGTGAGGGACAGAATATCGTTCTAAAATCATCTCATACTGCAATAGTGACAAGTTCCTTTCTGTGCTCTGAGGGACAAATTATCGTTCTAAAATAATCTCTTACTGCAGTATGGACAGGTTTCTATCGGTGCTGTGAGGGACAATTTATCATTCTAAAATCATTTCATACTGCAGTAGGAACAGGTTCCTGTCGGTGCAGTGAGGGACAGATTAGCGTACTAAAATCATCTCATACTGGTGTAGTGAAAGGTTCCTGGCGGTGCTGTAAGGGACAGATTATCGTTCTAAAATCATCTCATACTGCAGAAGGGAGAGGTTCCTGTCGCTGCTGTGAGGGACATATTATTGTTCTAAAATCATCTCATACTGCAATAGTGACAAGTTCCTTTCTGTGCTCTGAGGGACAAACTATCGTTCTAAAATAATCTCATACTGCAGTAGGGACAGGTTCCTATCGGTGCTGTGAGGGACAGTTTATCATTCTAAAATCATCTCATACTGCAGTAGGGAGAGGTTACTGTCGATGCTGTGACGGACAGATTATTGTTCTAAAATCATCTCATACTGCAATAGTGACAAGTTCATGTCTGTGCTCTGAGGGACAAATTATCATTCTAAAAGCATCTCTTACTGCAGTATGGACAGGTTCCTGTCTGTGCTGTGAGGGACAATTTATCATTCTAAAATCATTTCATACTGCAGTAGGAACAGGTTCCTGTCGGTGCAGTGAGGGACAGATTATCGTTCTAAAATCATCTCATACTACTGTAGGGAGAGGTTCCTGTCAGTGCTGTGAGGGACAGATTATCGTTTTAAAATCATCTCATACTGCAGTATTGAAAGGCTCCTGTCGGTGCTGTGAGGGACAGATTATTGTTCTAAAATCATCTCATACTGCAGCAGAGACAGGTTCCTGTCGGTGCTGTGATGGACTGATTATCGTTCTAAAATCATCTCATACTGGTGTAGGGAGAGGTTCCTGTCGGTGCTGTGAGGGATAGATTATTGTTCTAAAATCATCTCATACTCCAGAAAGGACAGGTTCCTGTTGGTGCTGTGGGGGACAGATTATCTTTCTAAAATCATCTCATACTGCAGTAGGGAAAGGTTCCTGTCGGTGCTCTGAGGGACAGGTTATCGTTCTAAAATCATCTCGTACTGCAGTAGGAACAGTTTCCTGTATGTGCTGTGAGGGACAGATTATCATTCTAAAATCAACTCATACTGCAGTAGGGACAGGTTCCTGTCAGTGCTGTGAGGGACAGATTATTATCCTAAAATCATCTCATACTGCAGTAGGGACAGGTTCCTGTCGGTGCTGTGAAGGACAGATTAGCGTTCTAAATTCATCTCATACTGTTGTAGGGAAAGGTTCCTGGCGATGCTGTGAGGGACAGATTATCATTGTAAAATCATCTCATACTGCAGTAGTGACAGGTCCCTGTCTGTGCTCTGAGGGACAGATTATTGTTCTAAAATTATCTCATACTATAGTAGGGACAGGCTACTGTCTGTGCTGTGAGGAACAGATTAGCGTTGTAAAATCATCTCATACTATTGTAGGGAGAGGTTCCTTTCGGTGCTGTGAGGGACACATTATCGTTCTAAAATCATCTCAGACTGCAGTAGGGACAGGTACCCAGATTAGCATTCTAAAATCATCTCATACTGGTGTAGGAAAGGTTCCTGGCGGAGCTGTGAGGGACAGATCATCATTCTAAAATCATCTCATACTGCATTAGGGAGAGGTTCCTGTCATTACTTTTTCGGGACAGATTATCATTCTAAAATCATCTCATACTGCAGTAGTGACAGATTCCTGTCTGTGCTCTGAGGGACAGATTATCATTCTAAAATTAACTCATACTGCAGTAGGGACACCTGTCGGTGCTGTGATGGACAGATTATTATTCTAAAATTATTACATACTGAAGTAGGGACAGGTTCCTGTCGGTGCTGTGATGGACAGATAAGCGTTCTAAAATCATCTCATACTGGTGTAGGTAGAGATTCCTGTCGTTGCTGTGAGAGAGAAATTATCTTTCTAAAATCATGTCATACTGCAGTAGGGACAGGTTCCTGTCGGTGCTGTGAGAGACAGATTACAGTTTAAAATCATCTCATCCTAAAGTAGGGAAAGATTCCTGTCGGTGCTGTGAGGGATAGATTATCTTTCTAAAATCATCTCTTATTGGAGTAGGGAGAGGGTCCTGTCGGTGCTGTGAGGGACAGATTATCGTTCTAAAATCATCTCATACTGCAGTAGGGACAGGTTCCTGTTGCTGCTGTGAGTGACAGATTATCATTCTAAAATCATCTCATACTGCAGTAGGGAAAGGTTAATGTCGGCGCTGTGAGGGACAGCTTATCATTCTAAAATATCTCATACTGCAGTAGGGAGGGGTTCCTGTCGGTGCTGTGGGGGACAGATTATCGTTCTAAAATCATCTCATACTGCAGTAGGAACAGGTTCCTGTCGGTGCTGTGAGGGAAAGATTATCGTTCTAAAATCATCTCATACTGCAGTAGCAACAGGTACCTATGTTTGCTGTGAAGGACAGATTAACGTTCTAAAATCATCTCATATTGGTGAAGGGAAAGGTTCCTGGCATTCCTGTGAAGTACAGATTATCGTTCTAAAATCATCTCATACTGCAGTAGGGAGAGGTCCCTGTTGGTGCTGTGAGTGACAGATTATGATTCTAAAATCATCTCATACTGCAGTAGTGACAGGTTCCTCTCTGTACTCTGAGGGACAGATTATCGTTCTAAAATCATCTCATACTGCAGAAGGGACAGATTCCTGTCGGTGTTGTGAGGGACAGATTATCGTTCTGAAATTATCTCATACTGCAGTAAGGAGAGGTTCCTGTCGGTGCTGTGAGGAACAGATTAGCATTCTAAAATCATCTCATACTATTGTAGTGAGAGGTTCCTTCCGGTGCTGTGAGGGACAGATTATTTTTCTAAAATCATCTCATACTGCTATAGGGACTGGTTCCTGTCAGTGCTGTGAGGGCAGATTATCGTTCTAAAATCATCTCATACTGCAGTAGGGACAGGTTCTTGTTTGTGCTGTGAGGGACAGATTAGAGTTCTAAAATCATCTCATACTGGTGTAGTGAGAGGTTCCTGGCGGTGCTGAGGGACAGATTATCATTCTAAAATCATCCCATACTGCATTAGGGACAGGTTCCTGTCGGTGCTGTGACAGACAGATTATCGTTCTAATATCATCTCATACTGCAATAGGGACAGGTTCCTGTCGGTGCTGTGAGGGACAGATGAGCGTTCTAAAATCATTTCATACTGCAGTGGGAGAGGTTCCTGTTGGTGCTGTGAGGGACAGATTATCGTTCTAAAATTATCTCATACTGCAGTAGGAGCAGGTTTCTGTCGGTGCTGTGAGGGACAGATTATCTTTCTATAATCAACTCATACTGCAGTAGAGACAGGTTCCTGTCAGTGCTGTGAGGGACTTATTATAATTCTAATTTCATCTCATACTGCAGTAGGGACCGGATCCTGTTGGTGCTGTGAAGGACAGATTAGCGTTCTAAATTCATCTCATACTGGTGTAGGGAAAGGTTCCTGGCGGTGCTGTGAGGGACAGATTATCGTTCTAAAATCATCTCATACTGCAGAAGGGAGAGGTTCCTGTCGCTGCTG
Organism: Glandirana rugosa; assembly: GCA_018402905.1. Lineage (NCBI taxonomy): Eukaryota > Metazoa > Chordata > Amphibia > Anura > Ranidae > Glandirana > Glandirana rugosa. Next base: position 76,570 of record BLSH010123562.1, on the reverse strand, counting down.
TGAGGAACATATTATTGTTCTAAAATCATCTCATACTGCAATAGTGACATGTTCCTTTCTGTGCTCTGAGGGACAAATTATCGTTCTAAAATAATCTCATACTGCAGTAGGGACAGGTTCCTATCGGTGCTGTGAGGGACAGTTTATCATTCTAAAATCATCTCATACTGCAGTAGGGAGAGGTTCCTGTCAGTGCTGTGACGTACAGATTATTGTTCTAAAATCATCTCATACTGCAGTAGTGACAAGTTCCTGTCTGTGCTCTGAGGGACAAATTATCGTTCTAAAATCATCTCTTACTGCAGTATGGAAAGGTTCCTGTCGCTGCTGTGAGGGACAATTTATCATTCTAAAATCATTTCATACTGCAGTAGCAACAGGTTCCTGTCAGTGCAGTGAGGGACAGATAGGCGTTCTAAAATCATCTCATACTGCAGTATTGATAGGCTCCTCTTGGTGCTGTGAGGGACAGATTATTGTTCTAAAATCATCTCATACTGCAGTAGAGACCTGTTCCTGTCAGTGCTGTGATGGACAGATTATAATTCTAAAATCATCTCATACTGGTGTAGGGAGAGTGCTGTGAGGGACAGATTATCATTCTAAAATCAACTCATACTGCAGTTGGGCCAGGTTCCTCTCTGTACTCTGAGGGACAGATTATAGTAATAAAATCATCTCATACTGCAGCAGTGACAGATTCCTGTTGGTGTTGTGAGGGACAGATTATCGTTCTGAAATTGTCTCATACTGCAGTAAGGACTGGTTCCTGTCGGTGCTGTGAGGAACAGATTAGCGTTCTAAAATCATCTCATACTATTGTAGTGAGAGGTTCCTTCCGGTGCTGTGAGGGACAGATTATCTTTCTAAAATCATCTCATACTGCAGTAGGGACTGGTTCATGTCAGTGCTGTGAGGGCAGATTATCGTTCTAAAATCATCTCATACTGCAGTAGGGACAGGTTCTTGTTGGTGCTGTGAGGGACAGATTAGCGTTCTAAAATCATCTCATACTGCTGTAGTGAAGGGTTCCTGGCGGTGCTGAGGGACAGATTATCATCGTTCTAAAATCATCCCATACTGCATTAGGGATAGGTTCCTGTCGGTGCTGTGATGGACAGATTATCGTTCTAAAATCATCTCATACTGTAGTAGGGACAGGTTCCTGTCGGTGCTGTGAGGCACAGATAAGCATTCTAAAATCAGCTCATACTGCAGTAGGGAGAGGTTCCTGTCGGTGCTGTGAAGGACAGATTAGCGTTCTAAAATTATCTCATACTGGTGTAGTG
>BLSH010123562.1:51565-66279 GCA_018402905.1 Glandirana rugosa | reverse complement strand
CTTGTTATTAGACAGAGAGTGTCGTGGCTGTCCTTGGAGAGGGATGACGTCATACTCTACTAAAATCTTACTATTAGACAGGGAGTGTCGTGGCGGTCCTTGAAAAGGGATGACGTCCTACTCTACTAAAATCTTGTTATTAGACAGGGAGTGTCGTGGCTGTCCTTGGAGAGGGATGTTATCATACTCTACTAAATCTTGCGAGCAGTAGGGAGAGGTTCCTGTCGGTGCTGTGAGAGACAGATTATTGTTCTAAATTCATCTCATACTGCAGTAGTGACAGGTTCCTGTCGGTCCTGTGAGGGACAGATTAGCGTTCTAAATCATCTCATACTATTGTAGGGAGAGGTTCCTGTCGGTGCTGTGAGGGACAGATTATTGTTCTAAAATCATCTCATCCTGCAGTAGGGAAAAGTTCCTGGCGGTGCTGTGAGGGACAGATTATCATTCTAAAATCATCTCATACTGCAGTAGGGAGAGGTTCCTGTCGGTGCTGTGAGAGACAGATTATTGTTCTAAAATCATCTCATACTGCAGTAGTGACAGGTTCCTGTCGGTCCTGTGAGGGACAGATTAGTGTTCTAAATCATCTCATACTGGTGTAGGGAGATGTTTCTGTCGATGCTGTGAGGGACAGATTATCGTTCTAAAATCATCCCATACTGCAGTAGGGAGAGGTTCCTGTTGGTGCTGTGAGGGACAGATTATCCTTCTAAACATCATCTCATACTGCAGTAGAAACAGGTTCTTGTTGGTGCTGTGAGGGACAGATTAGCGTTCTAAAATCATCTCATACTGGTCTATGGAGATGTTCCTGGCGGTGCTGTGAGGGACAGATTATCGTTCTAAAATCATCTCATACTGCAGTAGGGACAGGTTCCTGGCGGTGCTATGAGGGGCAGATTATCGTTCTAAAATCATCTCATACTGCAGTAGGGAGAGGTTCCTTTCGCTGCTTTAAGGACAGATTATCTTTCTAAAATTATCTCATACTGCAGTAGGAGCAGGTTCCTGTCGGTGCTGTGAGGGACAGATTATCATTCTAAAATCAACTCATACTGCAGGAATGACAGGTTCCGGTCAGTGCTGTGAGGGACGAATTATCATTCTAAAATCATCTCATACTGCAGTAGGGACAGGTTCCTGTTGGTGCTGTGAAGGACAGATTAGCATTCTAAAATCATCTCATACTTGTGTAGGGAAAGGTACCTGGTGGTGCTGTGAGGGACAGATTGCCGTTCTAAAATCATCTCATACTGCAGTAGGGAGAGGTTCCTGTCGGTGCTGTGAGGGACAGATTATCATTCTAAAATCATCTCATACTGCAGTAGTGACAGGTTCCTCTCCGTGCTGTGAGGGACAGATTATCGTTCTAAAATAATCTCATACTGGTGTAGGGAGAGGTTCCTGTCGATGTTGTGAGGGACAGATTATCGTTCTAAATTCATCCCATACTGCAGTAGGGAGAGGTTCCTGTTGGTGCAGTGAGGGACAGATTATTCTTCTAAACATCATTTCATACTGCAGTAGGGACAGTTTCTTGTTGGTGCTGTGAGGGACATATTAGCGTTCTAAAATCATCTCCTACTGGTGTAGCGAGACGTTCCTGGCTGTGCTGTGAAGGACAGATTATCGTTCCAAAATCATCTCATCCTGCAGTAGGGACAGGTTCCTGGCGGTACTGTGAGAGGTTGATTATCATTCTAAAAATCATCTCATACTGCAGTAGGGAGAGGTTCCTGTCGGTGCTGTGAGGGAGAGATTATCGTTCTAAAATCATCTCATACTGCAGTAGAAGCAGGTTCCTGTCGGTGCTGTGAGGGACAGATTATAATTCTAAAATCAACTCATACTGCAGTAATGACAGGTTCCTGTCAGTGCTGTCAGGGACGGATTATCGTTCTAAAATAACCTCATACTGCAGTAGGGAGAGGTTCCTGTTGGTGCTGTGAGGGACAGATTATCCTTCTAAACATCATCTCATACTGCAGTAGGGACAGGTTCTTGTTGGTGCTGTGAGGGACAGATTAGCGTTCTAAAATCATCTCATACTGGTCTAGGGAGATGTTCCTGGCGGTGCTGTGAGGGACAGATTATCATTCTAAAATCATCTCATACTGCAGTAGGGACAGGTTCCTGGCGGTGCTATGAGGGGCAGATTATCGTTCTAAAATCATCTCATACTGCAGTAGGGAGAGGTTCCTGTCGCTGCTGTGAGGGACAGATTATCTTTCTAAAATTATCTCATACTGCAGTAGGAGCAGGATCCTGTCGGTGCTGTGAGGGACAGATTATCATTCTAAAATCATCTCATACTTGTGTAGGGAAAGGTAACTGGCGGTGCTGTGAGGGACAGATTACCATTCTAAAATCATCTCATACTGCAGTAGGGAGAGGTTACTGTCGGTGCTGTGAGAGACAGATTATTGTTCTAAAATCATCTCATACTGCAGTAGGGAGAGGTTCCTGTCGGTGCTGTGAGGGACAGATTATCATTCTAAAATCATCTCATACTGCAGTAGTGACAGGTTCCTCTCGGTGCTATGAGGGACAGATTATCGTTCTAAAATAATCTCATATTGGTGTATCGAGAGATTCCTGTCGATGTTGTGAGGGACAGATTATCGTTCTAAAATCATCCCATACTGCAGTAGGGAGAGGTTCCTGTTGATGCAGTGAGGGACAGATTATCCTTCTAAACATCATTTCATACTGCAGTAGGGACAGTTTCTTGTTGGTGCTGTGAGGGACAGATTAGAGCTCTAAAATCATCTCCTACTGGTGTAGCGAGACGTTCCTGGCTGTGCTGTGAAGGACAGATTATCGTTCCAAAATCATCTCATACTGCAGTAGGGACAGGTTCCTGGCGGTGCTGTGAGGGGCTGATTATCATTCTAAAATCATCTCATACTGCAGTAGGGAGAGGTTCCTGTCGGTGCTGTGAGGGAGAGATTATCGTTCTAAAATCATCTCATACTGCAGTAGAAGCAGTTTCCTGTCGGTGCTGTGAGGGACAGATTATAATTCTAAAATCAACTCATACTGCAGTAATGACAGGTTCCTGTCAGTGCTGTGAAGGACAGATTATCGTTCCAAAATCATCTCATACTGCAGTAGGGACAGGTTCCTGGTGGTGCTGTGAGGGGCTGATTATCATTCTAAAATCATCTCATACTGCAGTAGGGAGAGGTTCCTGTTGGTGCTGTGAGGGAGAGATTATCGTTCTAAAATCATCTCATACTGCAGTAGAAGTAGGTTCCTGTCGGTGCTGTGAGGGACAGATTATAATTCTAAAATCAACTCATACTGCAGTAATGACAGGTTCCTGTCAGTGCTGTGAGGGACGGATTATCGTTCTAAAATCATCTCATACTGCAGTAGGGAAAAGTTCCTGTTGGTGCTGTGAAGGACAGATTAGCATTCTAAAATAATCTCATACTGCAGTAGGGAGAGGTTCCTGTCAGTGCTGTGAGAGACAGATTATTGTTCTAAAATCATCTCATACTGCAGTAGTGACAGGTTCCTGTCTGTGCTGTGAGGGACAAATTATCGTTCTAAAATCATCTCATACTGCAGTAGGGACAGGTTCCTGTCGGTCCTGTGAGGGACAGATTAGCGTTTTAAATCATCTCATACTATTGTAGGGAGAGCCTCCTTTCGGTGCTGTGAGGGACAGATTATCGTTCTCAAATCATCTCATACTGCAGTAGTGACAGGTTCCTCTCGGTGCTGTGAGGGACAGATTATCGTTCTAAAATCATCTCATACTGCAGTAGGAGCAGGTTCCCTTCGGTGCTGTGAGGGACAGATTATCATTCTAAAATCAACTCATACTGCAGTAATGACAGGTTCCTGTCAGTGCTGTGAAGGACAGATTATCGTTCCAAAATCATCTCATACTGCAGTAGGGACAGGTTCCTGGTGGTGCTGTGAGGGGCTGATTATCATTCTAAAATCATCTCATACTGCAGTAGGGAGAGGTTCCTGTCGGTGCTGTGAGGGAGAGATTATCGTTCTAAAATCATCTCATACTGCAGTAGAAGCAGGTTCCTGTCGGTGCTGTGAGGGACAGATTATAATTCTAAAATCAACTCATACTGCAGTAATGACAGGTTCCTGTCAGTGCTGTGAAGGACAGATTATCGTTCCAAAACCATCTCATACTGCAGTAGGGACAGGTTCCTGGTGGTGCTGTGAGGGGCTGATTATCATTCTAAAATCATCTCATACTGCAGTAGGGAGGGGTTCCTGTTGGTGCTGTGAGGGAGAGATTATCGTTCTAAAATCATCTCATACTGCAGTAGAAGCAGGTTCCTGTCGGTGCTGTGAGGGACAGATTATAATTCTAAAATCAACTCATACTGCAGTAATGACAGGTTCCTGTCAGTGCTGTGAGGGACGGATTATCGTTCTAAAATCATCTCATACTGCAGTAGGGACAGGTTCCTGTTGGTACTGTGAAGGACAGATTAGTATTCTAAAATAATCTCATACTGCAGTAGGGAGAGGTTCCTGTCAGTGCTGTGAGAGACAGATTATTGTTCTAAAATCATCTCATACTGCAGTAGTGACAGGTTCCTGTCTGTGCTGTGAGGGACAAATTATCATTCTAAAATCATCTCATACTGCAGTAGGGACAGGTTCCTGTCGGTCCTGTGAGGGACAGATTAGCGTTTTAAATCATCTCATACTATTGTAGGGAGAGCTTCCTTTCGGTGCTGTGAGGGACAGATTATCGTTCTAAAATCATCTCATACTGCAGTAGTGACAGGTTCCTCTCGGTGCTGTGAGGGACAGATTATCTTTCTAAAATCATCTCATACTGCAATAGGAGCAGGTTCCTGTCGGTGCTGTGAGGGACAGATTATAATTCTAAAATCAACTCATAATGCAGTAATGACAGGTTCCTGTCAGTGCTGTGAAGGACAGATTATCGTTCCAAAATCATCTCATACTGCAGTAGGGACAGGTTCCTGGTGGTGCTGTGAGGGGCTGATTATCATTCTAAAATCATCTCATACTGCAGTAGGGAGAGGTTCCTGTCGGTGCTGTGAGGGAGAGATTATCGTTCTAAAATCATCTCATACTGCAGTAGAAGCAGGTTCCTGTCGATGCTGTGAGGGACAGATTATAATTCTAAAATCAACTCATACTGCAGTAATGACAGGTTCCTGTCAGTGCTGTGAGGGATGAATTATCGTTCTAAAATCATCTCATACTGCAGTAGGGACAGGTTCCTGTTGGTGCTGTGAAGGACAGATTAGCATTCTAAAATAATCTCATACTGCAGTAGGGAGAGGTTCCTGTCAGTGCTGTGAGAGACAGATTATTGTTCTAAAATCATCTCATACTGCAGTAGTGACAGGTTCCTGTCTGTGCTGTGAGGGACAAATTATCGTTCTAAAATCATCTCATACTGCAGTAGGGACAGGTTCCTGTCGGTCCTGTGAGGGACAGATTAGCGTTTTAAATCATCTCATACTATTGTAGGGAGAGCCTCCTTTCGGTGCTGTGAGGGACAGATTATCGTTCTAAAATCATCTCATACTGCAGTAGTGACAGGTTCCTCTCGGTGCTGTGAGGGACAGATTATCGTTCTAAAATCATCTCATACTGCAGTAGGAGCAGGTTCCCTTCGGTGCTGTGAGGGACAGATTATCATTCTAAAATCAACTCATACTGCAGTAAAGACAGGTTCCTGTCAGTGCTGTGAGGGACGGATTATCATTCTAAAATCATCTCATACTGCAGTAGGGACAGGTTACTGTTGGTGCTGTGAAGGACAGATTAGCATTCTAAAATCATCTCATACTGGTGTAGGGAAAGGTTCCTGGCGGTGCTGTGAGGGACAGGTTATCGTTCTAAAATCATCTCATACTGCAGTAGGGAGAGGTTACTGTCGGTGCTGTGAGAGACAGATTATTGTTCTAAAATCATCTCATACTGCAGTAGGGAGAGTTTCCTGTCGGTGTTGTCAGGGAGAGATTATCATTCTAAAATCATCTCATACTGCAGTAGTGACAGGTTCCTCTTGGTGCTGTGAGGGACAGATTATCGTTCTAAAATCATCTCATACTGGTGTAGGGAGAGGTTCCTGTCGATGATGTGAGGGACAGATTATCGTTCTAAAATCATCCCATACTGCAGTAGGGAGAGGTTCCTGTTGGTGCTGTGAGGGACAGATTATCCTTCTAAACATCAACTCATACTGCAGTAGGGACAGTTTCTTGTTGGTGCTGTGAGGGACAGATTAGCGTTCTAAAATCATCTCATACTGCAGTAGGGACAGGTTCCTGGTGGTGCTGTGAGGGGCTGATTATCGTTCTAAAATCATCTCATACTGCAGTAGGGAGAGGTTCCTGTCGGTGCTGTGAGGGACAGATTATCGTTCTAAAATCATCCCATACTGCAGTAGGGAGAAGTTCCTGTTGGTGCTGTGAGGGACAAATTATCCTTCTAAACATCATCTCATACTGGTGTAGGGAGACATTCCTGGCAGTGCTGTGAGGGACAGATTATCGTTCTAAAATCATCTCATAGTGCAGTAGGGAGAGGTTCCTGGCGGTGCTGTGAGGGGCTGATTATCGTTCTAAAATCATCTCATACTGCAGTAGGGAGAGGTTCCTGTCGGTGCTGTGAGGGACAGATTATCTTTCTAAAATCATCTCATACTGCAATAGGAGCAGGTTCCTGTCGGTGCTGTGAGGGACAGATTATAATTCTAAAATCAACTCATACTGCAGTAATGACAGGTTCCTGTCTGTGCTCTGAGGGACAAATTATCGTTCTAAAATCATCTCATACTGCAGTAGGGACACGTTCCTGTCGGTGCTGTGAGGGACAGATTATCGTTCTAAAATCATCTCACACTGCATTATTGACAGGTTCCTCTTGGTGCTGTGACGGACAGATTATCGCTCTAAAATCATCTCATACTGGTTTAGGGAGAGATTCCTGTCGATGCTGTGAGGGACAGATTATCATTCTAAAATCATCCCAAACTGCAGTAGGGAGAGGTCCCTGTTGGTGCTGTGAGGGACAGATTATCCTTCTAAACTTCGTCTCATACTGGTGTAGGGAGACGTTCCTGGCGGTGCTGTGAGGGACAGATTATCGTTCTAAAATCATCTCATACTGCAGTAGGGACAGGTTCCTGGTGGTGCTGTGAGGGGCAGATTAGCGTTCTAAAATCATATTATACTGCAGTAGTGACAGGTTCCTGTCAGTGCTTTGAGGGACAGATTAGCATTTTAAGATCATCTTATATTGGAGTAGGTAGAGGTTCCTGTCGTTGCTGTAAAGGAGAGATTATCTTTCTAAAACCATCTCATACTGCAGTAGGGACAGGTTCCTGTCAGTGCTGTGAGGGACAGATTAGCGTTCTAAAATCATCTTATACTGGTGTAGGGAGACATTCCTGCTGCTGGTGTGAGTGGTGCATTTCTTGCACAAAAATAAAAAGTGCGCCAACGTTGCTGTTTTAAAAAAGTAAATAAATAATAATTTATTATTCTTTTTTTGTATTAATAAATTGTGCTACATAGTACATTTGCACCTTGCTGTGCATTTATTGGGCAAAAATAAAAAGTGTGTCTACTAGGCTTGTGCAATTCGTTTCGTTCCAAATTTCGTTTTTACCAAATTTTGCAAAATTCGGCAATTCGGACGAATTCCGAATTTTCAATTTCCGAATTTTTCCGAATTTTCGTTTTTCCGAATCGCGGTGATTCGGAAATTCGCGGTAATTCGGAAATTCGCGGCAATCCTGCAATTTCGTTAATTCGGAAAGTTGCGATAATTCGACAATTGCAGTAATTCGGAAATTCGGCAATTGGAACAGACGAAAATCCGAAATTCGGAAATCCGAAAATTGGAAAAAACTAAGAATATTTGAAATAATAACTAACTAATAACTATTAAATTATAAGTATTGGAATTTCCTTGAAAGTTTGGCTGTTAATGAACTTAGATATGAAATTTAGCACTAATAGTCATACTTTCTAGAAAATTTCAATACCTATATTTAATAGTTTTTTATTATTATTACAAATATTCTTTTTTATTTCCGAAATTCGGAAATAAGGAAGAACATTTGAAATAATAAGTTATTAATTTATAATTTTTACTTTTTATAAATTATAATAAGCTATTATTATTTCAAATGTTTTTCCTTATTTCCGACTTTTGCAGTGTGTGACTGTATATATGTGTACTGTATGTATGTGTGTGTGTGTGTATGTGTGTGTGCATAGTGGGTGTGTATATACTGTGTGTATATTGGATGTATATTGTATGTATACTGTGTGTTTACATACAATATAAGCACAGTATGTACACACCCAGTATGCACACACACATACATACAGTATGCATATATACAGTCACACACTGCAAAGGTCAGAAATGAGGAAGAACATTTGAAAAAATAATAGCTTATTATAATTCATAATAAGTAGAGTTAAGCGAAACCGAACTGTAAAGTTCGGGTCCGTACCAAACTTTTGGGTGTCCGGGACCCAGACCCAAACCCGGACTTTTCAAAAAAAGTCCGGGTTCGGGTCTGGGGTTCTGGTAATTTTACTAAAAGTTCTGAAAAGTGCTGTAAAAAAGTCCTGGAAAGTCCTAGAGGTCTGCAAAAGGAAGGGAAATGGGGGTAAGGGTCGGACAAGTGCCCTACAAAGTAATTGGGGATAGGGAAACTTAAAATAATTTAAAAAATAACATAAAAAAACAAAAATGGAGGTGGATGTGGACTATCTTAAAACTGCGTGAGAAAAGTATAAAGTAGCGGGGAGAAGCCATATCTCTGTTCTAAGAACATCTGCAAACTGTGTGTGAAAACGATCAATTAGCGGGGAGAAGCCATATCACTGTTCTAAGAACAGTGATATGATACATCACTGTTCTTAGAACAGTGATCTGGCTTCTCCCCTCTAATTGATAGTTTTCACACACAGTTAGAAGATAATTGTAGAACAGTGATATCATATCACTGTTCTACAATGTAGAACAGTGATAGGGAAATAACTTAAAATAATTTTAAAAATAACATAAAAAAATCAAAAATGGAGGTGGATGTGTACTATCTTAAAACTGTGTGAGAAAAGTATAAAGTAGCGGGGAGAAGCCATATCACTGTTCTAAGAACATCTGCAAACTGTGTGTGAAAACGATCAATTAGCGGGGAAAAGCCATATCACTGTTCTAAGAACAGTGATATGATATATTACTGTTCTTAGAACAGTGATATGGCTTCTCCCCGCTAATTGATGGTTTTCACACACAGTTTGCAGATGTTCCAAGAACAGGGATATGGCTTCTCCCGGCTAATGTATACTTTTCACACAGAGTTTTAAGATGATTGTAGAATGTACAATCATCTTAAAACTGTGTGACAAAAGTATAAATTAGCCGGGAGAAGCCATATCACTGTTCTTAGAACAGTAATATGGCTTCTCCCGGCTAATTTATAGTTTTCACACACAGTTTGCAGATGTTCTAAGAACAGGGATATGGTTTCTCCTGGCTAATGTATATTTTTCTCACAGAGTTTTAAGATGATTGTAGAATGTACAATCATCTTAAAACTCTGTGATAAAAGTATAAATTAGCTGGGAGAAGCCATATCACTGTTCTTGGAACAGTGATATGGCTTCTCCCCGCTAATTTATACTTTTCTCACACAGTTTTAAGATAGTCCACATCCACCTCCATTTTTGCATTTTTTATGTTATTTTTTAAATTATTTTAAGTTTCCCTATCCCCATTTCTTTGTAGGACACTTGTCCGACCCTTACCCCCATTTCCCTTCCTTTTGCAGACCTCTAGGACTTTCCAGGACTTTTTTACAGCACTTTTCAGAATTTTTAGTAAAATTACCAGAACCCCGGACCCGAACCCAGACTTTTTTTCAAAGTCTCGGTCTCGGGTTTACAGTTCGGGTTCGCTCAACTCTACTTATTAGGAATTATAATAAGCTATTATTTTTTCAAATGTTCTTCCTTATTTCTGACCTTTGTAGTGTGTGACTGTATATATGCATACTGTATGCATGTGTGTGTGTGTGTGCATACTGGGTGTGTACATACTGTGCTTATATTGTATGTAAACACACAGTATACATCCAATATACATCCAATATACACACAGTATATACACACCCAGTATGCACACACACATACATACAGTATGCATATATACAGTCACACACTGCAAAAGTCGGAAATAAGGGAAAACATTTGAAATAATAATAGCTTATTATAATTTATAAGAAGTAAAAATTATAAATGAATAACTTATTATTTCAAATGTTCTTCCTTATTTCTGAATTTCGGAAATAAAAAAGAATATTTGAAATAATAATAAATAACTATTAAATATAGGTATTGAAATTTTCTAGAAAGTATGACTATTAGTGCTAAATTTCATATTTAAGTTCATTAACAGCCAAACTTTCAAGGAAATTCCAATACCTATAATTTAATAGTTATTAGTTAGTTATTATTTCAAATATTCTTAGTTTTTTCCAATTTTCGGATTTCCGAATTTCCGAATTTCTGAATTTCGGATTTTCGTCTGCTCCGATTGCCGAATATCCGAATTACCGCAATTGCCAAATTACCCCGAATTTCCGAAATACCGTGATTTTCCGAATTACCGCGAATTTCCAAATTTCTGAATTACCGCAATTGCCGAATTACCACAAATTTCCGAATGACCGCAATTGCCGAATTACCGCAAATTTCCGAATTTCTGATTTCCGAATTTTTTAATTTCTGAATTACGAATTTTTTTAATTTCCGAATTTCCAAATTTTTTGAATCTCCGTATTTCCAAAAAAAAAAAAAAACAAATTTTTTAGCCATGCACAAGTCTAGTGTCTGCATTGCTGGTTTAAAAAAAAAATCAAAATACTACTTTTGCGGCCAGTGGTGCATTTCTTGCACAAAAATAAAAAGTGCATCTACATTGCTGGTTTAAAAAAAAAGAATAATAATTTACTATTTTATTTTTTATTATTAATAAATAGTGCTACATAGTACATTTGCCTCCAGAATGAGGAGAGCGTCAAATAAGGGACATGGTCGTGGTGCTGCTGGTGTTGGTGGTGTTGGTGAAGCTCCTGTTGCAAGGAGAGGACGTGGTCGATTTGTGCCAGCTACATGCACAAGTGAAACACCTTCCTCGTGTGCGAGTAGCTGACAGAACCTTCAATGGTTTTTTTCGTGGGAGAACAGGATGGAGACCCCCAGGCCAATGGAGGGGTTATGGAGCCCCGAGAATGGTGGAAAACAGAGGAGATTACAGAACACACGAGGACAACAGAGGACACCCCAGATCCTGGGGACCACCAGGGGAGAATTGGTGGCAACAAGGGAGGGAACCCTGGCCACAAGGAAGAGGAGGACAAACACCCCGACAGGACCAAAGGAACTATGGGAGAAGGGAGGAGAGAAGAGAAGAGATGGAGTTGGAGAGAAATGGAGAAAGAAAAGACGGACGAGAGGAACAAGAGGAGGGAAGAAGGAAAAGAAGAAGGTACAATTAGGAGGTGGTATTTTTAATTTAAGCAATGTGGAGTTTGATGATGAGGAGTTAAGAGTTTTGGATCTAGGATTAAAATATTCCCCTGAGAAGAATATTAACAACTTTGAAGTTTATATCGATTTACAAAGATTTATTAGAAAACTTAATCTGAAAAAGTTCTTTGCAGTAAATAAGGCCACAAATAATCAAGAAGACACTATCTTTGAACACACTATGTTTAGGAACAACTCCACCTTTAATCCAAAGGTACCAGGTAGTGAGTGCATTGGAGCATTCAAAAAAATGGTGGAGAAAGAGCTAAAGACTTTAACAAGAGAGAAAACTAAGGTGGGGAGCATATGGAAACCCATCAAAAAGCTGGAGGATAAGAAGAATGTGGTCATAAGGCCAGCAGATAAAGGGGGTGGCCTAGTGATTTTAAATAAACAAGACTACGAAGAGGAAATGGAAAATCTGCTGGGAATAGAGAACACCTATAAAAAACTGAAGAAGAACCCAAGAAAAGACTTGGAGAGGAAACTTAGATCATTCGTCAAGAAGGGAAAGGAAACTGGAATTCTAAACAAACGGGAGGCTAGATATCTAATACCTGAATCAGCAAAGACACCTATCATCTATTACCTCCCCAAAATACATAAGAATCAAACTAAACCACCTGGGAGACCCATTATCAGTGGGATCAATTCGTTATTCTCAAGGCTGGGGGAATATTTGGATCAGTTCCTCAAACCATTGGTAAAGAAGGGAAGATCCTATCTAAGGGATAGTACACAACTGATTATGGAATTAGAAGAACTGGTTGACACCAAGGACTGTATCCTGGCCACAGAGGACGTGAATTCCCTATACACCAGTATTGTACAAAAGGACGGTTTAAAAGGAGTGGAGAAGGCCCTACATAAGGATACACAACTTAAACAAGAGCAGATTAATTATATTCTTGAAGGGTTAAAACTGGCAATGAACAACAACTACTTCTGGTACAAGCAACAATATGATATGCAAGAAAAAGGTGTAGCTATGGGCGCTAGATATGCGCCCAGTGTGGCGAATTTATTCATGGATATGTGGGAGGAGAAACATGTTTTTAATAGAAGGAGGCCTGAGCTCAAATTTTATCGAAGATATATAGATGATGTTTTTATTGTGTGGGAGGGCACCACTGAATCATTACAAATATTTTTAGAAGGAATGAACGATAACACATATGGAATTAAATTTACTGGAGAGTACAACCTGGAAGAAATCAACTACCTGGATCTATTTATTTTTAAAGTGGACAGTAAATTGCAAACCAAAACTTTCTTTAAGTCAACTGACAGGAATGGATACATACCTTCCACAAGCTGCCACCACCCGAAGTGGAAAGGGAATATACCTAAGGGGCAGCTGATGCGTATACGTAGGAATTGCTATAATGACAATGACTTTGAAGAACAGGCAGAACTTTTAATCAAAAGGTTTGTACAGAAAGGCTACCAAAGGGAAGATCTTGAGAAGATCAAAAGAAGTATTGGCAATAAATCCCAAAGGGAAATACTAGAAGGGAACAAGATATTGAAAAGAAAGAATAACAAGGATATGGCATTCATTACAGGATTCAACAGACAATATAAAAGTGTGGAGAAAATCCTTGGGAAATATTGGCCTATATTGAGGATGGATAAAACATTATCGAATATACTTCCAAAAAAACCAACATTCGTTTATAGACGAGCCCGGAATCTCAGGGATTGCCTTGTAAAAAATGTCATCAACCCTCCAGTTGAAGTCAAGCTGTTTGAGAACATGAAATGTTTTTATAGGTGCCAGAAATGCCTCCCATGTAGATTGAGCAAAAAACAACCCCGGAAAAAAGAGAAGTTCAAGTCCATGACTACCATCAAAGAGTACCAGATTAGGGAATTAATCACCTGCATAGTACGCATGTGACGTACGTACTGGAGTGTCCATGCCGGCTCCAGTATGTGGGTAGGACCACGAGACCATTGCATATTAGGATAGCAGAGCATATAAGAAACATCAAGAAAGGGCTTCCAAAACATAATCTATCCAGACATTTCGATCAGATACACCAGAGGGACCCTAGTAAAATGGTCTTTTACGGGATTGACATGATTAAAAGCCATTGGAGGGGTGACAATATGAAAATAAAAGTGTCTCAAAATGAAACCCGATGGATATATCTACTGGACAGTTTAAAACCAAAAGGTTTAAATGTGGATATAGATCTAAACTGTTTTATTTCCAATTTTTAGACCCCCTCCCTCTACCATAGATCCCTTCTTTTTATCAAGCCACATCTTAAATTGAACATTATCTAATTTATCTTACACTTTTAAATATACCCCTCCTGAGTGTAGTTCTCTATTAATAGACCCTTTTCATCAAAGAAAAGTAGATTCAATAATAAAAAGATTTTTTATGTGGATCCGAATACTATAGATCTCCTTCCAGCTGCTCTCCCCTTTCTATTCCAGTTGTATTTCTGGATGCCTTTCACTTGAACATATTTGGTTTTTAATATACAAAAAAATTTGTGTCATATTGGTGACCTTTTATTGATTTTAGACCCGAATACTATAGATCCTCTTGAAGCTGCTCTTTTTTACTCCACTTGCTTTTACACATATTTCATACTCTAACATAGAATTTTAATATTTTTACTCCACTTGTTTTTCCACATGTCTCTTACTCAAAAAAAAAAATTTTTTTAATTTTTTTAATATTTGCAATACACAAGATTCATGTCACATTGGTGACTTTCTATTGATTTTTATTAGATGTTTTGCACTCATAGTATTGAGGTGCAGATTTAGGTAATAAAGATTAACCTACTCTACCTACACAGTAATTCGCCGACTCTCACCATAATATGAATATCGTGCCTAAAAAGTAAAATACTGAACTTGGAGCTCCGTCCTACCTAGATGGGTAGGGGTAATTGTAACGTGAGATATTGTAGGTATTTGTCGCAAAAATTGTTGAACGGATGGCCATATGTAATACAACGACCATATCTTTTTATATACATTTAATAATAGGGCCGTCAGTATATAATGGATTTAGACGTGGAGTTATGATACTCACGTTTTGTAGATTATTTTTAGTTATCTTTCAGTGGTTACACTGTACTTAGAACACATAACGTTTATAATTTTTTTAAT